>JAEAOA010001910.1:1480000-2070000 GCA_016746295.1 Potamilus streckersoni | reverse complement strand
TATATATATATATATATATATATATATATATATATATATATATATATAATTCATTAAATATTTCGGTTGCATTTGTTCAAACCATTTTACTCTTTCGACAAACATGTCATTTTAGTTGTTAACTGGTTGTTCAAAGAAGTGTCAGATGAACCGAAATTTGTCTAAATACATGAGTGTACTTTAAGTCTAAATACATGAGTGTACTTTAAGTCTAAAAACATGAGTGTACTTGAAGTCTAGAAATATGACTGTACTTGAAGTCTAAAAACATGATTGTACTTTAAATAAGTATTTCCTCTCTCAATTAAATGACCCTGTGTACTGGATGAAAAGTGTTTCTCCTAGTAGCTCGGTATCATTAATAACTTCTGATCTGAATCATGTCTCACTAAGTACTTAATAAATATGTTCAAATCATATCCATACAAGTTATGATAATACAGGAAATTAAAATGCGTTCGTTATATGCATGACTTTTATATTTTCCTATTATGTGGTTATGCGCCTTAACTGTGATAGTTGTTCCAGTATATTTTCTACTTGCCGCCATGACACGATTTCTGACTCACAGACGTGACACGATTTGTCAAGTTAAAGCATATTTTTTCTTCCTCATTGCTTTATTGACGTGACTTCTAATAGTAATTTGACCGTTATCATAATTTTTTGAAAATGCCTATCTTCTGCCTCCTGACAGTCAATGACTGGGACAACCGTCTCTGGAGTATTAGATACACCTGACGGCCACCTAGGACAGGATTCGTCGTCGCTTTTATTGTGGTGAATTGTGAGATTTATCGCTGGTAGAGGCGGGGTGTCGTTAAATCAGCCTGCTGTCATTTAATTCCTTCCAATAAATTTTTTACCCAATGAAGCTCTTGCGTCAAAAAGGAAAGCTATGAGTTCCAAAAGTAATTCAACATGTGCGAATAATGAAATTTTTCTCCAGATAATTGAGGTGAATTGCAGTTTCACATATAATATGAAAATATTTCATCTCATACCATTGACACTGACTTTGTTATTTTACCTTTAACTCAAGCCATTCAGTAAACTTTAGTGTCATGCTTCAACGATGAAACTACGAGAGAAGGTGTCCTCAAATAATATGAAACAAAATCGAAGTTTTGTAGCAACAGAACCCCAAACGTTTCTATGTTTAATTCTGTGCTATACGCAGCAACATAGCGGACTCAGCTACTAAGACGATGTGTAAAAAGCAATTGTGCCATAACTTTACGTTCGGTACACATGTTTTGCATAATCATTTATCTTTACCTATATTGCGTGTTTGCATTTATTATGGTAAACAGTTAAATATCAAGCTTGTAAATATTTATTTTGCTTGGCAACATTAAATTTACCAAGTATTAGCTTGTCAATAGAAATTTACTTTTAATTCTACAGTATTTTATACCAATATGAATAGTGTGTGATAATCATCTTTAGAATCGGGCTGTTCTATTATCATTATCTCTCTTAATGCATCATGGTTCCAATGATATTTGCAGTAGTTAATATACTGAGAGAACTGAAGTTTTACAGTTTTAATTTCTGTACATATCCTGATGCATTATATATATATATATATATATATATATATATATATATATATATATATATATATATATATATATATATATATATATATATATATATATATATATATATATATATATATAATGATTTTGCCATTTAATGTTACTGTGGTCGTGATTTATGCGTACGTGCGTGCTTACACACATATATAGATATCTACTATATGTTACGTATTAGCAGTGTCATATTTCTTAATTTTGGTATTCGCACAATAATATAAATATGGATTATTGGTATATGTATAATGCACGCAAAACGCGAATGTAAATCTATGTAACCAAATGCAATCCCACTATTACATTATTTTAATTGATGCTATCACTTTAAGGTATGCGATAATGGAGACGGAAACACCAAGACGGGTAACTCAAAATGAAGAAGAAACGGAGGTTTCGACTAATTGGACGAGTCTGCTGGTATAACCTTAAATTAGGCACATAACTTAATTTCAGTAATGAAATGGTATCATGTAGAAACACTTGTTTAATGGTCTTTTTGGCAATCACCAATAACATCTTTAAAATTTTTTTAGGAAATATAAAACAATAGGAACATATCAAAAAGGAATAAATATTAATTAAAGCATATACTATGCAATAGACCTGCAGTTATATTTGGTCTTATGAAACCTAAAAGGTATTTCATTTGGGGGTTTTGAAGTTATAACTTTAAAATTAAATAATGACACAAAATGTTCTTTTAAGATTTAGCATACTACATGAATATGTGTTCACCATACTACATGTGTTAAACATACAAGTTTATAAGTGTTCGCAATAATACATGTATATGTGTTCACCATACTGATTGCATAAGTGTTCACCATACTCCATGTATATAAGTGTTCACCATACTCCATGTATATAAGTGCTCATCATGCTACATGTATGTGTTCGCCATACTACATGTATATAAGCGTTCGCCATACTACATGCATATAAGTATTCACCATACTCCATGTATATATGTGTTCACCATACTCCATGCATATAAGTGTTCACCATTATATATATATATATATATATATATATATATATATATATATATATATATATATATATATATATATATATATATATATATATATATATATATATATATATATATATGTGTGTGTGTGTGTGTGTGTGTGTGTGTGTGTGTGTGTGTGTTCGTCATACTACATGTATAAAAGTGTTCAACATACTACATGCATAAGTGTTCACCAGACTACAGGCATAAATGGTCACCGACTGCCGTCTTGTACTTGTTTCAGTCATCTATTTGATATTCTTTTAAATCGGACAGCTTCCGTTTTCTCGCCTTTTCCTCAATAGCTGCTGCAGCTACCGAAAAGAGGATATTGATAAGTCATCACTAAATAGAGAAAAAATATATTTTTTCGACTATTTATGATATCGCAATAAAAGTCCTAACAATAAGCAATATCTATAGGATGCCATGGATGGATGGATGGATGGACGGACGGACGGACGGATAGATGGATGGATGTATTGATGGATCCTTGAAATAGTATAGACCATTTCGCGATTATGATCTCCCCTTGAAAACACCAGAGAGCCTTTCGATGCAGCTCACTTCCGGATAGTTCAATCAATAAAGATAGCAGATGTAGATCAAGAAAATGGGACAGACCTCTCACATTCCGCAAGCAAGATCGTTATATCACTATCTTAAAAGAAATTTTATTAATATTTGATCAAGTGTTTTTTCATCCTTTATTTTTTTCAGTAACTTGCAGTGTTTTCCCAGCTTTCAAATAAATGTTCTCTGCCCATTTCAAAACTTCATTATCTTTACATTACAACCTCATGCTCTAATTTGTATTATTTAATTGTGTGAAAGTGTATGGCTGCGTAAAAAGACTTTTACTGCATTTTATCTGGCTTAAAGAATAATGAAAATATGTTTATTACAGCTTTAATCATTGCAGTTAATGGAGGTTGAACGACAACGAGATAAAATTCTAGCTTCTTAAAGTAGATAATAAATAAAAAAAAATTTATGTATATAATTCTCTACAAATGTTAATTCGACTATAATGTTTAAATTACATATAATAGGCGTGTAGTGATTATATTGCGCGGAAAATACCATGATTCCGTAAATTTCCAACAGTAACAAAGTAAAAAAAATAAAAAAATAAAATTTTCACCAATTAGTTTAAATCCCAAGAATGATCACTGTGAATGTGCGTAATTTTCTCTAAAAACAAGGAATAAAACAATAATACTATGCAGTGCATATATATATATATACATATATATATATATATATATATATATATATATATATATATATATATATATATATATATATATATATATATATATATATATATATGTATGTATGTATGTATGTATGTATGTATGTATGTGTGTGTGTGTGTGTGTGTTTTATTATCGAATTAGACTGTTGCATTTCTATTAATGTTCATTATATTTTTCATGAAATAACTTAAGTTATATCTAGGAATTATATATTTTTTAAAATGCACAAATGTCATCCACGCTTGAAACAGACAGGCGCACGTACGAGTCTCCTTGATGATTATCTTAATTTTATTTCCATGAACGGTTGGAATTTTTGGAGTATACAATTTGGAGAAATATTGATATTAGACACACTATGTATGTATATGACATTTGTGGCTCTCACCTATCTGCCTGCCTGTCTATATGTCTGTCTGTCTGTCTCATTTCATCTGGTGCATCGGTTTGTATATGTATGTATATGATTGAATGAATGTGTTCGTATAATTATATTACATAAACATACTTCGGGTTATAAACGAGAATATAATGGTGCTAAGATAGAAAGAGTGACTGATAGATAAAGACAATAAATATGAATATTTGTGACTATCCATTTATTATTGACTTGAAGAGCATATTCTTACAAACTGTTTTTTTTTAAATCATCCTCTCTGCATTTTACATCCGGTCATGTGGATCAAAATTGATTTAAAATGCGAACCAAGGTTATAGGACGGAATCTGTGAAATAATTGGATCTTTTAAACATACCTATTTGATGCATGGAAAGTCAAATAGAATTAAACTAAATTGAAGAAAGCTGTTTCAGATCAATTTATTGGTGGCAATCAGAAATGTTGTCTAAAGACTCCGCAAATTTGAGAGTTATTACAACGTGTCAGAATAGGCAAAGCAAAATCATGCTGAAAGATATTGCATGCACCGCCCAATGCTTGATGTTTCAAGTTTTGAGAAAACCAGCGAAAAATGTAAATAATTAAATATTATGTTGATTGAATGCATGCCTATATTTGACTGGATAAGGCAAGAAAACAATACATGTCTGAGGAAATATCGTTTTGATTGTTCAAAGATGTGAGAACCCTTCCCCTTACCACCAACAACAACAACAACAAAAAGAAAATGGAACAAAACAAAAGTCATTGGGCATGTTAATTAATCTGCATATTGTACGATAGTTACATCCAAATATGAATAAATATTCCATCTTCATTAATAACATTCCTTTATCTTTATAATAGCTCCCACAAATGTATCTGAAATTATGGATTATGAATATATATTATATGGTATAATATAAATATGGACAGTAGTTTTAAATTAATTATTTGATATGATTTAAGTATGGACAGTAAATATTTAATTATCGGATATAATGAAATTATGGACACCGAATCTAATTATCTAATGTAATGTCTATAATTATTCTCCTAGTATGAACAAAAGATGTTAGACAGATATAATTTATTGATTGGTTTAACCATAATGATCCGTAGTATACAGCTAAGATTCTGAACTATCCGGAACTGAAATTTTTTTGTGGGCATGCACATTGGAACTAAGGGAGGTAATTTTAAGCGCTACGATCAGTAACTCCGTTGCAATCGTTAAATGCCATATAGCTATCTCGTAGGATATGAGCATGTTATAGTTTAAGCATAAGCAAATTTGCAGGTATGTGAAAAAATTTCGTCTGTATACAAGAAATGCTTGTAATAATATGGCAGATGGCAATGAGCAAACTGAACTCGAGAAAGGTATCAACTCAACCATGATTTGATTGAAAGTTACAAATTGTAATTATAACATAGTATGTAATGTATCAGGAGTACAAGACAGCTAGCTAAAATTAAAATAGTGTAATGTAATGGGTGTGGACGCTCATACATGCAAAACTAATATATAAAATATTTAATTAGCTAATGCAATTTACAGCTTTATTGTGATTTCATATATTACCTACTAATAAACCTCTCAATATATGTATGTTATCTCTTACACACCCACCTTACTGCTGTACAAAAACAAAAACACTATACTCTACTTCGTTATTTTTACAGAGGTGGTTCTGGCCTCTTATACCTTACTACTGAAAGACTACAATAATAACATGATATTTGAATCTTTGTATTGTGTTAAATTCAGCTTATAAAGTGTAACAGAACAACACAAAATTATTTGAACAACATAATGGAACAACAAATGGACATTGTAATTGACCAACAGTCTTTGGGATGTGATAGAAACATTGAGTTCCTCATAAAAACAGCAATTTCTGCATCGAAAGATAAATGTACTTGTTTATCAGGGGTCTTTTTCGAATTAAAGTGTGGTAAAAGTTAGCTGTTACACACACAAACACACACACAAATGCACAGATACACAAATAGCAGTCAAAGAATGCAAATGTTTATTGGCATATTATAAACACGTAAAAGAGTGTACTGCAATGATTCAGGAAATGGGCTGATTTACAGACTGAATTAAATGATACAGAGATAAGCACAATCAATAGGTAGCAGGATAATGTGCAATATGAAGAGGGATTCAATTTCGTATTTGGTGTGGATCAATATACAAATTGTACAAAAATAAATTTACTTCATAACTTAACGATATCGCCATTTTTCAGCACTCGATAAGCTATACATGGCGGCCAGTATTAATGGTGGAGGAAGAAACCGGAAAATCCGCGGAAAGAACCAACGACGCACGAGAAGCTACTGGCAAGCTTTCTTACATACAGTATCCACATTCGCCGAATCTTAGACTTCAACATGTCGATCAAGAGATAAAGCTGCATCTAGTAATGTATAGAGGATCCGGTTGTGCTGAAGCGCCTTTAGTGCCGTCATGTTTAGGTGACCGCAAATCGGCCTTTAGGTCTTTATATTAAAGAGCAAAGATTATGTGAATGGCTGCGAAGAAACAAAATTAGTTTAGGAGGTAGGGTTTTTGTCTGAAATCACTATAATTCCAAATTAATGTCCAGTCCAAGAATATTATAGATGAACACTTTGTAGTTCCAGTAAACAATAACTTGAATGATCAATTCCACCCAAATAATTATGCCTCAGATATTAAAAGCAAGAATCAATTATAATAAACAAAATTATGAACCCCTCTACTTGACCTATGTCTCAATTATCTTCTTTTTTTTTTTTGAAACTACATACTCACTTTATGGAATTTTGTGTTCTGGAACATTCCAAGACAAGCCATATTTCCAATACAATAAGATCAGGTATTTCCATGGATAATACCAATGTCCTAGACCCAGATCCAAATAAAAATTGATCCCAATTGATAATGATCATAATATGTAACCCATACACATAGAGAACAATTCGCTATTTATTATTTGTTTACAAAATAAACATTACTAGTCAGGAACACGATGAATTTGATTTTGGACAGGGTCAAGTCCAACATACAATTATACATAACATTTAATCATGTAGAATAGCTAATAAAAACACACTAAATATTCATAACACCTCCTCTCGTAAAAAAGAAAGATGTTATATACTAATGCGTTCTTTTAAATATTAGTCATCTATTGTTCAAAGATACATGTGTAGAAAAATTACACAATATGAAGTCTTATGATTAACCCATAATATACATGAAGCAATATAATACTTTATACCCGTGAAATTGCAGCTACAATTAGATTATCTCTTCCTTTATGTGCCTGACATCAATATTGTATTCCTGAAACAACAAACTCTACCCTAATAATTTCTGAATTTGTTTTTCATCTTGCCATTGAAAATAACGGGGTTGTGATCAATAAAACAATCGGAGAAGAAGCTTAACTAATATACTTTTCAAAGTTTTGCAAAGCGAATATTAAAGCCTAACATTCTTTCTCCATTGTGGACTAATTTTTCTAGTGTTTGTTTAATATTTTAGAACATAAGTACACTGGTTGATCTACACCACCACCACCACCCCAACATCAATTGCATCAACAGATGTTTTAAATAACTGACTGCAATTTGGAGCTGCAAGAGCTGGTTCACTCTTAAGTATGGCCATCAACTTATCAAAAGCCGACCGAATGTTTTGTTCAGACCAATGAAACTTGGTTTTCTTAACCAACATATTGGTCAGGGGTTCAGCAATTGTGGAAAATATTGGATAAAAATATCCGATAAAATCCAGTTGTACCCAAAAGTTTCATCAACTGCATTTTGCTGAAAGGTACAGAAAATTCATAAATAGCCTTAATCTTAACTTCTATAGATTTGGCTTTTATAGATAAATCTTGTTCATGTTCAACATGTCCTTGAATAGTAACACAAGCAGAGGAAAACTCACTTTTACCTAAATTCTCAAATCTGCATCAGTGTGTCTATCATAAAATATCATAGTGCTTGCAAGTCACCTTTCAAGGTGTCATTGTATATAATGATGTCATCAATGTGCGTCACGATTATCTAGACCATAGGTAATCACTAAACGTTGAAAAGTATATGGCGAACGTTTCATCCCAAATGGCATTACTTTATAAGTATATCTTAAATTACGAATGCCGAAATTTCTTCTGCTTTTTTCCTTGAGTGGAATTTGCCAAAATCCTTTCAGGGGTAAAAGGACTAGAAACTTTATAACTCTGTAATGGCCAAAGAAAATGTCCACACTTTGTAATTTATTTAAAAAGGTTTTTATGTAGTTTATAAAGACATTCTTTTGTTTTTAGAATACGATGCATTTTTCATACTTGTTATGTGCGATGACACCATCGGCGGCCACACGTGGAAAGAATACCGAACATTTTTAAAATGCAGATGACTGCTAAGCATTTATACAAATTAAACGATCTCAGCAGTCAGGAAACAACAAGAAATTTTCAAGGAGTTTTTCTTATTAGTTATGTTGAAATCTGTTGTTATACTATTGCGGGCTAAGGTAATTTCAAAGAAAATGTTTAGATTCTAATGTCTGCATTACTAATAAACGGGCATTGATGCGATATTTAATGTTATATATAAAATAAATATTTGTAACTGTCAATTACCGTTAATTTGTAGCTCCTAGAACAAAAAGATTTGTTCAAAAGAACATGCAAGAATTGCATATAAAACCGAACTTTGGTCGTTATCAATTATTGTTTATAACGGATCAGCAGCATATTCTCGAAACATAATACAGTACATAGCGAGAGTAATGCTTATATCGCAGCTACAGTTTACATTGTTGGTAATCGTGATATGACAATTATTATTCCCAATAATGAGTAAAGTATGAAATTAAATGCAGTTATACTTTATCAGATAGATATTATTTAGAAATTATGCCAACTATTCACAGTTAAACTAATGGCGGGAGGTGTTGATTTGGAGACGTTTTGTTGTATGACGGTACAGACCGCCCAGTTTGGCTTATCATATATTTGTATTCGACCTGTATTAATGATAAATATACTTCAATAACAGCAATATGTACTGTGCTATGCAATACTATACTGTGGAACAGAGTTATGTTTCTTGGAGATATGTGGTGAAAAAATCCAATCGCAGAAAGTGATCGATATACATATGCATGTTGACAAAAGGGTTGCTGCACAGAACCAGTTAAGCCTACCGCACGTCCGCCACTTATTCAAGACTCTCTACAGTAAAATTTGAAAAGACCGGTATAATCGACATTCAATATGAAGTAGATTTCGTCTCTACAACAATCCAAAATACGGAATTAGAAGTAATGATAGTGCGGTAATTAGTCCTTTGATTCTCTAGTGGCTTGTTTAAAATCATAATATTTGGAACAGGAATGGTTAGTGTGGAAACAAACTTTGAAACGAGTACTTTATTGACTAGCAAACAAGTACAAAGCCATATCTGATAAAGCTCTCTGAGCATCAGAAATATTTAACAGAGAAAATCCTAATCGCTGCAGCAGAGTACAATAAGCTTTGTGAAGATCAAATAAAAATTTGTAGGGCATTAATGGTTGCGTAATCCAAAGGTATGATATACGGCTACATACATATCGGGTTCGATTCACAGAACTCCATGTCTGTAATATAGTTTTAAATATATCATGTTCACAATCGGACTATACGTAGTGAAAGCATAATTAGATTCCATTTTAAAGCCGAGAATTGCTGATTATGTCCCTATTATTTCTGTAACATGTAAATATTGACATGGAAGTATTTTTAAATACATTTACTTCATGCCGTTGTCTGCTGTAAAGTGCTGTTAACACAACTAATTTTCATCATAACATCCAGAACATCCAACTCTCAATAACATCTTGTTTTTATGCATAGTTACTACCATCAATGATGTCAAATTAAGGCAGTTGTAGGCACTAGGGGATTTTATTTTAAAATCCATCTTTCCCGAAAAACTATAATAAATAAGATTTAAAAAAATTTAAGAGACACGTCACTACGTTGCATGGGTCCAGGGGCAACTGATTCATTTCATGCACCCTTTGTCCGGTTTTGACTGTCATATCGTGCAATACCATTAGTGCTATCAACCTTCCGCCATTATCATTCAGATTATATGAACCTAAAAGTAAGTCATTCAATGTCTGCTTAAAAAAGAACTACAAAGAAAGAACATCGGATACGAACTGAGAATATACTAGACAAAATAACTTAGATCGGT
The DNA here is from genome assembly GCA_016746295.1 of Potamilus streckersoni. Lineage (NCBI taxonomy): Eukaryota > Metazoa > Mollusca > Bivalvia > Unionida > Unionidae > Potamilus > Potamilus streckersoni. Next base: position 2,059,500 of record JAEAOA010001910.1, on the reverse strand, counting down.
ATCTCGAAAGAACAATTTGTTGGTATTTCAGTGACGTGGGGAAAAATAGCAGGGGGTCATTTTTCTCACTGGCATACAGATCTAAGATAGTTTGTTTTAGTGCATTCTTGAATCATATGAGACGTAACAAAATACGATATATTCGGATAGATTTGAATTTGCCCAACCTACATTTTCTTCCTGTTCACCACTCTTAGCAATATTTATTTTCTGTCTACTTTGGTTCCCATCAGTGACTCAAAATACCTCCTTGTCATGGTTTGTGTGTGTATGTGTGTGTGTTGGAGGAGGGGGAAGGAGGGGTCACTGGCACTAAATGCACGAAACTCTAGTTTACCAGTGAATATCTTGAATAATAACAAAATAAATGTTTTTCTGACCAATATGCAACAAAAGGTGGGGATGGGCGGAGGAAGGGAGACAAGGAGAACAGGAAACCATGGGACTTTTTAACAGAAGTCGTTATGGTGTAGGTCTTGATATTCAAAATGAATAAACTTAATTTTTCTGTACATTTGAAATTGAATTAAATAAATTAATATAGAGTTTAAAGATCGTGAAAAATAAATGTATCAAATACGATAGTAATTTCTCCAAAACAAAAATGTACCACCATTTGTTGTTATATTGACCAATAATTATAGAGGACTTTCAGAGATAAATACCCTGTATTCTTTTTTAAATGATAAATTGATGAGTTCTAATTGGTTAAATAAAGTAATGACGTCGATAAAATAGTGGAGGAACGAAACGAGGAGCTCACATGAGTAAATACACTGTTATTCAGCTGTTTCAGCATGCAACAGCACAGTCACATTGAAACATGTATTGCAGAGAGAAAATCGAATAGTGCATTCTGGATATGAGACTATCGTGTGTAATTCGAACCCACATATAAACCAAGCAAGTTTTTTTTGCTTGACAGCGACATTGCATAAATATGTCACTAAGTGACCCAGTGCTGCACTGAGTTATGCTGCAAAGTGGAATGTCACTCAAATGTGGTGAGATAAATATATGTACATACATATGTATATGTATAATTAATCAGTTATTAGCTCTGCACACAACTCTGTTGTTTTCTTTTGGTTGGGTTGGCAACAACGTTTTATTTAACTTCATCTTAACTATGTTTATATCATATTTTGACTATAAACTTCATTTGCCTGTCAAATCTTGTATCATTTTTTATAAATATGCTGGTGAATCGACATGAATTTTATGAGCTTACAGCTTTAACGCTAGTGTAATCATCAATTCTGCTAAGATGGAAAAATACGCATTTGAGCTCCCCAATAAAATTACTTGGTAAATTAACAGTTTCTTCATCGTTTGCATCGAGTATTCTTCCGTGTCATCCCGATTGATTGTTACAGAGTACAAGTGTACGACTGTGTTAACTCTGTATCATGGAGACTTTCCATGTGAAAGTTGCGTTATTATGGTTGTGTTTTAGTAGTAAAATATAGTTTAGGTCTGGACCATATCTCTGACGATCCAACAGTTGAACTCGATGGTGTTTTGCAATAGTAATGAGGTAGTCGCGTAATCACATGCCCATATTTAGGGTGGTTTATTACTGGGTAAAATTAAACCATGACTGAATAGTAATTTGAATTAAGCAGAATCATTTTACTATATTTGCTGTATGTGGAACAGCCCATGACCAAAAATACACTATTTGAAATTTATCTAGTGTCACTTACATTCATATATTACCTAATTATAATTGCCGTGACAACGTAGATGATATGTGATTCTCATGTGCACTTACGTTTTATATCTATTTACCATGACATTGCTTTAGACAAAAAAAAATTGCAGCATATGGAGAAAACAACTCTATCTATATAAACAAGACTTGGCGAAATTGTATTTTACCGGTGAAAAATTTAGCTAGACTAACACCCATGACTGCAACTTACACATCTCGTCTGGACGAACTACCTCCGGTGGAGACTGAATTTCATCATTCGTGTAATCGTCGTCCATAAGGACCTCCTCCTCGATGGAAGGGCCGTATTCGAGGGACATTGACTGAAAACTAGATATACTATGCATGCCATCCAGACTGGTCTGACTGCCTCCAGAACAAGAATACTCGCTTATTCCGCTGTCCTGCCGACCGAAGTGCACACTAAAATGTATTAAAAACAACGAATAAATGAACGATTCCGAAAATAAAATATATTACTACACGGAATAGAAAAAGAGATTCCCAAGCTACACGTACCTAATACCAAGCGTTAGGTATTTGTTACTTATTAAAAGTTCCCGTGGATCGCTTTGAGCCTCCAAATCCAGTGCATATGTTGTTTATTACAAAATAATGTCCTGACTGCTAAACATGTCTGAACCTAAAGCGATATGGTTCACTGATGATCTGATACCTTGCATAATATTTTTATTGCACATGCACCCACTGTTGGTCTGACACCATGGCTAATGTTTTATAGGACATGTAGGCACAAATGGTCTGACACCTTAGCTAATATTACCTTATCATAAGTACATAATGATGGTTTGACACCATGACTAATTTAACTATAGCACGTGTAGTCACATATGATTTTACGCGTTGACTAAATGTGCACTATCACACATGCACATTTATTAACAACTATACTGTTATGAAGAATTTAAGCTTTCAAAAAAATATTAAAAGTTTTCAGAAGATATTGCGCTAAACAGTACTCCTGGTTGTTTCTGATTTAAATAGGTTAATTGACCCATACAACTTCTTTAAAATCCTTTATTGTTGATCCAGATCTAACATCCAAGTTAGTTGTTAAATGTTTTCCGATACTAAGATTATCGTATTCTCCAATGCATTTTAGTGACACAACATATTAAAAAGGTGTTGGAAAACAGACATTCCTTTTGTCATACACATCGTGGAGAACTGTCAGTGAAGGTAGATTTACGAAAAAAAGTTACTAAACATAGGATCCCAAATGAGTGTTGATTTCATATTAAATTAATGAACACAGTTGATTAATTTCCTGCTTTTGGTGAGCAAACATGGAAATTATCTAACGAGATTCATATATTCAATACTAAAGAATTACTCGTTAGATTTTCTGTTTGTCACATAACTGATATTTTAAGAGATAAAAGTAAAGAAATAGAAAGGAGAATAAAAATAACTTTTAACCATGCTTATTGTTTCCTCAAACGCCGTTCATACATATTACTGTGGGAAATAAATATAGTCTCAGGTACGAATTAACAAGTCAAAATATTTTAAATAGCAGCTATTCAAAAATTAAAGGAATAAGCAACCAGTTACAGGTTCAATAAGTAATAATCGATTACTTGTTTTCGTCAAATTCGATGTGCTTGAGATACAATGTCAAAAAGGGTTTGTGTTCTTGAAGGAGGATAGGTTAGACTTCACACGTATACATAATATTTAATCCCCAATATTTATCTCCCTATCTTTGAACATCGAGGATTTTTTCCTAAATGTACGCAGTATTTGGAACAGATAACCAGCTATAAACTTGCAAGCAAAAGTTGAAATCAACTTTCTTTAAGAAAGGGATTCACATAGGTTAAAATCAACTTTCTTTAAGAAGAGGCTTCATGTATTTTTGGACATCGATGATCCTTACTGTCTCGGTTTTATATTACATGTATTAATAAGGACCATACTGTTCCTCAGATTTTGGTGGACAAATTTCTTCAGTACTTCTTTTGTGTGTCCAACATATCCCTTGATATAAATTATCAAACGAGGATCAATGTCAGAAGGAATTGAGGATATGCTGTTACGGTCCAATTGGGGACTTAATCTTCTTACTTGATTTGTTATAGCTTCCAAATATCTAGCGTCCTATTTCTCGAAATAGGCTGGATACATTTTTTTTCTATACTTTCCATACTATTGGAGGCTATCCCTAAGTAACCACTGTCAAAACATGGTTGAAATTAAAACCTTCAAGTGTGGGTTCAGTTAGTACAAATTCTTGTTAGAATTTCTTCATTATGTACCTTCTTAGCACAGTCAGCATCAATAAGGACTCTCCTATTTTTCTGGTCATTCTCTACGAATTTCGTCAAGACTTGCTTTTACTTGCTTTATGTGCCGAAAATAAAGCCTGATATACAATTTCAAACATAGGTCCGCATCGAAATTATTGAAGGAGAAGTTGCGTGTGTGAACTTCAGATGTATATTTAAATAAGAATACCTCTCAGTCGGCTAGAGAAATGTTTTCCCTAACTTTTCTTGCAATGGAAACGATCGTAAACAAGAAACTCTCAGAAAGTGGCTCTGGTGAAAACACTTTAAGGAGGAAGGGTTCACGTCATTTAAAATTTAAACATTATCGGTTATCCCATGTAGCCAGTTTTATAAAGATGCTACAAATGAAAACACTCGCATTTCTCTGAAATAGCTAGATAGACTAATTGTTTCGTCTCAGAATATTATGGAGGTCGACGTAGTCCAATAGATAGGAATGCCATTACCAGTATTCTATTTTTGGCACTTGTTACGTCGGCAATAAGTTGCGACCTATTCTTTACTGAATCGGGATTAAGGAATAAGCAACAAAAACTATGTTACAAAAATTGTTTACCTGGATTACATTTTCCTTATTCAATCGTTAACTGGTAACTTATCCGTAATTAAATGAATTAGGAATAAGATTTCAGTGTAAATGGGCCATCATCTGCCGTACATCATCACTACTATTTCTTTCTAAAGTCGCGAGTTTGTTTCCATTGTCCGTTTGTATGTCAGTGTACAGACGGCCGTCATACTGGTCGCATAAAAAACAACTACAGGATAATTCCTACGATCGCAGACAAACAATAAAACGAATACTTCGAAATATTTTTGACATATTTAGACCCATCAAAATAACATAATTTGATAGATCAACCTACTGACATATTAGAAATAATAACCGCAGACACAGTATGTAAAGTGTAGCATATATGTGATAAAACAGACAACCAGTAAAGCATAATATGCACGAGACATGGAGCAACAGTTGGCAGACAAATTATTTTCTGATTTGATAATATCATCCTTTAACTATTTTTTGCAGGCTACACATATCATCGTTTGCCATACACAAAATGAAAGAAGAACAAAATCTTCAGTGGAGCTTAGGAGAACAACTAGACATTTTTCTTGGGCAACATGAAAACACTGATGGTAAATGGTATGAGACACTGAAAGACAGTGTCAGTTTTAGGAATTTTGTTTAAAATTATTTTACTTTTACATTTAATGAACAAGATTAAAAAACATGGGCAGTATTTTATTGAATCAAAGAGCGTGAGGAAGTGGGTTAACGAACATTATTATTGGATTTCTCTAGATGTATAATGGCTTATGACACTGTATTATTAATATTCCCCAGGTCTATACTGGATGAAAAAGTGGAATAATTAATTTACCCCAGATATTTAATGGTTGATGAAGTGGTAACAATTAATTTTGTCAAGATCTGTAATAGTTGTTGAAGTGGTATAATTAATTTTCCCAAGAGCTATAATGGTAGATGAAATGATACAAATAATTTTCCTAAGATATATGATGGTTGTTGAAGCGGTACAATAATTTTTTCCAAGATCTATAATGGTTGTTGAAGTGGTGTAATTAATTTACCCCAGATCCATAGTGGTTTGATGAAGTGGTACAATTAATTTTTTCCAAGATCTATAATGGTTGTTAAAGTAGTACAATTCATTTTCCCAAGATCTATAATGGTTGATGAAGATGTACAATTAATTTTCCTAAGATATATGATGCTTGTTGAAGTGGTACAAGTATTTTCTTCCAAGATTTATATGGTTGTTAAAGTGGTACAACTAATTTTCCCAAGATCTATAATGGTTGATGAAGTGGTACAATTAATTTTCCTAAGATATATGATGGTCGTTGAAGTGGCACAATTAATTTTTTCAAGATCTATAAAGGTTGTTGAAATGGTATAATTAATTTTCCCCAAATCTATAATGGTTGTTGAAATGGTATAATTATTTTCCCCAGATCTATAATGGTTGATGAAGTGTGGTACAATTAATTTTCCCCAAGATCTATAATAGTTGATGAAGTGGTACGATTAATTTTCCAAAGCTCTGTAATGGTTGTTGAAGTAGCATAATTAATATTTGGATTGGTATAATTAATTGTCCCAAAATCTATAATGGTTGTTGGAGTGGTATAATTAATTGTCACAAGATCAATAATGGTTGTTGGAGTGGTATAATTAATTGTCTCAAGATCTCTAATGGCTATTGAATTGGTATAATACCTATCCTCTGAGCCTGCGCCAGAAACCGACGACATGCTGCTTGAAAACCTGCTGTCTCTGGAAGATGTTATAGACTCCCCAAGTCTTCCTTTATCTTCAAAGCGCTGTACGTTGAAGGAAATAAGGGCAAAGTATTATCCATTAAATTTTTGTAAGTGTTTAGCTTTACTGACTTTGGTCTTCCTAAGTACATGATCTTTGATCCAACAGACAAAATACGAAAACCATTATAAGGACCGGCTGTTTGTTCATGATGAATGATTTCTTCTGTGCATTTTTACATTGAGAAAACAATTCCCTTCGGGATTTAAGAGTCTACAGGACGTAATTGTTACATTCCATTTTAGCAATATAGCGTGTTGTCCTATCTAAACAAGATTTATAAATGTACTAAGTATATCTACGTTCGTACTTAGAAGTCCTGTCTGCAATAGTACCACAAAAATACAAACTCCCATTTGACTCTGTAATGCCTATTGTAAACATTATAGAATCCGTTAAGCATAAATGAGTACAGAGGGCATAAAACTAACCAGGCACAGACGAGCATGGATAGTATATGCCTGTCCTGGCACAGATGAGTGTGGACGGAATATGCCTGACCGGGCACAGATGGATAAAGACGGCATATGCCTGACCTGGCACGACAGCATATGCCTGTCCGGATACAGATGGGTATAGGCGATATATGGCCTAAGCGGGTACAGATGAGTATAGACGGCATAGCTTGACCGGTTATCCCCCATTTCTTTCAAGAACAAGCATGAGCAATGATGTGTTCATAATTACGATGCATAGTCTACCTGAACTGCAGATTGACGGATATTTTTACTTAGTGTATGCAGTTAACTTTCTTCATTTAAATTTATAACTTACAACATATATCATTTATATTTTATCGATCAAAAATACCTTGTATCAAAAAACTATAATATTGCTTTCAATATCCTTTAGCTTTTATTCTAAGCATGATTGCCTTGTTGAAATTTCGTAAAAATTGGACTGTCCGATCACCAATCCCTTCATGTTCAATTGATTTCCAAGCATGCTTCTAAATGTGTCTTGTCTAAAATTATTGTGTGAACTTGATTATTTGTTTGCACATAATGATAACATATAACATACATAAAAGTAATGCTATATATTTACTCACAGCATAAAATCTCTCAATTTTCCATTGCTCTTGGCGAGATCGGTACCGTTTGACTAGCTTTAGGTGGTCTTTACGTATATTAGGGTATTGTTGGTCCATACGTGATAACCCGCCTTTCTTAATAGCATCCTGTATTTGAACAAATATCAGCCAACATTCGTTTTGGTCAATTTCAGCTTCTTCTAAAATAATATAAAAAGTACATTCATTCCAAATATGTCCTAAGTGTCCTAAGTAGTTTATCAAAGCAATTCTTGACGAATACTGATATATCACAGACGGAGTTTCGTAATACATGCAAAACTCCGTTACTTCAAAACAAAATAAATTTTTGGCTTTATCTTAGACATTCCTGTTATTCCTAAGATTCACTGATCAGATTGCCACTTTCATCGAGCATTACATCTCTTTCAAACGTATTCGTACAAACTGGTAAAGGCATTATGATGTTTTACTTTATTTTATTGCACACAATCTCGAGAAATTAATGTTACCACCTTCATGTTACCTGTATCAAGAATGATGTTGCAATTTTTTTAAACATACACCTTCCGTTTGAATAAAATATAAAAAAAGCTCTTTGTGTTAAAAATATACGAATTCCGTTAAGAGTGTCTTACATTAAACATTTTCTCTACTTTAAAAAGTAGCAAAAAGGAGTGATTTTCTTTATACTGTATATCAATGTAATTACAATGATAGAACAATGTCGTCGTGACATGTACATTTACTGCATCTTGTAAATAAATAAGCACATGTTCAATACGGTATACGTATGATGAACATTTCACTTCCAGATAAATGAGAAAGTTAATGATCAAATGAATTGGATGTAGAAAGCTCATGTACTGAACTTTGCTAGCATATTTTCTCCAAATGTTTTGGACTCTACCCCATTAATAGTTCTCTCTCAGAATTCTTTGGACTCTAGCTCTTCAACAGTTCTACACATCCTTGAGAGGGAATAAATGACAATGATATAAACAGCTGTTACATGATTAGTTGATTGTGTCACTTATTAAAGAAGTGTGTTTAAAAAAACTGGAAGCCGAGAGAAAATAAAAACAAATAACGGTGTATATAAAACAATCACTCGCTTGCAAATTTTATTTGCGCATTTTTCGAAAGGATGGTTTTTAATGGGGACCTAAATATAAATACCTTTAAGTCCAATGCTCCTGTTTTCCTTCGCCTTTTTCATGTAACACCTAGCAAGTTGGTAACGACTGACGGTAATACTTCGATGTTCTGTGTCGTGTACGTATTGCTGAATTTTAAGTGCTTTTTTGGCGTCAGCTATGGCTTCCGGAAAACGTTTCAACCTCAGATAGATATCCGAGCGGATCCTAAGCCGGTCAGCATGGTATGGATCGGATGTTTGCTTGTAATGCAAGTCCTGTTCTATGCATTCATCATACTTTTCCAACGCTTTTCCTAAAAGAGCGTTTGCCTCTTCCTTGTTTCTATTCCAGTTCTTTAACGCAATTGCATGATGTATACTGCCAATATTGTGCAAGTAAATTGATTTGTGTTCGTGAAAACCGCCTCCAATTTTACTGTCTATTAATTCATATGATGTTTGATGACATTTAAGAGCACTCGAGAAATCCTCTAATTTGAAATATACGTTGCCTTTGGCATTAATGGCAGCAGCGTGATAAACTGTAAAAGCCTCATCAGGTTCGCAGGTCTTATAGAGTTCTGAAGATCTGTCGAACTCTTTGAGTGCTTGGCTGTAATTTTTCTTTTTGTTGAAAAGCATTCCCTGCACACAGTGGAATTCTGCAGCTGTAAACAGTCTGTACACGTCAACTTTACCGTCTTTTTTACAATACTCTTCAACAGCCAGTCCACGCAGAATATCTTCCGCCTTCATGATCATGTCACAATCTAGACATGCCTCCGCCTGCTGAACGCTCCAGAAGAAAAATGAGTGTGAGTTACCAAGTTCTTTACTTGTTTTTGCTAGTCTCTGAAAAACTTCCTGCGCGTCCTCTGGTCTGTTAATACTTCTGGCAAACATCGCCAATCTTTTGCACGTTTTGATTTCCAGAGAATACAACAATTTTACATCGCAAGGACTGAGAACTGTTGATGCACTGCTTAATGAAAATACACTTTGCAAGTGTATCTTATCCAAAACTGAAATTTGAAAGGCATGGTTTTGCTGACACCCAAGACCCTCTTCAAATTCTAACAATTTGTTAAGGTACAGTTCAAGAAATCTGGATTCGGCTAGGTTAATGCAGTCCACAAAGTGTGTACTGTCTTTCAATAAGGTACTGACTGAATTGAATACAAGAGGATGAAGTGAATAAGTAACTATGTTTTCATGTCCTTTCGTCAGCAAACCTTGGTTATCCGGATCACACGGTCCCCTACACTCCACCATGTGTCTGTATTTCAGCTGAAGTAACGTCATCTCTGCCCTGGCAATGCTTTCTTGAAAAGTACCATCCGACCAAATAGCTGTGACATTTTGAACGTTGAATGGACATAGGTTGAAGACAGACAGTTGGATAAACTGTTCTTTTATTTCTTGCGAAAGATATTCGAAGGACTTTTCAATGCAACATAAGACAACGTCTGAAAGTTCCCATTTAATTGAAGATATAGCATCTGATACCGGGTACTCCCACTGTTGTCGGATAAGCCTAGACATTATACAAATAGCCAGAGGACAACCCCTACAAGACTCGGCCACATTAGAGCTCTCCTTAAATGTTAAAAGCCTCTGTAAATAAAGGAGTAAGTTGAAAATTTTTTAAAAAGTTACTGGAAACTCCATATCCTATGAAATTGTCGCAGTTTTATTTATTTTCTTGCTTTATATTTGAATGAGCTAATTTCTATAACGCTATTTTGCTTACTCGACTGAGAAAAGCTAATATAAGAATCTAACTGAAGTACATGAACAAAAATCACACTAAAATTAAATTTTAAGGTTGGTCTTCAATATAAAACTATTTATTTATTTATTTATTGTTTAATTTATCTTTTAATTTATTTATTTATTTTAAGGGTAAAGCCAAAAGGACATACGATTATTATGGGTTTTTTTCATACCAGGTCATTTTTCTGAATGCTACAACAAGCTTCACTGAATGTTCTACTAAGAACAATAGCACCAAAACAATACTAATAGTATAACGATTGTGAATACTCCTTATCATGTTCCTATAATCCTACTTACTGGTGAGGCAGATTTCATTGCCAGCTTCTGTCCATCTTCTTGAGACAACCCTTTAAGCTCTTCTTCTCTCCAATAGATTTCATCGTATCTTTGATGGATATTTCCTCCAGTTTTCAAGATAGCAGTGTGAAACTTTAGCCTTGTTGTCATGATCATCCTTAACTGACAAACCAATATAAAATCATAATATATTTATCTAATTGTATATATTGCTACTCAATTCTGTACGTTTCATTGAAGTACATATTACCTACTAATACAGAGATTATATACTTGTTATAATTTGGGTTTAAAACAGACGTAAGCACATTTGAACATATTAAAACATAAACTTTATACTGACAATATATTTATATTCAACTGTAATACACTTTCGTGTAGTTGGTACTCATGGTAGTATTCGTACTTATTCCAATGAAAGCAAAATAAAACACCCTGACATTGATTGCTTTCTACTGATAACTACACCTTCTATTTCACTGACTCTCACAATTTCCCCTTCTGCAAAATATCCGCTATTTCGTAGTTATCCACATCCCCTCCTTCTCCCTCTCAAAAACAAAATACATTTTAGACCTAGATTGCATATACACTAATAAAGAACAAAATAAAACATCTATTTAAATGTGGCAAATAATAACTTTACGCTGTTTCAGAGATAGACTGGTCAAGAAATGATACTACTAGTCATTTTATTAGACAACACAAATAATATCTCACTCACCGGTTACCTATATTCAATTTTCACAAATCACAGTTTCACAAATGCATATTCTTTCCCGAAATTTCAAACCTGCAAATATTGTATTGAAATCTCTAACAGAAGTCCGATCCCTGGGCATAAGATGGAATTAAACTTCGTCATATAATACTATGATGTGTATGAGAACATCCAAAAGAAAATTGCCGGCCTCCCCAGCTATGAGCTTCTGACTTATAAAATATATCGATAGAATTCGTAAAATCATGAAAAGTCAATGTTCATAATTGAAGGTACACATAAGGTTTACACCCAGTATTGAATGAAATGGTCAAATTCAGGAAACAAAATTCAAAAGTTTAAGTGAGTGACAACAACTTATTTAATGTCTTGCACGGTTAAACCACTCAAATAAAATACTGAAATTTAATTATGAAATATATTGTTAAATTACCAAAGACTGATGTATTACCGACTAATGCCTTATATGGATTTTACTTGAGAAAATGTTAAATTTGTTAAATATTACTCATTAAATAGTTTTTAAACTTCACAAGTTTGTTCCTTATAATAAAAGCATTAAACACTATCGCTATGTCATTCCACCAACGTACTCTCTCTCTCTCTCTCTCTCTCTCTCTCTCTCTCTCTCTCTCTCTCTCTCTCTCTCTCTCTCTCTCTCTCTCTCTCTCTCTCTCTCTCTCTCTCTCTCTCTTTCTCTCTCTCTCTCTCTCTTCAAAAAAGGGGCTTACTGATCAAGATATTTCTCAATTGGATTACGGAATATGTTCCTTTATAAAGAAATCTACAATTTAGAGAGAAAGAATTTTCATCATAAATTGCAATTTATTCGAACGCTTCGGAGGCCTAAGCGATTAAAGAGTCCGCCCCGAGAAGTTGAGGGTTCGAACCCCTGTTGAGTTATATCAAACACTTATAAAATGGGACTAGCAGCTGTTTCGCTTCTCACTACGAATTAATGTTAGTGTTTAGATTTTCTCAGCCAGCTACATATCGGCGGCATGATGCCCCAGTGCTAGACATCACTACACACTGCCACAATATAAACATCCCAGCGAAATGACTGAAAAATTGTTAAAGCTACGATACAAAAAAAATCGCGCGCACACACACACGCACACACACAAACACTCTTGATTCCGTATTCCCGAAGCACAAGCAACCACTCACAGGGCAATTTTCATTATATTACGGTTAATTTAGTATTACTTACGGAATAAACTGCAGTAACATGACAGTTGACTCTCTCTCTCTCTCTCTCTCTCTCTCTCTCTCTCTCTCTCTCTCTCTCTCTCTCTCTCTCTCTCTCTCTCTCTCTCTCTCTCTCTCTCTCTCTCTCTCTCTCTCTCTCTCTCTCAGTACTTTGGGCGAAATATGTGTAGAATAGTGTTAATTTTAACGGCCAAAATAATTTCTTTATCTTGTCGCGAATCAATTTTTTTTTGTTCTGAACATTGTTACTGTTCCTTTATATCTAGTAGATTTACTGTACTATAAGGTAGGATTGAATAGTTTCTCAACGAACGACTTTATTTGCACGGTAACGTTTCCTGACAAATTAACTTGAAACGACGTAACTCATAAAAAAATACTGATATTCGAGAGAAGAAGACATGAAATGAGCATCAAAAATCCTTGTGAAGGATTGGGGTGATTTCTAAAAGGTCATCCAGAATTATAAATCCATTTTTTATAAAAATTTGCTTGATATAACTCTAGTGAAAATGCGGAATATGCGACATTAATTTGCACAACTTGGACTGTGTCGTATGTGTGTAATAAAAAGTAATGGTCGGATTTTACGGATATCAATAGATTGTCTCTCAAACTTGGATGAGAGAAATTATATAATCAAAAGAAAAAACTCATATATGTCTCCAAGATTTACTGTAATTTCTGAGATCCATTGGATCATCAATTACTTATCGTGCCTTTTCACGGTTGCTTTAACAATGTATTAGACCACTGGTAACTTGACGACCAATATTCCAAGGTTGACTGAAATCGGATCAGTAATAAGCAATTTCTGACGGATGGACGTACGCACTACAGACGGATACAGAGCAATACCATAAACTGCTTTGACCAGGTGAGTAAAAATCATTCTGAGTGATAACTATTAGCAGTGCTAATAACCAAATACATTTAAAACTATTAAGGTTCAATAACTAGAGAACTTAACAAGTATCTGCTGAATCTGTTACAGTTGATGGATTTTTGAAACCAAAACATTTATTATTTGCCTTGGGGGATTTTAAACCTAAACATTTATGTATTTACCTTGTGGATTCTTTGAACCCTGAACATTTATGTATTTATTTTGTGAATGTTTTTAACCCTAAACAATTATGTATTTACCTTGTGGATTTTTTAGAACCCTAAACATTTATTATTTGCCTTGTGGGGGTTTTAACCCTAAACATTTATGTATTTACCCTATGGATTCTTTGAACCCTAACATTTATGCATTTATTTTGTGGATATTTTTAACCCTAAACATTTATGTATTTACCTTGTGGATTTTTTTGAACCCTTAACATTTACCTTGTGGATTTTTTACCCTAAATATGTATGTATTTTCCTTGTGAATTTTTTTTTAACGCTAAACAGTTATGTATTTACCTTGTGGATTTTTAACCCAAAACATTTATGTATTTACCTTGTGGGTTTTTGAACGCTAAACATTTTTATATTTACCTTGCCCAAATCAATAATACCATACTCTAGTCTACTAGCCTATTATTCGCGTTTGTTACGGCTTTGTCCTTTACAAATGTTTCAGGATTAAGATTCTTTGATTGGCAATCTATGCCACCGACCCAGATTGTATAATATATACAAAGACTATACATGTCACCTACAGCGCACATCTGCATAATAGTTTATATTAAATAGGGTAAGTATTTTATTTTCTTAGTCGACACAGCAAGTGGTATGTAACTAAAGCAATCTGTTTAAGAACTCATAGAGCAATACAATTTTTCTAGCGATGGATTATTTTACAAAATTGGATGTAAATACTTTTTTTTAGATCTTGATGATGCTTAGAAAAAAGGATGCATGTTATTCAGCCAAATTAGTGTGATAATGAATACAACACAAACGATATGAAGTAGTAATAGCATCATATCTACCAATCTCTAAAAATTATATATTACTAAAACATCTAATTGCGCCTGTAAATATTTTTGTGTTATCACATGGAGATAGGATTGTGTTAAAATATATTGCGCCAGTGATGTTTTATTTTTTTTTCATTTTATTTAATATTTTTTCTCATCATGGAAACGAGATTGTGTTACAATACTATGACAATCTGATTTATACTAGTCTGTCTTTATATGTATTAATGTGTAATTTATAAATGGCATACCAATATGACTCGGCTTGACATCCTCAACAAATTCCTATGCAAATATTTACGCTTACTTGGAAACCACCAATATGTGTCGTTTTGTGCATATACATACTATAAATATACACAGATATGCCGTCAGTGCCAACAGCAGACAGTTGTTTTCTAAGAACAAAGAGTGGTGTGATCAAGACACGGTTTAAGTACACTGCATACGTAAACGAAATGCAGGAGTACTCGTACATTTTACATATTTAAGTCAAAAGTTCACTTAAACCTAACAACAGATTGAGAAAAGTCAGGATTATAATACCTTAAAGTGTATTTGTAATATTTAAGCCTACCTCAGTAGGCCAAATGTTCCCCTTTAAAGTTAGCAGTACACTAATAGAGCAAATCAATTCTTATCGTATGATGTTGTGGTCCATAAAAAAAAAACATATTTTATCTCATTTTTTTCTGAAGGCCTGATGACCAGTGAAGAAACTTACTTGTAAATATTAACAAGCAGCATTGAAGCCGAAACAAAAAAAATGCAATGTTTAATGATTGATTTAATTCCTGGTGGCTTTTGCATTGGATGACAAAAGCTAACTTGTGCTATTAGGCAGGTTCAGAAAGTGTGCGTGTTTGTGTGTGTGTTTGTGTGTGTGGTTGTGTGTGTTTGTGTGATTTGGATTTTTAACGTAGTTTTAACAATGTTTTAGTCATATCGCTACGACGTATGCAGTGTGGTAATGTATAGTGATGTATTGCACTTCGGCATCGTGCCACAGACATGTAACATGCTGTCCCATCCAGTCACATTATCCTAACACCAGGTCGACCAGTTATAACACTGACCTCCTAATGTTGAGCGCTTAACGAGGTAATTGTTAGTAACATTTGTATAAGTTTTTGGTATGACTCGATTGGGGTTCGAACCCGCGACATCACGCATCAGAGACGGACGCTCTAACCACTAGGCAACCAGAGCGGTCTGTTCCGGAAGGTCACTTGCACTAAATATTTAAGTCATTTCATTGAAATAAAACTGTTTCCAGAGAATGTAACATAACCTATGCTGATTGTTTTATACCTAATGCTCGGGTTAGTAACACAGTACAAGTCTCAATGAATTTAAGGTTATTATAATCGTTGCGCTGAATTTCACAAAATATGAAAATGTGTGAAATATATAATTAATTTAATTAGTGTAAAATGAAAACATGAAGCGTAAAAATGTTACAGAGGTGTATCAACAAATACTTTATGGAAAATTGTTGACTGATCTTCATTTGCTTAACTCATCATTGAGAATCGTCAAAACGATAAAGTAGAATTAAATATTCTAAAAAAAAAACGTTATTGTTACAAATAGGTTATGTTTAATGTTATATGGCACCTTGCATTGGTCTCCTAATTCTGAGATTTCTGAGAATAAATCTCTGAGATAGGACGTCAGATTTTCTCCTACTTCTCTTTGCAGGTCGTCCAAATTATCGAGTAGTAAAACGAAGTCTGCAAGGAATAAATTCCAATTGAAATCGATTGCTTGTTCCATAAATCTTATATTTCACATTTCAATAAACTTGCTTTAAAGCTCACCTTGTATTAATTAATTTATTCTACGTTGCTTTTATTGGAGACCACTAATGGCACACTGTACAATTCATACAAATTCATTACTGTATAATTCATACATATTTTACGCAATGCAATTCTTATTTATTCTACACTGTACAATTCATACATACCCCACAATGTACAATTCATGCATATTCCACACTGTATGATTCGTACATATTCCACGTTGTACAATTCATGCATATACCACGCTATACAATTCATACTTTTTCCACAATATACAATTCATACAAATTCCACAATGTACAATTCATAAATATTCCACGCTACACAATTCATTCATATCCCATATTATACAATTATTCCACAATACACAATTCATAAATATTCCACACGTCGCATTTTATTGCTGGCAACTTGTAAATAACTTTTATATATTTTATAGGAAAATAAAAATCAGGCAAATAAAAGCGATCTTAGAATACAGGATATATTATTTGCTTTGAGAAAAAAAATATGTGGTTAATCTGGATACAATTGCCAGATCACCAAATCTTGATGCTTTTAACGCACGAATCACTTTTCCAAAGGCCACAACAATATATACAACTACATATGGACACAAAATGAACACAATAAAATTAAAATAATGAAAGTAACTGTAACAATGTATTTATGTATTATGTACAAAGCAAGAGAGCATTGAAATTATAAATGAAGATGTTGAACATCAGAGTTGTGAACTTTACAATAAATTTGGGGTTAATATTATACAACTACTTAATGTTGTTACACCTTTGAAAGAAAATGGGAATGTCCTGCACTGATAAGACCTACTGCAAAGCAGCACAAGATGAAAAATAATGTGGGCAAAAAAATTTTGAGTATTAACTTTGTCTGAGCAGTGAAACTACTGACTAATAAGTTTGCATCATATTTGGATTTAAATCTATATGGGAAGATAATTCTAACGTTAATGCTTCTTAGGTCGTACTTTGGGGAAAGAGGGGGTTCTATTTTCAATTTGTTCATGGCTATTATGTACAAAACAAAGATGCCAAAATAAACCTGGTGTACCATTACTAAAGTTGCCCAGACTCTGGAGGACCTGTAGCTTTAAGACGGATGATTTAGTAGATGTCGTGGAGAACTCCTCTGCATTCAACCTGTCTCCAATACCTCCCCATAATTGATTCTGTGCTATGAGAATTCCCTGGCTCAAATCAACTAAGCTTTCCTTACCCCTGAAGTGAGTAAAACTGTATCAGAAACACCAAAATATTCGTATAGTTTGTATATGACATACGCATCGCAATGTGTTGATACCCTCTCTCAATGGCTGAATATTTCAAGCTCTATTTGCTTTCAACACAACTCTGATTAATATAATATATTATTAAAGCTGAACTTCCTTAGGGACTATGTCTATCATATACCGTTCTCAACAGGTTTCTTTGTATCAAGTCTTTACTCACTTTCATTTAAATACTTCTAATGTGTGTTTTGTTAAGGTGAGGTGTTCTTCCAATGACGAAGAGCCTGATTACTTCAAAATGTTGTAAAACTGTTATGTATTTACCATTTTAGTGTACATACATACATACATACATACATACATACATACATACATACATACATACATACATACATACATACATACATACATACATACATACATACATACATACATACATACATACATACATACATACATACATACATACATACATACATACATACATACATACATACATACATACATACATACATACATACATACATACATACATACATGCATACATACATACATACATACATACATACATACAACTATCCTGAGATCTCTTCAATTTTTTGTTATAATTTAACTTTTATTAAATAAAGGTTTTAAAAAGAGAATATGGTGGAAAAGAATGGTGGATCTCATACTTCATGTCTATTTTTATCAATCCGTAGTTATAATCGTGTTTCAAACGATAACAAATTTCCTCAGCAAGCGTAGTCTTTCCCATCCCACCTAGTCCGTATAGCAAAATACCTACAACAATCGACAAGAATATACAAATTTAGTGTCCGGTATATCGAGACAACATAATTTGAATTACAACATAATAATCTCTCTCTCTCTCTCTCTCTCTCTCTCTCTCTCTCTCTCTCTCTCTCTCTCTCTCTCTCTCTCTCTCTCTCTCTCTCTCTCTCTCTCTCTCTCGATCGATCGATCGATCGATCGAGCCTTTTGAAAAAAAATCTCATATGTCAAAGCAAACATTGGTATATTTTGTAAGTATTTATGATATACCTCTCAGGAAAGGACATTTCGTAGTTATGCTGATTTCGGGCCAGTCAAGGAACAGGTCTAAACAAGATGTCTAAATGTCAAATTATATTAGCATGTTATGTTCCTTAAAACGTTGCATGAAAAAACAATATTTAAGGACTTACCAACACCTTTACACAGAACCTTTGGTATTTTATCCTAAACACTAGATATAGTTTCACATTAACTGCATCTTTATCACGTACGAAACAGATGACCCAGTACATAAGGTCTCATGCCAACCAGCCTGTCTAGTCCGAACCTTTATTTCAAGTGGTACGTACGCCCGACTGAGATATTTCATTCCCAACAAGGACAGATAGAATTCGTCTCCATTTTATTTGGAAGCTTGTCCGCCTCTCAGTAGTTGTTGTTGTTGTTGGGCTTAACGCCATTTTTGAGCACAAGATAGGCTATTCATGGCGGCCAGTATTAATGGTGGAGGAAGAAACCGGGAAATCACCGAAAAGAACCACCGACCCACGAGAAGCTACTGGCAAGCTTTCCCACATATCCACATTCGCCGAATTCTATACTCGAACCCACGCAGACAGAGGTGAGATGGCAGTGATCCGTAACGGACAGCGCTTTAGACCACTCGGCCACTCGGGGCCCCGCCTCTCAGTAGCTAATGGCCTGGTTTAAAATGTTTTGTAAAGCTCTAAGAGATCAATCTGGATGACCTTTGTGGACAAATGTCAAGGTTATGGGGAAAGAGTGTATATAAGGCCTCCTACTAACAGGCTTGTCTGACCTTAACCTTTATGCCTAGTAGTATATATTCGCGACTTGGAGAAAAACGAACTGGGTTCAATTCCCGACTACTACAGTTAAAATATTTCTCCCCTCGGGTTACAAAGATATGCCATTTTGTATTATGTTTTAATCAAGGGTCATGTCACTCCTTTTTGTAAGTTAAAGTTAAATGACCGAGCTCCTGGTGAAAGTGATCAAAGACAACTGGTAACTATTTAGTACTGTCCAAATCAGAGTTATCAAACTTTAAAAAACGAAGCTAAATAATATGACACTGTATATGTATATTCGTTTGTCTTGATTTAAATCATCACACATTTCTGATGTAACCCTGATCAAAACGTACATCTTTTTCATTATGATGTACTTTCTTTAGCTTTCTTTTTTCTGGTCTTCCTTAAAAAGTGATGATTCTAGCTTCATTCCGTTAAATATTGCTTCTAAATTATGCCGTTAAGCGTATTACATTCTGTGTGCTGTACACTATCAAATGATCGACAATATGCACTGAACAAGAATTATTTAACACGCAAAACAAATATGCAGAATATAGGTCAATGAACATAAAATATAAGAATAGCGTCATCTTCTCTATATTGGACCAGAAGCATATGAAAATAACGCTCAATTTGAAAGGATTTTGTTGTAGATAAACTGTTACAAAAATTAGAACAGATGAAAGAAAATTTTTGTTGCCAGGACAAAGTAAAGTTTCCTAAGCGTTACCGCAAAAAGGATTAGTTCAATATGTATTTTGGAGTACATGGTTTCGATTGCTACGTGTACGAGTTCTATCCGTAACAGATTACCTTTGCATTTGTTCTCCACCAAGCTTTTCATCACATCCTGAATCTGTTCGTCCCGACCAATCAAAGTCATGCGATCTCCAGGGAGTTGCTTTTCGTATTCGACGATGACTTCGATGAAGTTCTGTCTGCCAGAATCCACATGGAATTGCATGATGTGAAACACGTGACGTAGAATCTCAATACATTCTTTCTCAGAGTATCTGTTTTCTAGCTGTTCTAGCAATTGTTTCGGATGTCGGACGTCCAAACAAAAGCCCCTCGGGAGAAACAGATTTTCTTTTAGCAATGTTAAGGCCTGTAAAACAAAGCATTTTCACTGTTCGCTAAGTTATACCAGCTTCATATTTTCAGGTTACATTTCATTAGAAAAAGGTGAAAGTTTTCTGCTCATTCCTAAATTCAAGACCAAGGATCAAAACTTTGCATGACAGATAAACCTTCTTTCGTTCCCGATTTTTTTTTATTACAAAATTCATTACTAGCAAAAATTTGTAGTAACATAATGTTTTGTTTTCCTTGACGGTGTTCATGTAAGAAATCAATACCTGGGTGAAAAGTTCTCAGCAAGAGTGTGTTGAGATTAAATAAATATTATATGAAGTTCCTATATGGAATTCTTGATTGCTTGTTTATATTTCTCTGATTCTTTAACTGAAAGGAATAAATACGTAAACTTTGTATTCAACTGATAATTTGTCAACTGTCAAAATAAATAAATCCCGTAAATTGCTACAACCTTAACATTTAAATACTTGAATCGATGTTTGACATCTTAAAACTAATTAATGACTTCATATAAAACTAATTAATGACTTCATATCTATGGAAAATGCCATTCTTCGTGCTATAGTGCTAACACTCTTTATCCTAATTTTAAGTATAGTTGTTAGTCCTAATAACCATCGATATCTGATTGAAAGAAGACTATATCGATATAAATCAGCTGCTTTAGTGGTCTAGAAACTTAGAAAATTTTATGTTTTCACTCGAATGTAAATTAAATACAGCTGTGTCAAACGTATGACATTTGTTTATGTCAAGTTTAACATGAATATTTCGTTCGTATTTTACAGATTTTGAAACAGTGTATTTTATACTTGCCCTATTAACTCTCATGTTGTCATTAATTATTTGTAAAACTTGTCTTTTCAAAACATGATGCGTTTGTCTTAGAGAGAGACAAATTTCGTTCTCTGCATTCTCGCAGCATTTTTCAAGTAACAAATCTGGACCTTTATTGCTTATCTATTCCTGGTAGTTGCTTTTAACAGCTTGCACTCTATATCAATGTAATTCCGTCCTTAACTCTCTTCCTATACATTTCTAAGTTACATAAAGCAATTGTATTAGTGCAGTTTTGTTTTCATTTTTTTTTGTTGATGTAGTAGAGTACGGGAACAATGTTTAAGGTCACTTAAAATGCTGTAAAAACCGACATCAGCACATATTCTCTGTAATGAAAGTTACCGATAACATTTTTTGTTACTAATATAACTGATGAAATATATTTATTTGTCATATTCTCCATCCACAGTAATGTATGTTGTTATTTAAGCAACATAAAGTGAAACAGTTCAAAAGCGCACGTTGAATGCCAAAATAGTTTTCATTTACTTTATAACACCTTGGTGTATCTACCTCGTGTGGTCGAGAATAGACGTTTTCGGGAATTTTAAAAAGGCTTCTGTTTTCTTAACTGCTCTTCGTATCCTCTAAAACTATTTCATTCTTTTATGTATATTTAAATTGTATTTGTCAGCTATTTCTCCATGATTATATGTTATATTATGCAAAATTGGGGGGGGGGTACTTGAGTTTGTCCAAAATCAAAGTCATTGTCTATCTGATTAGTAACTTTTACTTTGAATACACATAATACACACTTATTTCTCTATGAGTGTGGGTTAAACATAAATCTTTATTAACAGAAAATGGTACTGATCATTTAGATAAAGGTTTTCGTGTCTGTATGGAAGCATAAAACCTGTACATTGATTTTAAAAGCTCTGGATATGATTTTATCTAATAAATACCAATGTGATATTCCACATCCAGTTGTAGGCATAAATACTGCCTAGTTTAATTATTTCAGACAGATTTTATTATTGCACTGTGCTCTGTATCTATTGTCAAATCTTAAAGTGTATATTTTGTAATGAATGTATAATAGCTTGAATGTAAAATATCTGTCTTTTCTGTAGAAGATTGTAATTTCTTTCGATATATTTAAAATATTGGGATTTACTGGGACTTTAAAATGTGTTGCTGGAATATGGCTATAGGTCTATACCAGTTAGGTTTTGTTCTTTTGTTTCATAAATTTAATTCTTAAGTCTTTGTTATATAAACGATACGCATTTTCAAAAACCAAATAATAATTATAAAGTAGACGCTCTTAATTACAAACTGGCAGTATTTAAAATCATTCTTATTATTAAATAGGCTAAAATCAATTTTATATAAATTAGAATAGTCAGCATATATTGATATAAAAATATTCCTTGCATTGTGCGATTTCTATTTCAATTTTTGCTGACCTTTTAGTCAAAAGACTGAATAATTATTTACCAAATTAAATGAAAACATCTTGTGATTAAGGCCCTTTACAATTGTTCGAGTTATGACAAACGGACATCAAATATACTGCTGTTACTAAAAGTAAAAAAAAAATTAAATTATTTTTTTCAGAAACCATTAAATAGGTTCAACAAAAATTTTATAGAAAGCATCCTAGTTTAATGACCTCTCAACCATAATTAAATGAAGCTGATCAGCCAACAAACATGCCCACTACTACTAAAACAAGATATCCAAGTTGGCCTGAAATGAATTACATTTGCCTATATCCATGACCTAAAATGGTTGACATTTGCCTAATATCCATGCCTGAAATGGATGACTTTTGCCTAATATCTATGCCTGAAATGAATAACATTTGCCTAATATCCATGCCTGAAATGGATGCCATTTGCCTAATATCCATGCCTGAAATGGATGACATTTGCCTAATATCCATGGCCTGAAATGGATAACATTTGCCTAATATTCATGCCTGAAATGGATGGCATTTGCCTAATATCCATGCCCTGAAATGGATGACATTTGCCTAATATCAATGGCCTGAAATAGATGATATTTGCCTAATATCCAGACTGCAAGAAGAAATCGGCTTCATTACGACACTTATGTGATGTTGATTTGTATATGTTATAAAACAACTGTTTCAGAGTATCTTCACTTTTTGTATCTTCATACATATTTGAAATCACATCAACATAATGTGTTCAATATTGGAACCATATGCCTGGATTCTTAGTGCTAAGTTGGTCAAATACTGTTAAGAGAATATTTTTGTTTCTAGACAAAGTTGTGCAAATAATTTGGAGTTTTTTTGTTTTGTTTGTTTGTTTTTTTAACCTTCTTGTCAAATCCATATTTGATGGATGAACATCATGTGTATCAATCTGAAAGACATTCAACCTGAGACACCTTCCTTTGCATCTGATCAAAGTGTTATTTTTAGAAGTTATTAAAGGTTTTCTATTTTCGTAACGTCAACAATATTTTATAGCAGATTGTTATAATTTATAATTTATAAAATTTGAAAATTCGTTAATGTCTCAAAGATTTTTTTATAAAATTTTGATAGAATCTTTTGAGCGGTTATTTATAAAAGGTCAATAATTTCCAATTTTAGTAGTTGTTGGCATATTTGATCACAAATCTGAATCATTTATATCAGTAGAAAAACTGAGTCAATTTTCTCTTATCAATATCTGCGAAGAAGTCGTTTAAATATTTTATTTTATATTTCTAGCAAAGACAACGAATTCTGATGATGAATTGGCGTCATTTGAAACATTTTGAAACCCGTTTACGCCAGAATGCTTTCTGTAATTCTTTTTTCTTCAAATTCTTTAAATCATTTTTCAGAAGATACCGTTCGCGTTTATTCAGTTATAGGAGCATTTGTCATATGTAATGGAGGAAAGAATATAAAATCACTCTTAATAAGTATGACTGTATGAAAATTTGGTCAAATTGCTTATTTTAAAATTCTATGTTTAATAACTTTGTTCATGTTTAAAGTCGGACCAGGATCGGTTGTATTAATGTTTAAAGATCCTAATGCCGAGACGCTTTCTATAAAATTTGGTAAAATTATATTCATTGGTTTGTAGAAGTTGTTTGATGGAGTTTTTTCTATATTTAGTAGTGGTGAATATATCTGATAGGGAACGGCATCATTTGTAAAAATCTGAAACGGTTTTTTGCCAGTAAGTTTTATGTTGAGGTGAATTTAATTTTATTAAACGGTTTTGGAGAAGAAGTCATTTAAATGAATGTGTTCATATTTTTAACAACGGCCTCCACATTTGATGGCAGATCTGTCAAAATCGGACCAGTAATTTTTGCGAAATTTAAAATAGTAAATTTTGACTATCACATGAAGAAAGGCAGACGCATGACCATAAAAAGTTTTTTTTCTCAAATCTCGTTGACCATAATAGGACCCTATTTAAAAGAAAGCACTCTAGTATAAATCACTTTCAAGTTTATATTAAAGATGCCGTAACACATTCGGATATGGAAGCTTTTACAAAAACAAAATAGAAAACAAAACCTTTGAAATTACATCTTTTTAAATCTATAAATGCTCCACAATATTAAAATAAATACGTTAGAGAAAGCATTTTGGCATAAAATCATTTCATATTTGAGCACATGCCGGTCTGTCATCACAAATGGCTGCTGGTAATTAAATAGAAAACGATTCAAATGTCAGAGAACTTGAAGCTGATAAATATATGGCTAATAAGATGTAAAATTTTGCGTTTCCAATTACTGGAAGGAAAATGAAAAATGGTACACTTCGAATTTTCCATCGATAAAAATAGCATCATTGTTATGATAAAAATAGCATCATTGTTATCCTACCTCTTGAGTACTGTTTTCATCTAGCTCATCTCCAAGCTTGTCTTTTAGGCTTTCCCACACACTTCTGGAATCCAATTTTATCTTACTGTCCGCTTCCATATCTGCAACTTTACCCCTGAGGTTCTAGCCTTGACGTGTCAACCTTTAAACATAAAGTTTGCTTTTCAATATGCGATTCAGCGTTTGGTTTTATCATTGCTATAAGCAGTGATGGACAAATCCAGTGCCTGCAGACGTGGTATTAATTAACTGTTACGTATATGTAATTTAATAACTTCTGTGTTATATTTAATTTTTTAATTATTTTTGTTTTATTGTATGTTATTGTAATAACTTTTTTCACTAGATTTGACATTTTTCTAGAAAATAAAATTTCAGTTCAGTTCTAGGAAATAATCACTGTTGCTCCATTGTACTTTAAGCTGACCTAATTCCTGACCTTGGATCAGAATCGGTAAAGACAGTGAAAATCATTGGTCGTAATCAAGGTCATTCTTGGCTTGCGTCAGCTCTGTTGTAAACAACGTTTTTTTTATTAATGAAACTTACAGTAAGATTCGTTCAGTACAGTCGAACCTGTAAAAAGCCTACGTGTTAATAGACATATAACTTTACTGTATTGTTTGAACTAAGTGACACCTGACTCAACCATGTGATCTAAAATTGAGGGTTAAAACATGTGTTTTGTAGTGGATTTAGTCTGTCGTAATATACACATTTAGAGCTCAAGGTGTTTTTAATGTTGATGGCAATTTGATTTAAAATTCTTCTATTTTTTAATTTAATTTATATTCCCTGCAAAATGCCAGTGCTCATAAATATTCTTAAACAACGACTTTTATTGGAAATTCTTCAGAATTCTAAAGCAGGAATATTTTCTTCGTGATTAAACAAGGAACTGTTGACATAACAACACAGAGCTGGCTATAGAAGACGTCATCGCCTTACATAGTGGAACCTCATTGGGATTCGAACTTTGTATCATTTAGAACTTTTTTAGCGATAGGACGTATATTTTTTTAATTTCAGGATTAATTTTTGGATTTTTATTCACAAACTTTAAGTCCTTTTTCATATTTTACCTTGTTTCTTAGGGAAATAAATTATTTTTGTTAAATTTTACAAAGATTATTGGCTTCAATCTTTTTTGTTACTTTGTACGAGCCTAGTCACGTAACACAACAATGAAGTCAATATGGAACTGTAAGTACTAAATTGGGCAACATTTAAAATGAGGCAAATACCAATTCATCATATGATGGGAAAGTAGAATATCTCTTTTGCCATGCTTGGGTAAGACACAAGGATCGCTTTTCCTTATTAATGTCTTTACTAATGTTGCTATTTCTTTAATACATTTTGTAAACCTGAGCCAACAGACTTGCAACGGGATTTATCATTTTTGATATACTATATGAAATCCATATATATTATATATATTGGATAAAATTTCACATAACTTATCATACTATTTTGTAAGAGCATTTCACTCATGCCGAAAGAAGATAACTGTTACATTTTAACATGAGGGAATTTTAACATGAGGTAATTTTATCATTTCAGATGTTTTCTTTCACCTAAATTAAAATTCGTTTTGTTGCTTTTAGTAACTGCAATACTATCATACCAAATTAAAGTCTCATTGACTATTTTTTAAAAAACCTTTGTGACTTTAATATTTGCTAGAGGACTGTTTGCTGCATCATCCTTGTCTTGTATCTTTTTTAACTATACTCATCAAAATGTGGATAATTCCCATACTAAATGTAGGTCAAGGTGACCTATTTTTTAATCTTGACTAACATTTGGATTTCATATAATATACCAACTATAATTAAACCCCGTCACATCAAGGCTCACTACATTTCATTTATGTTGATGTATCTAAAAGACTACAACAAGAACAAGCAAAACGTAGAACCCTGTGACGTATCGATTATGTTTGTTGGGAAAATGCATTTCATCTCACAGATCTTAAAATCGAAGGTCTCCGTCCATCAAACTCTTCCTTAAAATTTTACACAGTGGTACCTAAGTAGGTGACAATGACATGCTTTTTATGGTTGAATAACTTTTCCACTGCACCTCCAAAATAAATAAATAAATACAAAATTTGTGGCCTATATCTCAACAAATATTTCTAGAACTTTTATATGTTATACTGATGGACCTCTCGCGGTACTTTCAAAAACTAAGCTCACATTGACCTAAGTTTAACACTTGCTTTACTTATCAACAGGATTCATTATCCATAGTTTCCATACCGTCAGTCATAAACTTTCAGTGTTGATAAAAGACCAACACATTGCAGTTTCAAAAATAACTCAATGTGACATACTTTTGAAGCTTGGGAGACTTTCAACTTGTAATCATTTTAACTCGTACGCTTGACACTACATGCCCTACATTTTATATCTAAAAATAAACCTCAACTAAAATACAAGAGGGGTATTTAAAATATTCTGAATGTTAGTAAACAGTACTTTGGTTGCTATTATCCTCAACAATGTACTTCCACATACATTCTCATTCTGATTATGCAAGTATTTAATACAATTTTGTATTCATAGTTTTTGGAATGTTGTTCACATACTAGAAAAACACACTTCCAACCGTGTTGCGGCTTTCAATTTGTCTGCCCCTCGGTGACTCTTTGATAACGCTCACCAACGCAGATAATGGCCTTCCCAAACGAAAGTCATCTTCTTTGGATTGTATATCTCTTCATGTGTCTGGCTTGCTGAACGTGAAGCTGCAGATCATTCTGTAGACCTTTTTTGTCCATCGATAAACGTTTAATTTACTGTCAAATTCAAAGGAACGAAAACATAATAAAAAATATTCAGAACTTTACAAATACCCTTGTATTTACAAATACCCTTGTATTGCTTGGAATCTTCCAAGAAAGGGACGGTTGGGTTCGTGTTTTGGGAACACATTGTTAGCTTCATTTTTTTGAAACTATTTTAAGAATAGTCATAAAGCTTTAATGAATGCATTCATCATATGGAAGTACTAGCCGCCGCTAGAGAAAGTACATCACGGTTTCTTCTTCATACTGCGTTAGTAATTTTTTTTTCATTATATTTTCGTATCTTTGATACTTTTGCTATTGTAGAAGTAATTACTTTTCTTTTAATACAGTTCCATATCTTTAGTCCTTTTGCTAATATGTATGTATATTATTTCAGATACTATAGGCAACAATAAAGTTTTGGTACAAGAAAATAGGATAACTATAGATTTACAATTAGTGAGAATGTAATAAACATTCGTGCTGAATTTAAATATGTAGGTTTTATTTTTCAAAACATCAAATGGCTTTTTAAGTCAGTCTTGGTCATGTTAGAAAGGTACTGAATCAAATTTACCGAAAAATTATACATTTCAATTTTCTCATGGACCTTCACTTGCATCTTTTCGATCACGCTAAATTACCAATTTTAATTAACGAGTGTGAAGTTTGGGAATTTGAAGGAACAAATACAATTATTGCAAAATTTGCATATCAAATTTAATAAAAAGTACTTTCATTTACTTCCATTATTCAGATTTAGGAAGGAAACCTGTTGATATAAGTATCAGATCTCGAATGATAGGATTTGGGGTTTCTATTAATGATAAATGAACTAAACTGTCCAGACTACTGTATCAAATACTTTTTCACGAGACCAATGCTAACGATAATACTTCAGAATTGTATAGGGATCCCGAGTGGCCCAGTAGTCTAAAGCGCTGTCCGTTACGGATCACTGTCATCTCACCTCTGTCTGCGTGAGCTCAAGTCTAGGATTCGGCGAATGTGGATAAGTGAGAAAGCTTGCCAGTAGCTTCTCGTGGGTCGGTGGTTCTTTCCGGTGATTTCCCGGATTTTTTTCCTCCACCATTAATACTGGCTGCCATGAATAGCCTATCGTGTGCTGAAAAATGGCGTTAAGCCCAACAACAACAACAACAACATCAGAATTGTATAAATAGCTGAAGGAACACTGATAAATGTTGGCATACCAGACTTTATTAATAATCAGAAAGGAACAAAGCACATGAACTTTTAAAGATCTCTGTATATAAAAAGACCATTTTCGGTAACTATCCTCTAAGGGAAATGGTGATCATTGTTTAAAAGATTTGAACAAGGAAACATTTTTGCAACTTCCTAGGAATCTGTTTTTAATATTGATGAAATCTAGGACTTCTATTCACAGTCTCACAGTTGAGACAGGTCGTTGGTACAATATAGTTTTAGGAGAGAAGATATCATTGTGATAAAAGCTACATTAGGGACTAGCTCCATTATTTGTTCATTTGTCTCTCAGATATCACAAAGAAAGAAGTAAGCTTTCAAAACTATATTATTACCGAAAACCCCCTTTGTAAAATTATAAATTTTATTTGCCACTAATTATCGCGAAATACTCCAAACTCATGACTAATCTGCCATTCTAATAATGAGCACACCATAAACTTTGTGTATTTGATTACTGGAAATTTGTAAGACTTTAAAATATATACTATTGTTTCTCTTCATTAACTATTGTAAATTCCAGAAGAGCCATTGCATTATTTCCTAAAAGGTTATGTTTATGCACCAAATGTTTTCATATTTCCCTCGAATGTTTATTCTATCTCTGATCGTATATGTGAACCAGAGGATGTGATCTGTATCTCCACAGGTTAGTGACGTCACTATATCAGTGCAGCTGTTGTGGTGTTCTCGTATGACACGTAAGTGTGGCCTGAGATTTACACTTCATTAATAAAAGTTTTGTTCTGTTCTGTTCGGTGAAATTTAAAAATGCACCAGAAAAAGCCGAAAAAAATCAGTGAATTATATCTCTTTGCAAAATTGACTAAATTCTGACCAGCTATGACTGTTCAAGGTATTCTCAAGCAATCGATACCCATTTTTCTTTCAAAAATCTGGCATTCATCTCAAGCGTATAGTTTTGCATTCAAGCCGTGTGCTAATAGTTTGCATCCAAATCATGCGTTAAGTATAGTTTTGCATTCAAGTCGTGTGCTAATCATAGTCGGCATCCAAATCATGCGTGAAGTATAGTTTTGCGTTCAAACCGTGTGCTAACCATGCTTTTACATTCAAACCGTGTGCTAATCATACTGAACTAGATACCCTAATCAATTGTTGTATACTGATGATTCTCGCTAACATCATTCCTTGATTTCAAGATGACTCTATAGGTTAAAATATGGGGATATACTTTTATTTTGAAATTCAGACCCTATGCAAAGTACAAAACTATGAAGTGACACTTGAGCCCTAAAGATACCGTTTAGCTTTGACAATCAGACTTTTAATTATCTTTTCTAATTCTTCTTATTTCTTAATGAAATGCATGAAATTCTATGTTTTTCTGATAATTATTCTTTTTATGAAACATAATAGTCGTCTACTCGATCAGATGATTTTCCTGAATTTAGATAATCATGCACCGAAAAGCTACTCCGGCGTCCCATGCCGCTAAATTGTTTTGTAAATGTTAGGAATTAACATGATAGTCACAGCTTTAGGTAAAATGTCATGAATATATAAGGAATAATATATGCATACAAGTTTAACCTGAGCATTTGTGACACAGTTCTGCGAGGATGGGGGAGTTCTTACATAGTTTGGTCAAAATAGTCATTGCCGTTATGAACCCTTGTCCCCATTATAATTCTTTCTGCAATAAATAATATTCACTCTGTCGATTTTGCAATTTTCACATACCCCTAAGTGTATTTTCTCTCTAGGGTTATGTAAATTATAGGATTGGACAGTATACGACCTACTTTCATGTACAATATCATATTCAGATAATGACGTTTGTAAATATGCATAGTTAGTGGTTTCTATATTTTTTATCCATTCTAACCAAAAATAAGTTCTGCCATTATGTTACCTTGACGCCAATGACCTTCACCTTTCACCTCAGTAAAACATGCTAAGAGTAAAGTGCAAACCCTATTATGACCCATGTTTAATGTATGTTGCTATGGTGTAAAATGTGTCATCCGAAATGACATGACCGGTAATGACCATGGGGCGGAAGGGGATGAGGGTGTGGGAAGACAGGGCCGGATTAAGGTTCGAGTAGAGCCTAGGCACGTCTTTAATCTGAGTGATATTGACATGGCTGATTCTTTATGTATACACTTTCAGTAACATAGTTTCGTAGGCACGGTGTCTACTGTGCTTAGTGAATAGTAACGGTAGGGGAGGGGGAGATTACACAAACTGTGTAACCACTTTTCAGTAACATGTTTTCATAACCCCTATATATCGTGCCTACTGTGCCTATTGAATAATACTGTAATTGATGGGGGGGGAAGCACACACATTGTTTTCATAGAATGTTTCCAATAACTGCATTTTTTTCAATATTAATTTCTTACCATAAAATATATACAATGCTAGACAAGCTAAATTAATACAAAGAATAATTATTCTCCATTGACATTATGTAATTACGGCTTTTTTCTGCCGATTTCACAAAAGTTCACTTCATGAAATCTTTTTTGCCTGTATACGTCTCCATCTTTCCGGTAAAAAAAAAACTGCCAAAATAAAGAAGCTTTTCACAATTAAAAATAAAATTTTCCAAACGTCCAAACGATGGTTGTGTCTTATTTTTCAGTCAAAAGTCTTCAGTACCCGTTTATATCCATCTGGTGAATAAGAAAGGGATAAAAGAAAATTAAAATGCCGCTAATCTGTTGGGGTTTTTTTTCGTTGTCCCTGTTATGACCAAAGACAATTTTCCGCAACTACACCTGGCATTCATTCTGATTTGCATTTGAACCATGCACTGAACTAGATAACTACAACAATTACATACTAATTAGTTAAATAAAATAGATTCACGCCAAAATAAGCATTAGTGATTCAACTTTAAAACACGATCGCATTGGTAAATATCTGGATTCATTTTTAACTAAAAACCTGGAGTTGTATAACAGTTAGCTGTCAAACAGTTGAACGTTAAATCGTATACATAATAGAACCCAGTAGGAATCCATATCCAAACACACGCCACATTCAACCAACCCCACCCCCACGAAACTCTCAACAAACATCACAGACATTCTGTTTCACATGTCAGATTTACTTCTTCATGAACTACACGAGACATCTCTCTCTCTCTCTCTCTCTCTCTCTCTCTCTCTCTCTCTCTCTCTCTCTCTCTCTCTCTCTGAAACACAATTCACACGTGCGTGCGAGCTCGCATGTGTATTTTCTGTGTGTGTGTGTGTGTGTGTGTGTGTGTGTGTGTGTGTGTGTGTGTGTGTGTGTGTGTGTGTGTGTGTGTGAAAAGCAAATCACACATAGTGATAAAACAGAATGCTAATGTGAATAGTAACACATAGCTATGATTACCTTTGATTTTAACAGAGTTGTTTCCCTTCTACCAAACCACTAGCAGTTGTTTGTTGTACCATCCCAATGTAGCATCATCGATTATCATTATACTATGGTTACATAACCAAAAACAACACAATTTTAAACAATTTTAAAGTCTGTTTGCCTTCTCATAACAGTTTCGTTAGTCCGCTCTCGATTACTTCCTTATCTTCTCGAGAGTATACAGCTCTGAATACTCCCACATTTCCCTGCGCATGCTTCAGATACACACCTTTATTTACACAAAGATGAATATTTGGAACCTGTTTCTACAAACAGATTTATCGTCTCTAAACTCAATGGCTGTGACTAAATCTTTAATATACGCGTGGGAGTGATAACCGCAACTTGAGCACATTACATGACTAAACCGGCTTACTGAAAATATGTAATGTCAGTAACATGAGAAATTCATTTATGTAGGCGGCTAACCGACAAAGGCCATGAATGCTTAAAAAAATGACGTGTTTATTCTGTTTAAAATAGGACAAACTATTCATACCTTACCCTCTTCCCCCCTAGATAGATAGATAGATAGATAGATAGATAGATAGATAGATAGATAGATAGATAGATAGATAGATAGATAATACATACAAATGTTAAATACACAGGAAATGGTTCGGTTAGCTAATGGAAATCATGCAGATATGAGGCTGTTATAAAAATGTAAAGCTCGTATTTTAGTCCTCTGTGTGTGACCTTCCTAGTCAGATGGCGACAAACATAACTTCTGAACTTTGAAGTCAATTGCTTACAAGAAATGCTTGTGAACTTCGGAATAAGTTGCCCTCCAGAATAACTTCTGAACTTCAAATAAAGTTGACTACATAAATAATTTGTAACCTTCGGAGTTAGGTGCATGCAGCAAAAGCTTATGATATTAGGAGTAAATTACCAACAAGAATAACTTCTACATTTTCTGCGCCCATGCACAAAAATAAAATTTTCTCAAAGAAATAAATTATATAGTGATTAAATATGTCCATGAAAAATTAATTTTATTTTTCACCAAATGAAGTCTTCGCCGTGAGAAATTGCTACTTATTTATATAGTTACTACACAACAATCCGAAATACATGGAATTGTCAAAACCTTAGTAATGCATACTCATTTCTGCCTAAGCATATATGACATTATGTTTTTTGTCTGGATACAGTTTATAGTTAATACTCAAATGTAAAATAAATGGTTATCCTACTTTTAGTTATAATTTTGTCATGTGTCAATCTCAGCTTGCTTCACCACCACCACCAACACCACCCCCGAGGAACATAGACTATTTTTTAGAAACACTGAGTTGATCAAATTATTATCGAATATTTATCATACTAACTGGCTTGGCATGTCCTGTTAAAATACCACGAAGTGACGTAGAGATACAACATAATAATTCCTTCCATTGTCATTCTTCCTTTCCTGCTTAAATTCATTGACAATCGTATTAAACAAGTGAGATTCAAATCGATTTAATATCGATGGAAGAAGAATATTATTCAGTATAATTCTCTCTTTAGATGAATACATTTACATCTATATGAAATTAAAGACAAATTTGTAAACTCAAGTTAAAATTAATTGTGTACTGTCACAAGAAACTCCTGTAGTGCCAAACATTCTGAGGGTATCGGAGGGTAATGGGGAAGGGAATGGAAGAAGTGGATATTTGTTTTCAAAGTACTAATATTAGTCACCAATCCTTAATTTCATCTTGGGTGAGCAAGCACGCATCCTTATCACGATCATCATTGAATTCTTTACATCTTTACGTGGTTTTGTATACCGGTAATCGAGAATTTATCACCCTGTCCATGGTTATTCCACGTTGAGTACTATGTACTATCATTATATTAGAGTCATTATATTTAATTACATACTCAGTCGAAATAATAATCATCGGCGATTTAATTAATGAGAGACTGATACACATTAATACCCATTATACCGCCTGTAAATTATCGTTTATAAATATCAGTTGCTTCGTTAATGATTTCTGGGGAATTATTATCAGCTCGTTTTCATTTAATCATAATTTCTAACAGTTCAACATCAGCAAGAACATTGTTAGGACATTGAGTAACGAGACCACATCCTTGTGTGGTAAGACCAATATTCTTCTTCCTCACCTTTTGCTTGGGCTGGTTGTTGTTGTTGTTTTGGAGATTGTGACGATTGTTGTGGTAGTGGTGGTAACAATTGAGGCAATTGTTGTGGTGGTGGTGATTGTTGTGGTAGTGGTAGTAACAGCGGTGATCGTGGTACTTTATATCGTGGTTGTCTTTCTGGCTTTGGAGATTGTGGTAATTATTGTAGTGGATTGTTGTGCAATATAGTTATTTATCTTCTCCCTATAATCATATCTCTGATCGCAGTCCCCAGCTTGATTAACGTTATAGTTTATACGATATATCCATTTGTACAAAATTAACCCTGGCTCTTGCGTCCGATTCTTATTTTGGTTCCGATATGCGATCTTTTATATCACCTATTTCAGCAGGAGCTTGGTTAGAACCTTCAAGTATTTCTTGCATTGGTTGAGCAGCAGCTATATCAGCTGGAAGTCCCCATAAAATCATTTTTGTCTGGGTTTTTCTGCTATTTTTGCATCCCATTCACGAGATCTCTCACCGGACTTCAAGTCAGTAGATATATCCTTCGCGTATTGATATCCAAATAACCGCTCAGTAAGTGCTCGATTAAATCGCTCAATGATTGCCTGATCACGATGAATTTCAGTATGTCATCGTCTTCTTCTAACATTATGTTTTTTCATCAAGGATAATACTGAACCAAGAAATTCTTTGCCAGGATCATCTTGTAACAGCTGCTGCCATCGGAGACCACCACGTTGATAAATACGTTCAAACCCAGATACAACTTAAGATGCTGTCTTTGTTTATAATCGTTCAGCTTCTTTATATCTGCTTGCAACGTCAACAACAGTCAATGCGGATTTGTACGTGCATGACTTTCGTCCACGTGTTTTAATAGTATCGTGTACTAAAAGCAAAATATCTGCTTGATGAACTTCGTTAGGAACAATGACATGAAAATGTGCGCATTAAATTGTTTGGGTGGTGGCAGATAAATTTGCCATATTGCCTCTCGTGCTAACATATTTTCAGCAACAGCACGTGAAACTATTGCTGCTTCAACAAGTTTAGTGATCGCTGCTTTGCCTTTCCAAAACACTCTTGGGCTATAATAAATACACTCCATTATAATAATAATAATAATAATAATAATAATAATAATAATAATAATAATAATAATAATAATAATAATAATAATAATAATAATAATAATAATAATAATAATACCATTAATTACCAGCCCTTAGCATTTTTTTACCTTTCATAGCGGATTCTACTAGAAATCAAACGAGGTTTTCTCTAAGAGATTTATTAGGTATAGAATTTAATGCATGACAATATTTTACATCTGTTACATGCCGCTGCCAAAAATCTTTACTTTTATAAGCAACGTCATGAACATGACGAGCTTGATCAATCTTATTTATTGGATGCTCTCCTGGTTTTGAATGGTCTTGATCATCAAGTCGGATATAACGTCGAGTTCCAGGACCACAATAATTATATCCTGAATGGTGTTTCTCACCGGTGTATTTAGCCCATGGTAACCCTGGTAATTTTCCTAAAGAAGTAGCAATATCTCCTCCTGTCTTTGTCCCTAAATCAGACATTTATATTTTTGTGTACCATATTTTACACATTTACCTGTTAATAAACTTCGTTTATTTTTCGTTTTTATTGTACTTGATCCGGCAGTGAGTGTATATAATCTACATCGAACACAATATAGAATCATGTTATTGATAATATGGATTCATTAATTGACTTTTCGGCGACACGAAAGCAGGAAACAAGAAAGCATCATCCAGCATTACCAAATTCGAAAAGGATGATTATAAAAGGTCCATCTGGATCAGATAAAATTGCTGATATTTTTTCACCCCAGTAGATTCAGTCGTTAGCATATTTTAATCGTTTTAGATAGTTTTGATGCTAATTTCTCGCAACCTAGCAACGTTCAAACGCTGCAGGTCTTATCCTTTGTTTTAAATTTAATCAAAATATATATCAAGGTCTTTCTTCAAACTGTTTAAGATAACTTTGAGTTTAACGTGTGTGGGTCATTGTCGACGTTTAGCTTGCTTACTTATAAAATACTCTGACATCACCGATTTTGATAATAATATTAATCATATATATGAAGATGCATTTATATCTTTTTCGATCAGAACGTTTATCGGCCAATTTGCATCATTTTATACAACGATATTTCCAGTAATTAAAATAAAATACATCAATGAATTGTAAATATTTTAACTAATACATTTTGAATAATTCCATACAAATTTACAATGAATTTGCAATTTAACATCTTTGATAAATTTACATAGATTAAGTAGGATTCTGACACATTTTGCAGAGTTACTACCCGTTAAAGACAACACACTCAGATGATGCAAGCAGTTAACATATTAATCTAATGAGCACCATATAAATATATTCATGAAATTAAGAGTGATTGCTAAACTGACTTTTCAAGATAGACAAAGATAAAGCTGTGATGCTGACAAATTTATATCAATGATAGTAAAACAATGTAAGCAATCTCAAATATACTGAGTGAAATGTAAACAATCTGCGTATATCGGCAATTTGTTCTTCTAATGATTCATTTATTTTTTTTTTATTTTTTTAGCTGTGTACTTGTACCATAGTGTAAACAAAATGTGTTGTACTATATTATCTCTAAATATTAACTGTATATGAGCGCATGGAACACGTTGCTTTTGAATAACTCATATTTATTCAACAGAGTTCCTGCTTTTGTAAGTTATAAGGTTTTGTTTCGTCCTTGCCTTGAGAAAGATAAATTTCGTATAGACACACGTCTCCTTTTAGCACATTACCTGTGCGAATCAACAGTCTATCACATTGAGGGTTTCAGTTTCATTTTCTCTTTGAATCGGATTCGTGAATCAAATTAAGTACGGAAACTGGAATATATGAAGATATGTAAAACAGATACTGGTTACTGAGAAAAGGAAACAGGATGTCACCTCATGTAGCACGAAACATGTCAATATGCCTATAAAGAAACGAAACTGACTTTGTCTACATTGTCTACATGTATAATTAACTGTTACAAGAAATGACAAGAAATACATAACACATTTTGCTAGTCTCAATGAGTGATATTACCTGTGCGTCACAAGCCAAGATAAGGGGCAGAATGCTGCACCAGCAGAGAGAGAGAGAGAGAGAGAGAGAGAGAGAGAGAGAGAGAGAGAGAGAGAGAGAGAGAGAGAGAGAGAGAGAGAGAGAGAGAGAGAGATGACTTTCCATATGAAAGAATAAAATCCTAACCTGATCAACACTAGTCTCGCACCATGCTAGCGCAATCATTCTGCCATGTGCAAAGTTCCTTCTCCCAGCAACGGCAAAAACTATTCCAGCCCTCCTCACCCTGGATAAATTAAATGGTTGATTAGCTATACCCACCAGAAGTAGCAAGAGTTATCTGCTCCACCTTTGTCGATCAGTGAAGTGTTGAATAAGTTGAGCATTACTTTTTCGAAACGCCGTATTCGTGAAATGTAAATTGAATACAGTTGCATACATGTAATAGTTTTGTAACTACTGCGTTTTTGTGAGAAATAGTATGTGTGTTTGTATATATGTTCGTTTTTTATTATTTCTTATCTGAACTGTTAAAATCAGGACCAAAACCCTAGTGGGTTGTATTATATGTTAACACTGAATCCTATGATACAAATTAACCAAATTTATATGGATATTATTTAAATAAAAAAAAACAATAAAACAATGGGTCTACAGTCTCCACCGTTTCAGGGGTACTGAGAAAGATATGGCGATAGGCTATATTTACATTTGATGTATTTTATAATTACATGTATGATTTAGCCTACTGTGTGTCAAATTTTTTCTATCTGAAGCGTTCAAGACCCCTTCAAAAAGTGTTTTTTTTTTCTCCTCTCATTTGTTATCATTTTCATTGATTTCCGTTTATAGTTCCTTTTCTTCCAGCATTGCACAGATGCTCCATTCAGTTTATTTCATTTTGCTAAAAGAGTCGTTTTTGAATGCTTGACATTTTTGTTTCTGAGATAAAGAAATTTAAATTTGCAATTTGCCTGATCTACAAGACATGCACGCTAATGTCGACAAAAGCTAATGCATACATCAGTTTCGTTAAAGAAACGTATCCCATTTTAATGACCTATACATTCATTTTCTACCGTCTTAAGTTAACCAACCGAAACGTATGTCAACGACTCTTGCGAACCACTCCACTTGATTGTTCCAGGATTTCGTTTCTGTAACATTATACATTTATAGATTAAGTAGGATTCTGACACATTTTGCAGAGTTACTACCCGTAAAAGGCAACATACTCAGATGATGCAAGCAGTTAACATATTAATCTAATGAGCACCATATAAATATATTCATGAAATTAAGAGTGATTCCTAAGCTGACTTTTCAAGATAGACAAAGATAAAGCTGTGATGCTGACAAATTTATATCAATGATAGTAAAACAATGTAAGCAATCTCAAATATACTGAGTGAAATGTAAACAATCTGCGTATATCGGCAATTTGTTCTTCCAATGATTCATTTATTTTTTTATTTATTTTTTTAGCTGTGTACTTATATCATAGTGTAAACAAAATGTGTTGTACTATATTATCTCTAAATATTAACTGTATATGAGCGCATGGAACACGTTGCTTTTGAATAACTCATATTTATTCAACAGAGTTCCTGCTTTTGTAAGTTATAAGGTTTTGTTTCGTCCTTGCCTTGAAAAAGATAAATTTCATATAGACACACGTCTCCTTTTAGGACATTACCTGTGCGAATCAACAGTCTATCACATTGAGGGTTTCAGTTTCATTTCCTCTTTGAATCGGATTCGTGAATCAAATTAAGTACGGAAACTGGAATATATGAAGATATGTAAAACAGATACTGGTTACTGAGAAAAGGAAACAGGATGTCACCTCATGTAGCACGAAACATGTCAATATGCCTATAAAGAAACGAAACTGACTTTGTCTACATTGTCTACATGTATAATTAACTGTTACAAGAAATGACCAGAAATACATAACACATTTTGCTAGTCTCAATGAGTGATATTACCTGTGCGTCACAAGCCAAGATAAGGGACAGAATGCTGCACCAGCAGAGAGAGAGAGAGAGAGAGAGAGAGAGAGAGAGAGAGAGAGAGAGAGAGAGAGAGAGAGAGAGAGAGAGAGAGAGAGAGAGCAAAATCAGTTGAGACTAATGACTTTCCATCTGAAAGAATAAAAACCTAACCTGATCAACACCAGTCTCGCACCATGCTAGCGCAATCATTCTGCCATGTGCAAAAAGTTCATTCTCCCAGCAACGGCCAGGTGATTCTGGTTCACCGATTGCCTATACCTCAGAAGATCTTTGCTAGCTGCTATCCATAAGTACGTGCTGTAAGAAAAAAAAAATTATTGCAACAAAGAAACATTTTATTTTCATTATATTAGTTGAGAGAAAAACAGGTTGTATAGTAAAAGAATATCTCCACTCAAAAACTATTCCAGCCCTCCTCATCCTGGATAAATTAAATGGTTGATTAGCTATACCCACCAGAAGTAGCAAGAATTATCTGCTCCACCTTTGTCAATCAGTGAAGTGTTGAATAAGTTGAGCATTACTTTTTCGAAACGCAGTATTCGTGAAATGTAAATTGAATACAGTTGCATACATGTAATAGTTTTGTAACTACTGCGTTTTTGTGAGAAATAGTATGTGTGCTTGTATATATGTTCGTTTTTTTATTATTTCTTATGTGATCTGTTAAAATCAGGCCCAAAACCCTAGTGGGTTGTATTATATGTTAACACTGAATCCTATGATATAAATTAACCAAATTTATATGGATATTATTTAAATAAAAAAAAACAATAAAACAATGGGTCTACAGTCTCCACCGTTGCAGGGGTACTGAGAAAGATATGGCGATAGGCTATATTTACATTTGATGTATTTTATAACTACATGTATGATTTAGCCTACTGTGTGTCAAATTTTTTCTATCTGAAGCGTTCAAGACCCCTTCAAAAAGTTTTTTTCCTCTCATTTGTTATCATTTTCATTGATTTCCGTTTATAGTTCCTTTCCTTCCAGCATTGCACAGATGCTCCATTCAGTTTATTTCATTTTGTTAAAAGAGTCGTTTTTGAATGCTTGACATTTTTGTTTCTGAGATAAAGAAATTTAAATTTGCAATTTGCCTGATCTACAAGACATGCACGCTAATGTCGACAAAAGCTAATGCATACATCAGTTTCGTTAAAGAAACGTATCCCATTTTAATGACCTATACATTCATTTTCTACCGTCTTAAGTTAACCAACTGAAACGTATGTCAACGACTCTTGCGAACCACTCCACTTGATTGTTCCAGGATTTCGTTTCTGTAACATTGTACATGTGTAACTCACCAATCAGCACTCTCTGTGCATGATTCATAATTCCAATGGTACTATCTACAGGCTTCTGTCTCTTTGATACCACTCTGTGCTAAGACCTCACAGTAGTCTCTTGTATATATTATAGTTAAAACATGGCGTGTCGGCTTATGTTTTCACACAATAACACAACAGTTTCATCAGGAAAATAAACCTACGTAAGTATTGTCCGACTCAAGCAATTTAAATTCTAAATATTGGTCATCGTTAGTGATAGATCCATATATAAGTAATATTTGTTTATAAGTTCAAAAAGTTGATTCGTGTTTGATTACTTGTTGCAGTAATGTGTTTTCATTAGTTCCATGCAGGAATAATAGTATATCCTTATATCAGTCGTTTAACTCGCTGTGCATCATTTTTTGACTTGATTGAGCAACAGTTTGATGTCAGATTCATTCAAAGTTCGATTACATTATAAATCAACATCTCATTCACAAAACTGCTTTCAGTAGCTTCGTGAATTCTAATCCCCGGATTCGTCCTGTTAAACAAGAACAATGATAAGGATGATCAAAAACTATAAACGTGTCATCACCCTGTTAATTGCCGTAGTGCCTACAAGTCACATCCCAATATTAAATTTCTGCAGTGCCTCCTCACCCAAGTGTGTATTTAATGTCAAATTGCAGCGTAATATTAATACACCTAATGCCCCCACCCATGTGCCACATATTAATACTTTTGTATGTATAGTGTATACATATTCATATCCATTTCTCTCCTTTCACTTCACTGCTATGTAATGGTTGTAGGGATTGTAATGGTGGTAGTTTCTTTTATAAGGGGATGGTAGAGATGTTATAGGGAGAGTAGGAGTATTGAGTTTATTTATAAAATGTTTTGCTTCTAATTCATCGTCCTTCTTTTATATTGAACCCTATCTGTGAGTAAACGCAAGTGCTGGTCAGCAGACGCAGATGAACTATAGTCAGCTAAACGATGTGCTGATATTA
Source organism: Potamilus streckersoni (assembly GCA_016746295.1). Lineage (NCBI taxonomy): Eukaryota > Metazoa > Mollusca > Bivalvia > Unionida > Unionidae > Potamilus > Potamilus streckersoni. The sequence goes on along the minus strand of JAEAOA010001910.1, from coordinate 2,017,500 downwards.
GTTATTTGTGTGAACATTCCTATCATTTTCATAGTGAGAGTATGTGTACGTGTCAAGAAAGATTTCAGTAGTGCATTCTCGTGGCAACATGAAAACCGTGTCCTTGCATCTATCAGGCTAAACTGAGAGAAATATCAGAGAAGCTCTACTCCCAGAAACGTGACGTGGACCTTTGCTTCAATTTTATATGTATCGCCTCGAGACAAAGACCCCTTTCACGAAGCTTTACATGACATCCTCGAGCGCATAGCGCAGGGAGAGAAGCTGTAAACCCTCTAAAACTTCAATGCAAGAGTAGAATCAGACTACAGATCATGGTCATCATGTTACGGCATGATTATTGATACCAATGATAGGGTTATCACACTGTGCACTCAGAGGCAGATTTAATTCACCAACACATTCTATAAGAGCAAACATCGACACAAAGTGTCATGGAACCAACTAATGTAAAGTTAATGACATTGACTGAACCTGGATATTACCAGGAAACGCGACCCAGCCAGGGTACGTCAAGCTCACATCTATTATGATGCAGTCCGTGACACCAACATCTAACTTGTCAGAAGCCAAGTAACAGTGCAGTAACGAAAGATACATAGATTCAACCATGAAGGCTTTCACATTTTAACACAGGCTATTTGACATAAAACGCGAGATAAATGCAATTATCAGAGACCGTAGATTAGGTTATATCTTAAGAAAGCCTAAAAGAGAGTGATGAAAAAGTCTAATCTGTTATCTATGATCAGCTTACACCATATCTGGTGAAATCAGGATTAATCAAAAATTTGTTCGAGACCAATGCTGACAAAATGGTACCAGTGATAAAAAACAATGATGACTACCTAAACCACAAAATATAACCAATATTATTATGTGCTCATCTTTTTTTCTCCGTTACATTGTCAGAATCGTGCAATATTCACAATATTGAACACCTTAATACTGTATCCCGCGTGCAAAGGAACTATTTTTTAACGTCAAGATTTTTATGAATGTATTATGATAAGAAAAGTCTGATGTTGTTTTAGACGTTTCTATCATAACCTTCTTCTCGTGTCTAGTTACAAGAAGGAAGAATGTTCGGCATTCTTAAGAATAAGGTGTCACATATGATGGTGTAGATTACATCTTTTGTGGGGAATGCTTGGCTGCGAAGAGGTGGGATCGCTGTAAGAAATAGACATGACACTCATTTAGAGCTTGGAATCGCACTTTATTGACATATATATATATATATATATATATATATATATATATATATATATATATATATATATATATATATATATATATATATATATTCTAAAGATACAACATGTAAATTTATTTATGTTGAAAATACATACAATACATATTACAATACTTATTAAATAGTTCTTCCACAATCTAGTATTTCATTTGTCCATTCATTTTTCTGTATTTTTTAATACAAGTGATTTAAATATTTAAAGAGCCTAAAATTCAATAACTGTAATAAATGTATTTTATTTTATTTATTGTAAGGTAAAGACCTGAAAAAGATCTGTGAATGTTATACTTATTATTTAAAGAATATATATTTATTCTCAATTAAATTATAACATGAAGCTAGTAATTATTTCAAACAAATACTAATGAACATCGAAGCTGTAAAATATTTCATTACATTATGATTGTGGAAGAAGGGAACTCAATAATATTATATTATAAATACAATGAACATCAATTCAGTAAAATATTAAATCAGTAAAATATTTCATAGCAGAAAAGATCATTCACCACCACACTATATTAACGAAATAAAAATAATTCAGAAGAATACCACAACTCACTATAAAATCTTTAACTTCCAAAAGCGAGTAAAAAAGCATAATTTTCTTACCTGTAAGAAATAGACATGACACTCATTTAGAGCTTGGAATCGTACTGAGAATAACCAGTCCAGTGCCTATTTTTATATCCTGGAACTGGCAATTAACAGCGCTTCATCCAAGGTCAAAAGAAGTCTGTCTAAAAATCAAGGTGCTTCTTGCGTGCTATCCAAGGACAGCTTTAACTTTATATCAAGTTTTAGTGGGGGGGTAGAGTGTGAGTGTGTGGACGGTATTTTTCCAAGTAACGACCTTTTGGATCATGTCCATAACCTTCCAGTGGTCATTCATATTGTGAACTTAATTAATTTAATTATTCCCCAAGGTGATTATCAATTACTTTGTTCCCAACATCACAACGCAATTTAATAAGGTTTTATTGATTGAATGGTGAGATAAAACATTATTCGGCTTCTATCCGATTGGTGAACTATTAAACTGGCTTATTAATTAGGCTTTTTCCATTACCAAGTGAAAGCTGAACAATAATAAATGCTTAATCTAAATTCATTTCAATGTCCTTATTATATTCAGGATATGAATTATTGATTGGACCACGCTTCTCCTACACTCCAAATCAATATCAAAGCACTATCTTAAATTTGGATGTTTTTATCTTCCAATAACTAGAGATTTCAATATGTTGTATACAAATTAATATTTTCGTTTCTTTCTTTTAGAATTGATATCTTGATAAATGAACTAAAGCAGATATTTCATGGACGGCCGAATACCAGCAAATGTTTCATGGACTGACACATACAAACTGCTTTGGCACATTCCGCATTTACTTTATTGATAAATATTTAAGATTTAACTATATATAGACGCTGTACAGGTTCCTCATAATAAAACGCAAGTAATACAGATAAACTATCTTCTTTAGCTGTTAATAGAAATGGCCAAAAATATACTTACAATTTTACATCCTGAATTTCCTCAAAAATATACATTCGTAGGTCTGTAAATCTGAATTAGATGAACCATGTCATGGGTTCTCAAGGTTGATTACACATTTTGAAATTGTACTGTAATTTCTAGTATATTCCAATTATATTCCTCGATAATTACAATGGAAAGACTTCATAATTTTTCCACATTGTGATCTGAATCATTCAATGACAGAAAAGAAACACGCATACCGATGTCAACACAATTAAAAACATTAAATTGGCAGACGCTGCTAGAAACCGATGCAAGTCACTTCATGTAGATAAATCCAGACCCTAATAAAAAAAAAGATTGCGTTGAATCAACAAAAATACCAAAACGTATTCATTCCAGATCAAATGGAAAAGTTGTTGCAATGCGTATTCATTAACAATATTTCTCCAAATTTCAATTTTAAGTAGAGCAAGCGCCATTTTCTTTCGAAACTTACGTCTAGCACGCGACCAACGTCATATTTATCTGGGCGGAGTTATGTGCTCATTAATAATGTTGTGTAATGATCCATCAACGCTTGTTTATTTAGTTCGGAATTGGGCATTTATTTAGTTACTTTGCTTCTTTCAGTGTATTTTTGTTTATATATTTAAGCCTTGGGAAGAATAAGAAATGAGCATATAATGAAAAGGTTACTGTATTTGTATGGGAAAATACGAACTCGTTTTGTTGCACCTTGAGAGTACAGTATATCCATCCGAAAAACTCGTTCATATTTTCCCATACAAATGCAGTAACCTATAATCATAGGCACTTCGGTCTTTCAAATCGGCGAAGATTACAGTGCAGAATACAATCCGGCACTGCACTAATGAGTAAACCAGGAAGTTCAGAAATCATCAGAAGCACTAAAATCATCGCTACCTATGATGGAATAAATCAGGTCCCACTATCACGAACGTTGCCTCTTGAAGATCTCTAACAGCAGCATACAGATGTCTCACGAGTACTTTCTCGGGTTGTACTCCTTTGCTCTTATAAAATGGATCCCACCTAGCACTTGAGCAACCTGTTATGGGAGGTCTCGACCAGTTGCCAGCAGTGCTCGAGCTCAACTAGTCTATAGATACCTTGGCAAGCGGTAAGGCTCCCGGAAGGATAGAATTCCAAACAAAGTGCTCAAATGTGGAAAGTACAGCCTGTTAGCATATATCTATGACCTCCTTCTCCTCTGCATGAAGATAGATTCCTTGGCAAAGCACATGAGCAACACCAACATCATCACGCTAAACAGGAACAAAGGCGGCCGCTGAGATTTCAACAACTACCAACGGCATTTCACTCCGAGAATTACAATGAAGGCCTTTGCAAAGGTGATTTTGAGTACACTCCAGCGACTAGCAAACATTTTACTTTCGAATTGGTGTGACTTTAAAACATGCAGATCAACAGTGGATATGATATTCTTCCTATGCCAACTGCAAGATAGATGCCGAGATCAGTAGATAACCCTCTATTTTGCTTTCAACGACCACTATCAAAGCATTTAACAGACTCAACAGGGCCGAACTCTTTAGAATACTTGGGAAGATCACTTAACCCTGAAACTCCTCAGCCTAATCCGCTCATTTCAAGATAATATTTGCTGAGGTTCTGTCGCTCCACAACATACTATTTCCATATCAACTACAGAGTTCTAAAGAGCTGCTTCCTGTCACCAATACTCTTTAGCATATTTGTTCTCAATGTTCCTAAAATACGCCTACCTGCATTCGAAGTATGATGGAACAGTATACAAAACCAAATCAGGTTGAAATCCAAGACCAAAATAAGGCAGATCCTGAAAACATAACTTCCGTTCGCAGACGATGTAGCACTAACTACCCACACCGAAAGCCACTGTATGTTTGAAAATTTACCCTAGATGATCAAGTTAAGTTGTCAATAGCCGATGTTCATTTTCCTGCTTTATTAAACTTTACCACGTTAAAAAAAAAACCTGCCTCTTTCATTCTAGTTGTGTCATCACGTATTCCATCACGTATACACCTCAAACTATCAAATATCCGGAGACCTGAGTTCGAGTTTTAACATAAATAAATAAAATGGTAACTAATTTATATTTGTGTATCTTTCCCTTGAGTATTTTGACAAGTCAACATCAAACCCTGTGCACCGTTTCACTTTTATCGAGATGTGCCCTGTGAATATGTGGTTATAGGAGTGAGTTAATTCGTTATTGTGTGAAAATCTACAAAGTTGTGTGGTTCCCTCTCATCTTTATAACTGGTGTCTTCATTACTCATGATGCATGCAGACACCGATATCAACATAATTGTATCTTCTTGTTTACTTTTTCATAATGTTCACAGCAGTGTATTTGCAAAAAGAAAGCAAAGCCATTATATCCAGTTTGTTATGTTAGTCTATCAAACCTTAAAAAGATAACAAATCGATACCTCAAATAAGGTAAAAGTTTCCCTAGAAGTATTACGACAGAGACACCGTTGCAACCAGTTCAGTCTTATATGGTAACAATTTTAATAATATATATGGGATTTTTTCCAAAGTTCCATTGGTGTTATGTGGTTTAATTTTTATTTCATAATAATTATATTACAGCCAGTGTTTATTCAATAATGCTAAAAAGAATGACAATTTTGTAAGATACGAGTAAATAAAACATTAGGTAGATAATTCATTTATCGATTGAAATTCTTCAATTAAAATGTTTCCGGTGGCCTAGTGGTTAGATCAAGAAATATTCGTCATAGAGCCAGTAATAGCAAGAAATGTTACGGTGATTTTGCTGTACATAAAATTGCTTGTCTTGACGTAGTATTCGTGGTTCATAAGAAAACTTATCTTCGATAACAGGACAAAATCATGATTCTAGATCGAACTCGAGATGCTTTGCATCTTGATTCTCCGAATATTGACTGCTGGCAGTAGTGACATGCATTGCAGTATCACGATCGATATCATAGTAAAAACCTGACAATCGTTTCGTGAACAACACAACTGTTGGGGACATCTTACATATAAGACTTTATGTAATTACTGTAATAAAAAGCCAGATGAAGTATGAAGCATCGACCTAACTAAAATCTTAAATATGAATCTGTTGTTTGATGCTGTATTTATGCCAGACGAAGATGTGATGTGATTATGATTTTTTAACGTAGCTTTAAAAAATTTTCAGTCATATCGCTAAGATGTCTACAGTGTGGAAGTTTTTAGTGATGTCTGCAGACATGTAACAAGATGTCCCACCCAGTCATATTATCCTGACACCAAGCCGATCAGTCCTAACACTAACCTCATAATGCTGAGCGCCAAGCGAGGAAGCTGTTAGTACCATTTTTGTAAGTCTTTGGTATGACTCGACCGGAATTCGAACCCACGACCTCCCGAATCCGAGGTTGACGCTTTAACCACTAGGCCCAGCGAAGACAAACAAATATTGCAATTTACAAATTTTAAACACAAGATGAAAGTGCATTTTATAATCTATTCTGATTTCTTATCTATTTTACTTCCAGTACTAGGAGCAGCATGTAATCCTAATTAATCTTCGAAAGGAAAATTGAAGAGTATATTCCTTGTGGCGTAGTGTATCTTCTGTGCTATTGATAAAGCTTGTCCGGCTTCTTAAAAACCTTATCATCGACGTTTATACCATCTTGATGATGATACTCTCAAATACAGTAGCAATGGAACCACTTAAAATAAAAGAGGAAAGCTTTTTTTCTGAAGCAGAAATGTGCGAAATTATCGCTGTCCAGCTCATGACAGGTTTGTCTCATCTTTAAGTTTTCCAATATTTTGTTGTTATTGTTACAGTGAAATCCGCTGTACTTAGACTAATATGAAAAATCAAACAACTCTCGGTTATCGTAAAACTCTTGAAAAATATCATCAGATTCTGTCTAGAAGGTCAGTATCTATATATAACAGCTCCTCATCAGGCAGTTATCGCTTGAAACATTAGTAATGAAACTGGTATATTAGCCACTTTGATATTTCAAGAACTGCCATACTTACATTAACTGGCTTTTTTAACTTCAAGTTTTTCTTTCTTTGTTGAATGGCTACTAAATTTTTATCGAATATTTTCATTATTACAAAATAGATGCAATAATTTTATTACGACGTTCCACATTATTGACGATCTCAATATTGACTCCATTTCTGATATTTTTCATAGTCTTGCCGAAGACCCTTTTATACACGATCTTAAAAATGTTTTTCTCCAATTCTGTTTTTGTGGTTGATCGTCGACTAGTATTTGAGTCGATATAACCTTTCATCCACGTTGATTGACTAAATTTTAAAACATGATGGGCTTTTCTTAGAACCAAACCATGATCAACTGCTTGTTTTAGTTTTTATAGTGTAAAATGCATTTCAAGAAGATTAGAAACTAATTTTTAAGCAAAGAATTGTTTGAGATAGAGTTACGTTGAGAATAATTTCTATGCTCATCAGATAATAAACTACAATCTATCAACATCGACTCTGGACAAAATGGAGAGTCATTATGTTTATCTTGCAGCTCAACAGGATAGTTAATATCAATAGTTCTGTCCAATGCAGAGTTGGACAGTTGCAAGACTCGTGGCAATGCAAAAAGACAGATTCGATTCAGTCCTACGCAAACGGGAATGACATGAAGAACTTATATGATGCTTTGAAGACAACGTATGAGTCACCGTCACCAGGAAGATCTCAAATACTGAGTACAGATAGCGCCACGTTTCCCACTGACATAAAATATAACATATAGATGAGCAGAACTCTTCGGCAGCATGCTCAATCAATAGTCATCTGTCACTGAGAATGCAATAGAACGACTGTCCCAAGTGAAATATACTACATGCTAAGTTTCCAACGCTAACTAAAACTGTGAAAGCAGTTGAGCTGCTGTCAAATTGCAAAGCACCTAGAAAAGATGTTGTTCCAAGAGAAGTCTCATAGGAGGCTAGCATATAGTACAGAAACTTACTGACCTCTTCCAGTCAATGTGGACTCAGAGATCGATACAGCAAGAGCAAAAGGGTGGATCCATTGTCCACTTTTACAAGTCAAAAGGCAACAGCCAACCCTGCAACAATCACTGCGGCATCTCATTGCTGTCAATAACTTACAAAACCCACTCAAAAATTCTGCGAAATCGTCTTGTGCATCACATCGATCAAAGACTTAGGCGAGATAACTAATGGGTTTTTTTTTTAGAAAGGACGAAGGACCACATACGTTATGTTTGCAGCTCGTCAACTCCGGAATAAATGCATGGACCTGAAAAAGCCTTTGACACAGTCAGCCGTGAAAGCCGTTTGAAGATGACGACATAATTTGGTTGCCAGGAAAAATCCATCATAATCGTACGCATGCTGGCTTGTGTCGTGGAAGATGATGAATCATCTGAATCATTCCCTGTCACGAATAGTGTCAAGCAGGTTTGTGTGGTGGCCCCAACCTCAGAAGTATGATGTTTACTGCCATGATTCTGGTGTATTCCATGACTATAACTCTGGAATAGACATTACATACTGGACTGCCGGCAAGGTCTTCAATCTGAGAATGCTACAGGTGAAGACGATGTTACAGTAAATGAGTGTTTTTAATCTCCTACTTTCTGATGACTGTTCTAAGCATGTTAAATCTAAATATGAGATGTAATATGGTATAGTCCTTTTCTCATCAGCTTGTGACATTTCGACCTCAAATTCAGTATCAAGAAAATAAATGTAATGCACCAGCCTGCATCAGGAAAGCTTTACGTAGAGACTACCATCAAAATAAAGATAAAGTTAGTGGCTATTAGTTAACTCTCTTGAAAGCACGCTGTCACATGCAGTCCACATCGACGATGAAACAAATACCATAATTACTCAAGCATGCATTACCATTGATATACTACCTGCAAATGTGTAGGAGCGCAAAGGGATCAGTCTACAAACAAAACTCATGACTCAAAAGGTCTTTGCGTTTACGACCCTCTTCTATGCTTACGAAACCTGGTGGTGTACAGACTCCATACCATAAAGCTTAATCATTTTCACATGGGTCACTTGATGAGACTTATGATGATAAGATGGTTGGACAATGTCCCAGACACTGAGGTTCTCACCCGGAAAGGCATTCCAGGCACACACACAATCTACTGATAAAATCACAACTGAGATGGATATGACATGTTAGAAGGATATCACAAGAGCGATTGGCAAAGAATATCTTCTACCGCGAGCTAGAAAAAAGGAAAGTTATCTCATGGTTGTCAGAAAATGGTCTTCAAAAAATCCCTCCAAGTCATCACTGAAACAATGTAATATTGCATTGAGTCTTTCAAAGATCTCACACAGTATCGTTCCACTTCGCGAAGTCTCATCCCTACTGGAGCTTGAAAGGAGAAAACCTGCACGAGCAGTGCAGAAGAACTACCAACATAAATCTCAAAACTACATCAAGTCCTGTATTATTCAAGCATACCCAAGCCGCATCAACTGGCAAGAGTGCCACAGACAGTTCAAAGTACAACTGGTTTAATTAGTCACTCATTTACTTGCAGAAACCATTCCAGATAGTGATGTCATAGCCATCTTTTAACTCAAATAAGGAGGAAGTACCCTTTCTCATCACCACACTTTGGATAAACTGATTTTATGTATGTATCGTTTTATCTGTGATACTAGAGTTGTGTGATCCATCATTGTATTTGTGATTCAAATCCCTACATTTTCTCTCATCTCTAATTTGTAAAGAGTTATTACAGTGTATAAATTCTTAGTATGTAATCCCATAAACCTGACAATGTATCGTCATTAATTCGGAAGCTGTTCTATGGTAATTCGATTATAACTTGAATAGTGCCTGTGTGTTACTTTGATAAAGCGACTTAATTCAAGAGAATTATTAATCCAAATAATTCTGCTTCAAGTTAATCTAATGAATGTAGACTATCATTACACGTAATCCGATAGAAATCAGTTAGATATTCAAATCCTTGGATAATAATTATATAATTTTAAAGTACTGAGTGTTTTAATCACCGATTATACAGTCTGATATAGCTAACAAAATATCATCAGTTATCAATATTATATCAATTATCAATTATTATCAATGAATTACAGGTTCTCTCTAGAGACTTTTGCAAACGCTGTGTATAAATAATTAAACTTAATCCGTATATCTTTCTTCTTTGCTTTTTAAATAAACAATTTTGACTTTCACGACAACCTGAAACATTTAAATCTCACTATTTGAAGATAATTCAAATAAAGGTGTATAAAAAGACAGTCCTGTTCAGCATTTCAGATTTCATTAAACCAGTCAAATGTTACAGAGCGTGTGTAAGGTCAATTGTATTTTGGTTGCACGCGCTTATTCACATGATCCACAATCAATATTCGTGTGTCCTCTTGAGCTGCATTCAAGTGCTTATTTCACTTAGAGACTTTGTGAATTAATTATACTATGAAGTACAGATGTACTTTTACGATAGTATCAACCATTAATTAAACAATACAAAAATATAACTTCATAGTCTCAAACGACATAAATAAAAAGAAATTATATTATAAATTCAATACATGATACATAATTCCTTAACAATAAATATTTTCAACACTTATTTTGAGAAAATTGCTGAACACTTGAAATGGCAAAAAGAGCATAGAACCTTTTTGCAAAGTGTACTTATAGACAAAGCTCATGTAGTGGACACTTCACTGTCGTACAACAAAGTGCAGATTATGATGTGGTTAATGGACGTATATTGAATGGTTATAGGTTGGTACCTGAGGCATATCAACAAATGTTTAGGGATTGTTTAAAGGCAACTTGGCAGACTTATGCTGAATTTGCAAGGGGAACAGAGCAACTATTTGAATAGATGGTGTTCAGCCGAGAAGGCGAATCAAGATTACGATAGCTTTAGAGAGTTCATATTAATTGAATCCATAGTAATGTCAAGACCTATCTTGCTGAGCAAAAGGTCTAAACACAACTGATTATTATTCATTGACTCACAGGTTCATTTCCCAATAAGAATTCCCCTCAGTAGTATTTGTGGTACAAAATATCACACCAGTCTCATACGAGAAATTCCAAATCTCAACCTGGCAGAACTCAAACATCTGATAAGATTGATTAGTAATCCTCAACTCTTCATAGGTGAACGCATTGTACAAAGAGCACGTCATTTCTGATTGCTATAGGTTTGCTAACAGTTGGGAAAACATGCAACAGGAAAGAGCTATTTCAAATGTTTTTATATCATAGAAGTCAATGTGACGGTTTTGTAGTGAAAGCAATATATTTGTTTGGTTAAACAATCCCCAGTCTAATTCTATTTTGCAAAATTATGAACAATTTACGTCCAAAAAGTTGTATATAACTTATTAGTTCAGTGTATCAATCCTAACCAGATTAAAATATTAAGATAAGATGTCTTTGTCTGAGAAGTCTTCTTTTGCTGAAAGTATTCATATTCACAGAGAAGAGTGCTGCTTTGTTAATGTTCCTTTCTTATGTGTCAATATGACATCAAACTTAGTCTCAGCACCAGTGACTGTTCGAAGAGTGATATCTGTCCCCATTCATTTATTACTAGGCAAGGATTTAGCTGGAGTAAATGCCCTTGTAAGTGAGAAGCTTTGTTTGGATAAAACGTTAATCTTGTTAAGAATGCAATTCCTTATTTATATCCTGCTTGTGCAGTTCTAGGAGATATTGCAAAAACTCATTTGAGAATGGTGATGATCAGAAGATTATTCCATCAGCTGACTCATTTATTTTTCAGTCTTTTTATGAGGTGACCTTTGCTCCTGGTATGGATCAATCATGAGATATTGATCACAATGGTCGTCTTATTACTACTTAGTCTCTCTTTTCGAATCAGGGTAAAAAGGGAAATTCACTCATTGTCGAACAGGATCAAGAGCCCAATATCCCAAGATCACCTGTGTGTTCAAACAACTATTCGCGAAGCTGAAGCCACACACGTATCAGTTTGTTTTGAATTTTTTTGTGAAAATGTGATTCTTATGAGGAAATGGAAACCGCCTAATGTTCTCGCTTGTGAGGAGAGGTAGTGACCTTATTAATTATTTCGTCCAGTGTCGGATTTAAACATATCAGGGACCTAAACTAGGGGGAGTTGTAGAGGCCATATTTGGTATAAAAATATTTTAGAGACCACTTCTAAGAATTTGGAGATATTACTAGATCGGGAGGTAGGTGTGGAAATACCCCAAATCGGGAGGTTTTTCCCCCGGCTTGAAAATTGACAGGTATGAGCTCTCCGGTCTTATGGGATTTCAATCAGGGGTTGTGAGTTTATTCAAGTCACCAGTCCTGGGCCTGTGCCTAAAAAAAATCCTTTGAGCACTGATTAGTACAGTACATAAATTATTATACCAGACGTGTATACATTATCGGATTTGTCAATAAGCTAACTGTACCCTGCATGTAAAATTCACTGTAATTGAACCATAAGGAAGCTTCCTAATGTTTAAATTAATTACTTACAATTTCTGCTTTGCAGATTTATTATTTATTTTTTTAAACTAATGTTTAAGTTAGGACCGATGAAAACCGTTCTCAATTCCTTTTTACACCACCCCGTTAATCACTAGTGTTTTAGTGATAAATGTATATTTTGTAGGTAGGTAATGGACATGTAATTTACATTTACTACGCTTGAATCTCATCCTTCTTAAATGAATTTATTGCATTGTGGCAATTTTTTAATTTTCACATTGGGCACCATCAATTAATCCTTATTATATTTTTGCACAGCACACAATGTATAAGTATTTATGTTAAAATTACATTGCTTTTCTTTAAATTCTTAACACACAGTTCAACATATATAAGTTATGAGCAGCTCTCGGAAAGATTCATCTTCTTAATATACAACTCTAATCTGATTTCCCTGTATAGCTCGCCTTTTTTTCTGTTTCTTGACCGGCTAGTATTGCGTCACGGGACCACGTGATCTGTCGTCTTATAAAAACTAGGAAAAAGTCAGCAATTTACGGAATCGTGGTATCTTCCGTGCAATATAATCACTATCCACCTACGATATGTAATTTATAAACATTACAGTTGAATTAAAATTTGTAGAAAATTACATGCGTAAAAGGAAAATTTTTATTTCTGGTCTCCTTTAAATCAATGCAATCTTAATCGGGCTTATCAGCAACAGCATCTCTCGGCGGAGCTGCATCACTGCCCTCAAAACACCAAGCCTTGCAAAAAAAAGACGAATACAACAAACAACCAACAAATCAACTGGGGCCTAGGTGACAAGCCACCAAGCAATATATAACTCCATACTTGGTCAGTCTATGAACAGGGAGAGGGGCGGGCAGAAAATCCAACAGGAAACATTCATGTGAATAGATTTAATAAAACAACTTTCAACATCGACTACTTTCAATTTCGCCCAACAATCATCAACACAAGGTGCAGTCTAGGTTGCTCTGCCTACTGCCTCACAAACCCCTCCCCGTACAAACCAGAATCTACCTCCCAACTGGGACATCAAACAGGTTCTAGGTTCAAGATACTAGCAAACACCTGGGTGGGATTCTGACCTCAGCCTACACGGGCTAAGATAAGATTTCCCACACGGCCCCAGTTCATGGGAATCGTATTGAATTAAAGCTAAGGGACAGTCCAGAATTAAACACCATCTGCTGTCCCACAACCCCCTTCCCTGGTGAAGTTCAAAACAAAGGGAATTCCAGGTGGCACTGCCCACTGCTCCACAAATTCCACTCCGGACAAGCTCAAGAATGAAGGCAGTACGGACGGCACTGCCCGCTACCTACCCTGAAAATCCCCCACCCGCGCACAAGCATAGCGTGACCCTTAAAAGGACAAACTCAAGGGGCAGTCCAGGAAGCTAAGCTCGACCTGCTGCCCGACAAAACCCCAATCCTCTCGAACAACCACATAGCAACCTCTTAGAAACCGAGGACTCACCCCGGACAAGCACAGAGCATCCTCTTAAAAACAAAGGAATACCCGGCCAAACACAAAACAGAGGACTTCCCTGCAGACATATAACTTTCGGTCTTCACTTTGGCACCAAAAGACCTTGTTGGCCCTTCCCAAGCTCGATCCTTCTGATCCTCCATCTAAAATCCATAACCACCCGCAATAAACAAATTACTCTATAAACAATGGAGGGCACCACTCTGAATTGCTTGGCACTCTGTTCGGACACTGGATGTACACTCTGTACACCAAATTCTGTCTCACGCATTATATTAAATCTATTCAAAATTCACAGCTCTTGCTTCTGGCGCAATTACATGAGTGGCTCACACACTATTGGCATAAGACTATCTACTAGTAAAACTGGACATAAATTGACCCGGCCTTGTCGCTGGGAGCGTTTATCTCTGCTCTCTTCTCCTTTGTCGGTCGTCTTTCCCCGGGCTTGGTGGTGCCGTGCTGTTTCGCTGCGCTCGACTGTTTCCCTGGTCTTTCCATCGTTCCGTCGCTGGGCGCGTTCCACTGTACACTGAAATAACTGAAGGAAGATGATCAGAGGTCCCAGCTCAAAGTTCCCAAAGACCAGGCTCACGGGCCAAAAGCCCAGGCAAGGATTAAGCGCCTCTTCGGGAAAGCAGTATCACCCCTGTGATGATACTAAGCTCTGGGGGTGTGCCACCTAAACGGACTGTAGCCCAGCCTAGGGCACATGGCCCACGCCCGGGGCTGTAATCAGTCGTAAAAGCACAGAAGTGCATAACCGACTTAAAACCCCTTTTACCGTGCCACAGAATACAACAAGGATCTATTTAACCAACTGACACATGTTTATTATTGGATGATGGATAGAATCTACGTGGTTGAAAAGATTGAAAAGGAATGGAACTATCAAGTTAAGATAGACATTGTAACCAAACAAGTCACCAACCTAAACGCAGCCCAACATCTAGTAGCAAGTCTAGACGAGGAGCAAGTGGAGAATATCAGAGGTTTCATTAAACCAAAATATGTGAGAGTAGACTCCTTGAAGAAGACTCTTGATCATGTCATAGAAGTGACCTCCTGTCTACAAGATATATTCAATTTCACCAAGTGTTGTTGTTTTGTTTGTTTTTTATTTTATTTTTTTGTTTGTTTTTTTTTGGGGGGGAGGTGTCAAAAACCTGGGTTTAGACTTTTAAAAAATACTGAAGACCTGATGAGTACTGGAGGAAGGGGTGAAGAAAATTAAAGAAACCTGGAGAAAAGAAGAGAACTGGACAAAAGAGAATAAGAAGAAAAACAGAAAGAAGACTGAGAAATTAAACAACAATTGGATAAAAGTGCAAGAGAAATTTAGAGCTATGGGTCATCCTGACTGGATACCAGAGCAAGAGTAACAAGAGAGGAATAATAGGGAAAATAAGGGCCTGATGGAAGAACTGGAGAAGATAAAAGGAAAAGAACCCAAATGCCCTTTTTCAGGGCCAATTTATTTGCCTTGAAAAAGATATTTGTTCTCTCTTTGCCCAAAAAAAATTTAGTGGGTTGTATAGTATATGTAAGTCATAAAAATGACTGTACTATCCACTGACGCGAACGCGAATACATAAAACTTTGTGTAGAAAATGAAACAGGTGGCATGACATCACGATACTTGCTGCAGTGTTGCCAGTGTTCAGTATCGTGACGTCATGCCATTTGTTCCATTCCTCTTGTCTCTATACAAAATTCCCATTGTCCCTATATCGCCCCAAGATGTGCCATTTGTCCCTATAAATCGTGTCCATATATCGCCCCAGGGGGTATTTTATGTGGAAGTCACATAGTTCATATATACTACTGTGCTTAGAATTGTCTGGAAGCGAACTTGTTGAAGATTTTTTGTGAGATTTTCCATCAGTTTTTCGGAAAATCTATCGAGTCGCAGGTCAACTGCGGTGTACATATATAGAGACATCATATATTTTTCGTTCCTATTGTATGATCAGTATGTACATTAGTTTTAGCTGTGTTTAGATTTAATTTGAGATGAAATATACATTTAAATTATTCATTGGAATCAAAAGTGCTAAACGGCATTTTAAGAATTTTGAGGATCCTTTCAACGATATTCTGGATAATATCATTGTGATAATCATTCACAAAGACATTCAAGACAACTGGAATTCATTTTGGACATTCTATAGTTATAGACCTCTGATAGAGCATTTAGAAATATTGGGATTTAATTCAATTCACAATATTGTAAGTGTCTTTCGAATTTTCACTTGAATTCTAGAGAAATAAATTATTTGTTACAAGTTTTACCAATCTTGTTGGTTTCGCAATGGGCTCGTGTCTTTGCTTACAATGCAACTGTCAGTCATGCATTACTATAAAATAAAACTAGTACATGATATTATTTCATACTGTGTGTATGACTGATAGGTAAATTGTAATCATCGATACGAACCACTGTGATTGGTTTAAGACTAGACTCCTAACAATATTTACCATATCAGCTATTAACCTATCTTATCGCGTTCTCATATTTCGAAATAAGTTACGCATGAAGGGCCCATTTAATTATGCTAAAATTAAAATATCTTCTTTCATATGACATTTTTTCTCGTTCTTTCAAAAGTATCTCCTACTTGTCTATCGAAAATACCACTGGACTCGTATCGCTGCTTAAAAGTATACATGTATAATTTATACATATTGTATGCAACAACATGAACTCGTGTGGAAAATACTGTACCGCACATGATTTTTCGTCATTGTTTTCGTGGAAGATGAAAGGGATTGGTAGCGGTATTGTGACGAAAAGAAACTGATTATGTTTACAGATCTGTCACCAATCAGGTTGTATGAAACTTGTTTACAAGCAAAAAGTAGTATATAGTATTATTCTATGTTGTATGTATGACAGATAGTTAAATTGTAAGCATCGATATGAATCCCTGTGGTTGGTTTAAGACTAGGCTCGTAATGGGGCCCCGAGTGGCCGAGTGATCTAAAGCGCTGTCGTTACGGATCACTGCCATCTCACCTCTGTCTGCGTGAGTTCGAGTCTAGGATTCGGCGAATGTGGATATGTGAGAAAGCTTGCCAGTAGCTTTTCGTGGGTCGGTGGTTCTTTCCGGTGATTTCCCGGTTTCTTCCTCCACCATTAATACTGGCCGCCATGAATAGCCTATCGTGTGCTGAAAAATGGCGTTAAGCCCAACAGCCTATCGTGTGCTGAAAAATGGCGTTAAGCCCAACAACAACTAGGCTCGTAACAATATTTACCGATCAACTATTAACCGATCTTATCAAGTTCTCATATTTCGAAATAAGTTATGTATGAAGTACCGATTTTAATTAAACTAAAATTGAAATATATGCTTGCATATTTAAAATTTTCTCGTTATTTGAAAGTTATTTCCTACTCCTGTATCACAAATATCACTGGGACTCGTATCGCTGCTAAAAATTACCAATGTTTGGTTGATACGTATTTTAAGTAACTTTACGAGCTCCTATGGAGATTTCTGTACTGCACATTTTTCGCCCTTGTTTTCGTGAAACATGAATGGGATTGGTAGTGGTGTTGTTACGAAAAGAAACCGATTCATGTTTACAGATTTGTCACCAATCAAGTTGTATGAAACTAATGTTTACAAGCGAAATAAGCAATACGTTGACCTACAATTACGTGGGATTTAAGTTTATAATAGCCTGGTGTTCCGGCCTTACATTACATCTAGAAGACAAGTATGTAAGCTTTTCTTTCGCATAACCGATGGCCAGGGTACCAGGCTAAACCCTCAGTCTCATCCGGATCCGGTTATTTTTGCTCATATCTCCTTGACCCAAAGTTATGTGTATCAAAGACGAAAAAATTATCCTTGTGACGAAGAAGGGACACTATTATTTTTTGGGGAAAAAATCATACTAGGAATATCAAATGCGTTAGCACATGACTTTCTCTTGAAACCAATACGGAATGATAACTACAACGACTTGGTAACCAAGTTATTTTATTGTTCTATACAGTAGAAATCGGTCTCACCCAGTTAGATCCAGTTATCCAATAACTCTCACCCAATCCACTTTCGATTTTGTAACATGAGTGCTACTAAGGAACCAGATAACGTCATATTTTGACGGTTTTGTTCACGCGTTTTTAACGATTCGCGTCGTTTGGGAATATCGATCTAATTTTAGGGATAACCAGTCTTTTTAATTTGCAACTAACGAAAAACCATTTGCACCTTGCAAACATCTACGATAGGGTTGCTCAGCCAGCTATAAATATCTTATATGTCTTTTACCCGCTAGGCATTGCGTCGTCCGCTATATTGTTTTCGGACAAATAGGGAACATCAAAGATTCCCTGTATGACGTCACGACTAAGTGTTGGCAGAGCTCTGGTTGGCAGAACCACCATGGTGACGAAGGAAAATGATCTATAAATTACCATAGGCCATTAAATAGGCAGTACTAAATGTATAATGTACTAATATTTTTATGTTGGGTATATAATTTAATTCATATATATATATATATATATATATATATATATATATATATATATATATATATATATATATATATATATATATGTACTGTTTGTCATCAGTTTATTGCATATATATATATGCAATAAACTGATGACAAACAGTACAAAACTAGTAACTAACTAGCCTGAGTGCTTTCGACTCTTAATGAGTATTTTTCAAAGGCACATACAAAACATATACAAAACAAAAAAAAATAAACACAAAAATGTGTTTGTAAACCTCCACATGGCTGTCTCCACATGAGTTAAACCTTTAAATACAACCAGCCTGTATGCTAGTTAGTTACTAGTTTCTCACTGTTCGTTGGCAGTTTATTGCATCTATCTTAATCAATCCCTGACACACATGATCCCTTGGTGGATCCAGTGCGCTTGAAAAGGTTGTTATTACAATTTTGGTATGAAGCAATTTGATATACCATCAGTATACTATTGACAGATCAAATTATGTGCAATAATATTCAGATATGAACATTGGAACTGTATGCTGTTAATTGTAAGCCTATAAATTAATGATGCATTTTCACTCATTAATCATTAGTATCAATTATCCAGGTTCTTATTTTGCATGAAAAAACTATTTCATTGCAATCCTTTCTGCTTTCTGTTCAAAGGGCAAATATGTGTATTAGCATGTGGTATAAATAAAATATTTGTACAGTATGTAAATGATATGATGCCACTTGTATAAATTTTCATCAAATGGAAACTTGGCTAACCTCATTTCCTTGTATGTAATAGCTATGGACAATTATCTGTTTCTCATTGGCATCATCATCATAACCCTATGATGCAGAAATAGGAGATGCACATCATGTTTATCATTACTTTACATTTCCTTTCTTGATAAAAGATTATGTGCATAAACAGATGAAGAGAGAATTGTTTAATGTTTTTTTTACTCATTATCAATGACATAATGATAAAACTTATCATGGTTCCATCTTGGAAACTTATTTAATGTGCTTTGGTGTATTGGCTTTGAAGTGCTTTCATTGCATGTCTTGGTTAAAAACTTATCCTGATCAATAATTACTGCAATAAATATATATATATATATATATATATATATATATATATATATATATATATATATATATATATCATAGAGTAAGCCTATGGTCTTTCTGCCAACCAAATTAGGACCTCCCCCCCATGAGATCATGCCATATGACATCACGGCGAAGTTCACTTAAGTAAACCTTCTTGTTACTTTCATAGTATTCCGAGAAATAACATATTTTATGTTTAAATAATGGTTGTAAAACACCGTTGTTATGGTATTTACTGTAGTGACTCTAGATATGTCAATGTGTCAATAAAGATTTCATGAAGAGACTTCCTTTCCTTTCATTCTGTAATCCAAACCACTGGGACTAATAAAGTTGCTTACAATTTACCGTCATGTACTATCTACATAATAAATACATATAGTTTCTCACACATCCTATTTAAGAATAAAGACACTTAAAGCTGAATTTTCTGTAATGTCAAAATTTGGTACCTATGTTTAGCTCAGGCATTTGACTTTGTATGCGTATCTGAAGTTTTGTCCTACTATCATACCTTTAAGGGATGGCAGCCCATTTTTCTCACGGTACTGTCCAACATGGCTCTGATCACATGCTCTTAATATGCAAGAACAATACTTAGAATAAAATACTCCCTTCTCAATGGCCAACTGAAAATAAGTTAAAAAACAAAATTTCTTTTCACCAATAAAGAACAATATTCCATTTAGCAGTATCTTGGCTAAATATGCATTTCAACACTGCTATGAATGACTGCATCACAAAAATGAAGATAAACTCGACCAACCTTTATTTAATCCCTGTAAGAACAACTGCTCATACCATTCTAAATAAAAACAAAAATAAATGCTAAAAAAAATAGGCTTGCTGCTAATGTTTGTTGTTTTTCCACCTGATGTTAAGTGATTACAGCCCAATCACAAAGCTGTTGTCTTATTAAAGTTGGTGTGACTGGGTTACATGCTTAGCTTATAGAGTTCATCCTAGTATATCATCTTTGAATAAAGCCGTTGACTTTTGTCTCTGAGTAAGTGTTTCTGTTTTTGGATGAGATAATGTTTTTTTTTTATTTCATTAATTGTTACATATGCAATGCACATGTATAGATTTTTCATATTTTCCCACAGCCCAGTTAAAATGGTCTTTACGTTCACTATTACAACTGAGCACTAATAATTTTAACACCTAGAACCTTAATGACAATGGATGAACCTCCAAATAAAATGAAACAAATTTTAAGGCTGGAGAAAATAATTATTGTAACTAAAAGAATTAAAAAGAGCAGACCACTCACAAAAAAGGTTCAAACATTGGTAAAACAAATTTAGGTTGTTATGAAGAAAAAAAAAGTAAATATGTGATCTTCAAATGTAAAATATGACTTCATGTTTAATGACAGAAATATATCTCTTTTGCTATATCATTTTGTTTATAGATGAATGCATACAATATTTTAGCAAGAAATATTAATAAATAATAGAATACATGTATTTGTATAGTGATTGTGGTTATTTTTCTTGAAATGGTTCTGAAACTGGACCTTGGAAACATCTTTTTGTACAAGCCTGCTATGAGAGACCACTATTTGTTGGCAGGAATGGTGGTTTATCATAACAGGTTTTACTGTAATACATGTCACATGTTATTTGTTCTGGTACTACAAAACTACATTTTGGACATTATTACTTGCACAGCAAACAGTAAATGCTGACTCTTTTCTTTCAAAAAGAGTTTTATTTCAATACTATCCTTCAGAAAAGAGTTTAATATCAGTATCATCCAGCTATCTTTTGAATAGAGAGCACATTTATTTATTTCATGTCAAATTCCTTGCATTGAATTTTTAGGTAAACAAATAACTGCTGCAAAAAAAGAATACCCATAATATAAACAAAACAGATAAAGCACTTCAATATTTTAATTGAACATATTGAAATAAAGAAACATTAATGAAAAAAAATTGCTTCAATTGGTGGGATGTTTAAAGTTTCAGATTCATTTATGCACTAGATTTATTTCTAACTAAATATTCGCATTTGATTGTGCTTTAAATTATAATCAGTTGGACAAAGTATGACTATGTGGCTTATTTTCAGCATGGGATTGTGTTTTATTGGTAATTAATTTGCTTCAGTTAGCAAAATATTTTAAACCTCATGTTTTAATTAATGGATTATTCGAAATAAAATGTAATGGACATAGCTCTCAGTGCATACATCTAATTTTATATTCACAATGGTGCAAAGAAGTATATTTTCGACTACATATCAATCTCATAAATAACCCATTGCGAAGAATTTTTGACCCTCAAGCTCCAAAATTTGTTAGAAAATTTAAGGACGAGTGGGAAAGTCAACTGACAGTTCTGTAATGTTCATCCTTGATATTTGAATAATATATGACCCTTCATAGATGTATGGGTATATTTTTGCATATAAAATGATTGGAGCAGCATACAATAGAATATGTTGAATAGCTGAAAATATAAAGTATAAAATATTCCTGTTTCATATACAAAATATGCACACATAGTTAGAAAGAGAAACACTTTTACAAAAATGAGTTTGTATGTTTCTTACAAAATACTAAAAGGGTCATTGTCACAGGTGTGCAGACTAGAAGAAACCCTGCTCAATGAAACATTTTAATTTTAATTTTTTTGTCACTGCAGAAGTGTTAAATTTAATTTCTTTCTTTTACAGATCTCTTTAATCAGGTTTAAGAAGTATAAAGAATTTACTGCTTTTATAGTCATGTCGGACCTTCCATCTGATGTTGTCACTGATACTCCTCTGTTGACAGTAGATGCCCCAGGACCCACAGGGGGGAATAACTTTGGAAACTTTAGTAATACAAACCCAAGAGGATATAATCATTTCAGTTCATCAGAGGCTCAGCATGTGCAGCCAATTGGAGCAACAGATTTCCATCCTCACAGCTTATCAGATCGAAACCAACCTGTGACGAACCCGACAGATGACAGTGAATTGCCTCCATATCTAAGGACGAGGTTGTCATCATCTTATGAGTCTGAAGGTGGAAGTAACTCACATGAATCATCACATGGGTCAGTATTTGAAGGTCAAGGTTACTCACATGGGGAGAACTATACAAGTTCAGAAACCTTGTCCCAATCCTTGTTACAAAGTCCAAATGCTGAGGAAGTGCATGCCACTAGTAATGGATATGATATTGGTCCAGTGCACAATCCATATCGTGAGTTTCGGTCTGAAATGAGACGTCTGGAAACATTCCACAATTGGCCAGCATATGCAGCTGTAAATGCCAGAGATTTGGCAAAAAATGGTTTTTTGTATACTGGTATTGGAGATAGAGTTCAGTGTGCTTTCTGTCATAATGTAATCAGTGGTTGGACTCCTCAAGATAATGTTGCAACTGAACATAAAAAGCTTAGTCCAGATTGTGCTTTTGCACTTGGTGTACATAACATGGGGAACATTCCAATTGAAGAGCCATCTAGACCTGTCAACTTAACTCCATATCAAGTAACTGGTGAGTATTTTAAACAGCAGATTCAGAGTGCACCAAGAACACAAAGTGGCAGTTCTGGTAATTTTTCTGGTAATTATGCCCAAGCGGCTCATCTTAACCCACCAGATGCTCGTGGACAAATCGCTCTTGCAGGTTCCAATACTCTCCAGCACAGGCAAGCTAAGTATCAAGACTGGAACCTGGAATCAACTCGACTTGCTACATACACTTCCTGGCCTTCCCAGCTTAACCAGAAACCACAGGCGCTGGCCAAAGCAGGACTTTTCTACATGGGTACGTGTTAAAATGTAAAACAGAAGTGAGAAAGATATGTTAATAATATTCATGAAATAATATAGTTGGCATAGTGTTATTAATACAGAATGCCCTTTTACTTTGCAAATGGCACAGGGATTGGGACAAAATTTCTCAGATTCTCATCCCAGGGACGAGTGAGTTACAAGATTTACATCCTTGTCCTCATTATTCTCTGCACATTGCTTATTTCTTTTACTGAAGAACCATGGGTACCTACATCATGCAAATATGTACTAATATGGGTAAAAGCCATGAAAATATGCTCTGATGCATAGCTTCTTAATACCGGTAAACATACAAAAATATACCATGCCTTTAATGTAATGCAAAAACAGCCATTGTTAGTGATACTTGCATTTACAATAAAACGTTTTAGGAAACTAGTAGTTATAATTTACCTTTTCAGTTATTTATCATACATCTTTACAAGTTTGATACAGGAGAAGTTAAGATATCAAAATTTTATCATTTTTGTATTTTCATTGTTATTCCTGCCCCTAGAAAACCAGTATTTTCATTGTTACACCAAAATAATGATGACAGCAGGTATTCAAGAAACTATGTAACTGTGTTTCACACAAAAAATTTCAGTAACTTGCTTTTAAAAGAAGAATTCTAACAATTTCAGTTTCCATCACCTTGGATACTAAACAAGTCATTTTGGTCCAACCTCAATTATAGAGAGGTACAAACAAGCACCATAGAAAAGAAGATTAAACAAAAGAATTGGAACATTTCTGGGTCACTATGCAATTATATTTCAACTATTCAGCTGTTCTCATCAGTGTCTATTTGAAAAATAGAGTACAACAGCGTGCATTGTGTAAACGTTGATGGGAATTTGCTCAGATGCTTACAATTTAGGTTTCAAATGAACATTGGAAGCATTTTTTCATGTAAAAAGTATTTACATACTTATAGCCAAATCATTTTTCCTTCGGCATCATAATGTAGCAATAAAGCCTCATATTTATTCTCAGTGAGCAAATCTGCATCTATTCAGCCAAGGGATGATGACGTAAAGCATTTATTTGCCCAACAAAGTTTGAACCAGTCACTGTGATAGGACGAGTAGCTATCCTGAACCCTGTGAACATAGCAGCAGCAAAATATTGGAAAATTTTGCTGTGTTTGGCTTGAAGTGATTGTACTCACTTCCAAGCCTATAGATACTATTTATCTTCATGTTACAAAAAATAGTTTTGTGCTTCTAATATTAAGACCCTTTCTTTATTTAAGTTCATTAGCTTTGTACTACAGCTATTTCAAGGGACATAACTCAGATTCTAAATATAAAAAGAACTATTTAACATGTCATCTCTCGATATAATTTTATAGATTTTGTCAAATAATCAATTTAGAATGTCATGTGCTTGATTTAGAATCTTCTCAGCAGAAAATGCTTGTAAAATATAAGTGCTTTAATTATTTTCATCAAACCTTCAAATTCATATTGTGTGCATTTTAAAGCATATAGATACCTGATTATAAAATGGAACATGTGGATCAATATTTCACTGAGTTTGTTTCTCAGTGACTCTTTTTAATCTACCTGAACTGTCCTATCCAATAATATTCGAAATACTAAGATTTCATCTGACAACACTGACCTTGCCAATTTTCTATTCACAACCTCAGAATATGAAGTTCTATGAATCTATTGCAGTCTAATAACAATAATTATAAAACATGACTGATAAAATTATTTTGTTTGATATTTTTGTTTTTCATCTGCACAATAATAGTTTCTTTGTGAGTAATGGTGCACATTTTATACAGACCACTTTTCCAGAAGCTTGACATAGGGATTATTTTAGCATAAATTTGCACATCCTTTCACAAGTACACACTCATAAACTGCAGATCTTTTAAGAGTGGACTATATTTAGCAAACAAAATCATTTTGGCATGAAAAGCTTTCAGATTTACTCAAATGATACAGAGTTTTACTAAAAAAGACCACCATTACAAAAATTGGAAAATTCTTTTAAGGACTTTTCAAAAGGCATATTTGCATGAAGGCATTTAAGTTGTTCAAAAACTACAATTCTTCAAATATGGCTGCTGTTAAAAATATAATTTTTTTAAGATCTTCATTGAACTCCTAAACATAATTTGATTGAATTTTTCAGGAAGCATCATTTCTCAATGGCTTTTACATTTATAAAAGTAATTCCAGTCCACCATTAAATATGGTGATCTTTACCAAAAGAAGAAAAACATATATCTAACTTTATCACAAAAAAAACCCAGCTCAGCAGAATCAGACAACTCTGACAGAACACATTCTAGTCTAGAGGCAATTGATCTCTCGCTACATGTCAATCACACTGGATCAATTAACCAATCAGTGAGCGTAAATTAGACACACCTCCAGGCATTGCTCAAGTCCACCATTTTCCTCCGACAAGCTGCTCGTAGAAACAATGAATTGCTCATCATGCGTATTTACAATTTTGAAATGATTTGTTGACTTATTTATCGATAACAGTGAAAATAAGTCTTGTAATTCTGAGTCAATATCCAGATCATCTAAATGGAGGAGTTAGATGTATTCCTTTCCCAAAACACAGACAAAACTTTGATGGAAAACTACTTATCGCGTGTGCGATCAGCTGAATAAAGACACAATTGATGACAATTAAGTGTTTGTTTGTATAAAAATATATCCCGTGGATAGCTTGGGGTAAAAAAAACCCCAAGAAATTGAAATTGAAACATATATGTAAAAATTAACTTTTCAAGAATATAGGTAGAGAATCCCCTAACTTAATGATTTTGATATATATTATTTATTCTTGTATAGAAAGGAGATTTTAAAGTTTGAAAATTTACAGTTTAATGTTGGCTTGTCCCAAAATAAATTATTTATTGTCTCTATCTTTCAGACACTAGAGTGACGCTTTACATTCTTTTTGGGTTGAAGTGATACAAAAATGTAATTAGTAATAAAGAAATATGAAAGAAAGGTTTCAAATAATTATCTTCCAATATGTTAAACATGAAATTACATGTTTACATCAACAGACTGATCAGAATTTAATCTGACTAATATTGCAGACCTTAAGATTATTATGTACAACAGTATACTTCTAAACAGTAATTATTTATGATTTTGATATTAATTTTTAATGTATATACTTCCAAGGCAGCATAAACATGTCAGATAAAATTGACAAGGATAATATTATATGATAAATACATCATCTTTTGGAGCAAATTTCTTTTCATATGAATAAATTCTTAAACAGATTGTTATTATTTACAGAAATAAAACACTTATGTTATAAATGTATGAACTTGAACTACATACATAAATATTTTCTACTGCAGTATAATTAATGCAACTTTGTAATTTTATATTTTTTAGAATAATACAAAACACATTAAATAAACATATTACGAAAACTGAAACATTTCTTTGCCAAATACTGTATGTTTGTCGGAGGTTAAGTCATGTGATTTGGTAGGCAGAGCAACATGTCTGGCATAAGGTCAATTCAGTATTTGACAGATGTTCTGTTAAATATGGATGAAGGTACCAAAACACAAATCTTGAAATACCTGGTTTTACAATATGATCATCGCTGGAAAAATTTCTGCAGAAAGCATCCTATTGGTCCAGATATTTTGAACAAGTGCTCTAATTTTGAGCATAAGCACATGTCAGATGAGCAAGTTCAGGCCCACTGGAAATGCTTGTTGACTGAGTCAGTTTCTTTTTTATAGTTGCCCACAATCATGTTACCTGGTATGTGTTTACATGTTGATGTGTACAGTGCCAGTTTACTGATACCATACTTGCCACATTTACTCTTAGGAGTTTGACTGCAAGTCTTACTAAAATGGCCCTTAAATTAATGATTTATGAATAATGACAGTAGCTAAAGATATGAGCATATGATTGGCTTCTCTGTGTTTAATCCAGATTTCATATTAGCTTTAGTGGATTTGGTTAGGGAACCAGACAAACTTTACAGGAATTCTGTATTGCACACTCATTAATCTGCAGAACACCTGAATGATTAAACTGTTGTTTATAGTATTTACTCACAATGCTGTCCAACAAACATGTTGAAGGCAAAAGGGATGACTTCTTAAAGTTCACACCAGCACAGAAGTATAATAATGAATATTTGGATTATTTGGGAAATAAGCAAGAGAGGCAATATTTATTTTTATTGAACATCATGTCTTGCTAATATAAATATGTTGTGTGGTTTTAGATGATTGCCATTACTGTGAGAAATTTTTAAAAAATTATGTCAGCTTTAGAGATACAGCAGGAATCTGTTGAGCCTCTTAGTGTTTGAAACTGCAGCTTCTGAAACTGTAATGGAGGTAATTAAGGTCTAAGTGTAATTTACAAACCTTTAGCTGCTGTAAATTAGTTTTGCCTTCACTGCATCAGAGTACACTTTTGAACTTTTCAAATGCATGTTTTCTAAGTCTACAAATGAGATCATTTTTCAGTATACCTTTCTGAAAATTGGTTTAACTTATAGAAAAATATATGTTGCCTTACTAAGAAGGTCTTGCTATGGTTGGCAGGTCAGATTTACCTCCAGCTTGGGGCTGGATTGAAATTCAATCCTTTTACTGCCTTACTAAGAAGGTCCTATTAGGGTTGGCAGATTTGTTTTACCAATAGTTAGGGGCTGAATTGAAATGCAGGCCATGAACTGCTTAACTAAAGGCTGGCAGGTCTGATTTACAGCTAGCTTGGGGGCTTGGGTCAATAAGCAGGCTATGGACAACTTCTAATTTAAAATCATTACTGCAGTTTACCTTGAAAAAAAATTTTAATGTATGGTAGTCGCTGTATTTTCTTGGTTTTTCTTCAGGTCAGGGAGATAGAGTGAAATGCTTTTGGTGTGGAGGAGAGTTGTATGACTGGGAGCCACATGACGACCCCTGGGAGGAGCATGCCAAGTGGTTCCCTGCATGTGGCTTTCTCATCTGGATGATGGGAGAGAACTATGTCAAGTACATCCAGGATGTTCTGGTATACTGATGTTTATGTAGCTCTCAAATTATCATTAAGTTAATACATTGAGGCCATTGGTATTAGAGTGCACAAAATCAGAAGGAAAAGAGACTACATGAAGACAGTTAAAACAATGTTTCTCAGTTAGACATGTACTTCATCTAGATTTAATTCTGTAAACCTCATAATAGACCATCACATTATACAGATGCAGTTTTACCCTGAGCTACTTACTTATAGTACTGGCTATGTTATGATAAAGTTTTGGCAAGATAGTCACATTAGAACAATATACCAGCAATATCTGAACAGCTACTAGTTATGGCCCAGTTTGGTAAAATATGCCTTGAAATTATATCCATTTACGTGATTTATGCTGCCAAAGGTAAGAACATCATAAATCATACTTCCTGGGGTCAGTTTCCAATATTGGCTAATATAAAAAGTTTAACCAGAAAAAGATGCATTAATGATTACTGCAGTTTGCTCAAATTTCTATGACATAAGACATGTAAATTTAGGAATTTCTGAAAGATGTTATATTTTGCAGGTGAATATTAAAAGGCAATTTTTGTGTTGTGTCAAGTCCATCATGGTAAAAAGTTCATATATTATAGAATGCATAAAAAATTGTAAGGACTGAAAACTCAATAAACAGAATGTTTTATGAGCACAATCGAGCAGGATTGCTCATTAAGTTTGACAGTGTTTACTCCCCCAAAATAAACATAGTCATAACAGATAATTTAATTCTGACTAAAACTAAAAGACATGCACAGTTATTGATTTATAGAGATTTAACCTTTTTGTGTTACTTTTTATGCTTAATATTAACTGTATTTATCCAAGAAATCCAAACCTCAATTTTGACATCACAGAAAATCATGACACTTGATTGGAAACGTGTATTCAATGCTTAAGTCATTCCATACAAAATGGCTCCATTGAAATACTATTCTTTTGCAGATAACAAGAAAATAAATATATAGTGTTGTGCAAAAACAGTATTTTAAATATCTTGGTAATTGAAATAATTTTCAGGTACTTGACTGATTTGTCTACCTTAATGCCTTTACAATTTATTAAATAATTTAGGATTTAGTTTCTCTGCATCATTAAGGAGGTTTTTGGTAGTAGTTACATTGTCAGAAAACATGAATGTTCAAGACCATTGAACAAGCATCCATTTGAGTATGTACAATTCTTTATGGTTTTCATATATGAATAAATGGATATAAATTAAAATAAAATAAATAAATGTATGTAAATTGTTATAAAGTTGTCTCTGTTAATATCATGATGGTGTGGTAAGCTTTTACTAGGTATATAGGTATAAACTCTCTTGGATTTTAGATTTGAAGAGTTACAAAGCTCCCCAGAAGTGGCTGGTGGCTGTGCATTGCAAAAAGCAAGAATAAGAATGATAACACTGAAGCTATTCTTTAAGGGAGGTACATCATGTTATCAAACTGGACCATAGAAAAGCTATATTGAAAAAAGATGAACAGAGAATTCTTATTAGCTAGCGGACAACATATAACCATTGGACCCAAAAGTTCATATGTCAAAGTTATGTTACTTTATTTAAAATAACACTATACAAAAAGTTGTATATACAGTACTGATACAGATAGTGAACACTTATTTCTTGAGGAAAAATCTGCATTTTAAGTAAACATCTAGTACTGGTAATGTGAATTTATTTTTATCAGTTTTCACAGTATTATAAAAAAATGTTTGTTGGTACTTACATTTTTGTTTTTAGGAATGGTTTTTAATGTTTCCATAGAAAGATTATTCATTGGGTTTTTAAATTCCTGATCTGAAGAAACAACAAGTCCAGGAACACTGATCTGCCAAAATAAAAAGTGAATTGACAGTAACCTCACCTTTGATAACTTGTGCACAATTCGGTCCAAAAACATAGACTGTTGCATGTAAGAGGGCACAAGCTACAGAGAGATCTCTTAAAAAACTTAAGAAATGGAATGGACCTTTAAATTAGGAAGAAGGGCTACAGTTAATTGATTGAATAATTGTATAAAATTCATGTTAGAAATAATTGTGATTAAATAACATTTTTCTAATGAAGTTGATCCTTTTTTGTGTAAATTTGCTTTATTAGTGATATATCCAATCACTAAAAGATGATTTAAACATTACTCCAAGTGGTTTCAATTCGCATCACATATCTGCCAGTAAAAACATTGTGTTGTACATCACTGCTCATTGCAGTGGATTGTATTACCATTTTGCTCTGATAAACAATTACATTTATGTAAACAAAATGACAACTTAATTTTAAACGCATTTGTTATATTGTAAAATAGTGATGCAGTGATTTCATTACAGGTTATACCAAAATGTCTGCTCATCCTTGAGCAAACCTGAGTGCCAGTTTGGAAATTTTAACCTTATCTGTGAAACTAAGCTTCACATGCACCTAGTTTGCCTTTTGCTTGGTTTCATTTCTCTCATTGATCACCTTTGAAAATGAGCATGATAAACCACTGATTAATGTTAGATACGTTAATTGGATTACAAATACTCAGAGTGCTCAAATAGTTGAAATGAGTCAACGTAAAAACATGACCACTATGGTTCATTCCGGAGAGTATCAGGAAATATATCTGAGTGTTTTCATTGAATTTTCAAATCATTGTCTCAAAAATGTTGCTAAAATTACCTAATTTATTTCATGCATGGATGATTTAAACATAACTCATACTACATCACAACACCATTTATTCAATATCTGCCAAAAAGTTTTGTCTGTGTATATGTAATCTGCGATGTTCGTCCCGAGTACTGGAAGTGTAGAATATTTGATATTGCATAGAAATCAATGGGAGGCAACTGCATTATGGCTGAACAAGAAAGCTGTTCAGTCCTTAATAAACAAATGGACTAGTCAGGTCATGGTGTCATCACAAATTTTGAACAGACCACCTTGTTTTAGTATATATTTAATGAGATGTGTTACACTCTGTCGATTTGAATGCCATTGAATTACTTCCAGCATGAAATGAATTAGTTCCTTTTAGCTGCATTTAATAATTAGATACAGACATGGATATCATTCATGTTGTGTGGAATGAACTATGTCTCCAATGCAGATAAGATTTGCATTCCTTTTAACTACCCCTTCTTATGTGACACAACAAAAAAATTATCATAATACATTTCAGGTCAACATTTAATTGATTGTAATAATTAAACCACCACTTTTACAAATCAGATTAAAATACAGTTGATCCTTGATTAGATTATCATGAAAACATGAGTATTGAAATGATGGTCAATTGGCATGCTTCACTCTGGAATACAATGGGGAATATTGCATTTATAATTACATTGAAACCAAATTAATAGATAAAGCTGAAACACAGATTTCACTTTACAAAACATATTCAGTTAGTATTTATTTCCTAAAATATTTCCACCAGCAGACATTACTATTATTTTGATTGATAAATATTTTTCTCATATATTGTTATTTTCAGTGTATTGACAAAATATGTTTTGCAAGAAACCTAATATGTAATTTGTTATTAAAACTGTTTGAAGTTCACAATGTTTATAGGTCTTGGTGTTCATGCCATTTGATACATTTAGACTTAGAAATCCCTAGATATATATAAGTGGATTGTTCTTGCCGTTTGATACATATAGCAGCTAAACAGGGATCTGATAAACTGCCTTTGAGTTTTGATGACTTGTTATTGGACATATATTATTTGTATAAATCTGTAAATAGACAAATGGAACTGAAAGGTCTTCAAACCCTTTTATGGACAAGAGCAGAAAAAATATTGAAGCATTGTATAACCAGATGATTGTCTTTTGGTGAAGGTATAGAGACTGCTAAAACAGTGGGAAATTTTACAAAAGTATTTTGATAAAGAAACCAAGAAACAAGAGGTTAGATGCAAATGGACTGAAACCAAAAGTAGCAGGTCATGGGCATCTAGTACAAAGGATAAATTTCCTCATGTCAAGTAGTAAAGAAGGAAATAAAGAAAGTGCAAGTCCATGCAGTAAAGCTTTGAGCTGTGATAAATTTAGAAGTCAAATTATACTACCCCGAACTCATATCAGCTGGAGAGAATACCTTAGAGAAACATGCTGCCAGGCTGTGGGATTGCGGGTTTCTTACAAAAATGAATATTTGTTATACAACTTCTCAAAACCAATAGGGGAAAGGTCACACAAAATATCTGCAGTTTCCACAGTTTATTGTACCAAATGCATACTTTATTTTAACTTATTCTTTTATTCTTAAAGATGAAAATTAATGTTTTGTCAAGTCTTCTTTGTCCATTTTGCTGGAGATCTCAATCAAACTATACTAAGGTAGATTTTGTGTTTGAATACTAGCATCTTTATGACTGAGATTTGCTGCAGTGTTATTGGGTTCTGATTTAATTGTCTGCTAGAGGGTTGTAACAAATTGTTCCATTTGATCTGTCGTAACAGAATTGTATAGGGCATAACAAGCCTGGAGTTTTATAAATGTCAGATTGGAAGATAACCTGTTTCTTCTTGGCAAGATTATCTACCATAGTTAATACTATCAAGAGGAAAGTTCTCATGGTTTGACATCAACTGAAAATGTCACACATTCCAATGTAATGGAAATAGTTGGCACTTTGTCCTCAGCACGTGGAACCAAACAATCCCTAACCCTAACCCAAAGAAAAAGAGAAAAAAAGGATCCAAAAATCAAAAAAACATAGTTGGTTACCTGCAACTGGCTATAAGCAAAGAACCAAAAAGGAAGGATTTTATGTGTTCTCTATTGAGAATATAAGAAAGATAATCCATTTACTGATGAAAATGGTCGCACAGGTTAATCTATGTTCTTTAAAAGCTTCAACCTTGGCTGAATACAGCCATGAAACAAACATGATCCTACAAAGAAATATCCCTGGGACAAGATAATCGAGTTGTGAAAAATTATATTTGAATATCATGAAGACCAGATTCTAACTTGTTTAAATTGGCCAAAATTGCATTGGTTCTCACACTGCTAACAACAGGTTGTGAGAGACTTTTCAGTTCACACAACAGTATTCACACTGCTCTTAACATCAGATGTAGGGAAAAAAATGTTGACATAAATATGTTAAAATTGCTATTAATTGCAAACCAGTCAGCAACCTAATCTGTCCAACTATGCATTATTGGTAGTTTTTTTTTTTGTTTTTAATAAAATTAAGTGTTAAAGATACAGTTATTGTACAGTTTATTAGTCAGGTATAAAGATATTTTAATTTTTTTCTGACAGAAGGGAGTCATTCCTGACCCCTTTGCCTCACCCCATGTTCTGGCAGTGCTGAAGGACACTAATTACAGCAAGGAGCAAATACAAAAAGTTAGAGAGAAATATGGTGAGTTATTGTCTACTTTTTATAGATAGGAATTATCTTTCCAATACCCATATTTAAGATACAATCAAATGTATGTTGTTCATCTAATGTAAAGGAACAGTAAAGTGTCCTTTTTCAAATACATACCCCAATCTTATTAACATTAGAAATATAAGCCTTACTGTCTCCCAAATCCAGCCCTCCCCCCCTCTCTCTCTCTCTCTCTCTCTCTCTCTCTCTCTCTCTCTCTCTCTCTCTCTCTCTCTCTCTCTCTCTCTCTATATATATATATATATATATATATATATATATATATATATATATATATATATAAAGGGAAATAAAGCTCTTGTGTGAACAAACCACAATGTTCACATCATTTCTTGAAATCCACTGGAGATTTGTGCAACATTCATTTCATCCCATGAGGATTTTGCTAGTTTTTAATGGATTTTTTTTCACCTACATAGACTAAGAATGTGTTTAAGTTCATTTTTGTGCACACTGTCTATTAATTGATCACCATTATGAAGCAGTTGTTTCTGACTTAGTAACACAGTTAATTATTAATTTGCTATGTTTTTTTGATTATTATTTTAGAATTAAAATGACCAAATGTGCTAAATGCAAAAATTTAAAAATCGGTGAGATTTCTTGTGCTTAATGACTCTCCTTTACAAAGTGAACATTGTCAACTACTTGCAGTTTGTGGTTGGAGAATACATGGTTAACAGTTTTAAGGAAAATAGTACAAAATGCAGCGATGTAAAAATCAAATGACAGAGTGCATCTATTTTAGGTATTCACCTTATACTGAGTCTTAGGACAGCCTGGTGAGTGACACCTTTGGGGTCCCTCCCTCAATAATGATATAATCAACGTTACCAACAGCTACCATTACATCTGGGGAGTTGATTAGTTCTAGCCAAATTATTTCCATCCTGTGAGATTATTAGAGATAAGTTTGTGCCTTTGGGAATATGTTATCAGAATATTGATCTTGATCGCACCCTGTGTGGGGATAAACCTGATGATGGTTCATGCTCAGATCCCATGGAGTAGACTACTTTTATCTTTAAGGCAGTGTTATGTATATGTAATTAAATTGCTTGTGTGTTAATTTTAAAATTCTTTTCTTATTTCATTTTTGTTTCCATACATTTTATTGTAATGAATATTTTATTGGATTCGAAATTCTTTTTCAGTAATTAGATATTTTCTTTTACTAAATGTTATTTATCTAAGATGTAGAACATGTTACATGAGAATTATTTTTAGTTAGCCTATTTCATCTTGGGCTGGCAACAGCGTAAACAGGCAGTTAAGATGATTGGTCAGTATCAGGGCCATACTTCATTAGCATGATCACCATGTGTAACAACAATATTTAATTATGGGTTCTTAAGTGGGGATATATTGGTGTACATGCTGGATTTAAAATGATGTTTTGGGGGGTTTAAATCCTTCTGGCAGAGTCGTTTTAACATCTTGAAGGAACAAGGTGTTATTTGTATTTGTTGCCAGATTGTTTGTTTTTCATATGATTTTTGTATTTATTCTCATGGAAACTCAACAAGTTTACTTTCTTATAAAAAAAATATTCTGAAAGATGTTCATTGAAATTTATTCTGGAATTATTCAGAAACAAAAACTGATTCAAGTGATGAATTGTTGATTTTTGTACATTGTAACATTTCTGACATCATCACCTTCCATATATTTGTATGTCGTCGAGATTTGAACCTGGATTCTAATAAGACTATTTAGTGATAGGACTTGTGTTTTCATTCTTAGGATCAAATATATTGGATTATATTCACAAACTGTTAGCCCTATTTACCAATATTTACATTGTTTTCTAGGGAAATTAGTTATTTTGTTTAAATATACAAAATTTGTTGGCTTCCACTCTTTTCTTTGTTACTGAGTATGAGCCCTTGTCACGTAATAGGCAGCAATAGAGGTATGTATGGGGTGTTGCATGGCTCACAATGTCCATAACACCAATCCCCACTTATACACCAGCATACAGGGTCAAGCCTTATTTTCTGAGAGTTGACTACATGTATCCTTTGCGATCACGCTGGTATAAAACCCATTTCAATGCCTTCACAGATCTCCCAGAGTTAGATAGAAACGATGTTGTAGTTAATCTGACTTCACCTACTT
This sequence comes from Potamilus streckersoni, assembly GCA_016746295.1. Lineage (NCBI taxonomy): Eukaryota > Metazoa > Mollusca > Bivalvia > Unionida > Unionidae > Potamilus > Potamilus streckersoni. The sequence goes on along the minus strand of JAEAOA010001910.1, from coordinate 1,981,855 downwards.
AGTGTATGGTGGATAAAGACCATTTTAATGCTTTTTTTTCTCATTGGTGTCTCATGATTTTTCAGGCTTGCAGGTATGGCTAGTAATGAACATGCCTGGAAATCAACAGTTAGAATAGTTGACATGGTGGCCCACCATGCAATGATGAGTGCTTCTGCTGACCTTCATCTTGTGCTGCAGGATGCATGTTTATGCTTAACCTTGTTCAAGTCACTTATAATACTAGTTCTGTCAAAATTGAGTTTCACTAGGTTAGCTAGTATCACAATCTTTCTGTCAAAGTTTTTCTGGAACATGTAAAGTCCACCATTACTGATACTGGGAATTCCTATGATAAAATAGAAGCTTTTTCTGTGAAACAACATGAGGGGTAATGAGGTGAGTACAGGTCAGATGACCAACAAATCAGAGCTAAAATTTTGAGATACTTTGTCAAAAATGAGTTTAAAGCGGCAGAAATATTCATTGCTGAACTCTGGAAGCAAGTAAGATAAACAACATTAAACTGAAGAAGGCTGGTACAGGAGACATGAAAAGCCTGCTCAAATCACCCCATTAAAACCCTTGTTGCTTAGCAGCCTTTACTTTTTCATCGAACTTAAATCAATTTCATTAAAGTATTTGACACATGTGATCATAGACTTTGAACAGAAGGTTGCTTAAATGACTGGTTCTGGTTGAACAGTGGAGACATACTTTCATATTGGTCATTCTGAAAGTATATACCCTTAAGCCAATTCATGCAAAGTGGCATTGTAGTTTTTATGTGAAAAAGATTTAGTAAATGTAGCAAAAATTGTGTTCTACTTACTCAGTGGACTAGTGAACATGTGTCATCAACGGTAGTGAGCATTGTGTTCTACAAACTCAGTGGAATAGTGAAAATATGTCATCAGCGGTACTGAGCATTATGTTCTACATACTCAGTGGAATAGTGAATACATGTCATCAACGGTAGTGAGCATTGTGTTCTATTTACTCAGTGGAATAGTGAATTCATGTCATCAACGGTAGTGAGCATTGTTCTACATACTCAGTGGAATAGCGAATACATGTGATCAGTGGTAGTGAACATTGTTGTTTTACTTACTTGGTGGAATAGTGAATACCTGTGATCAATGCTAGTGAACATTGAGTTCTACTTGCTCAGTGGAATAGTGAATACATGTGAATAATGGTAGTGAACATTGAGTTCTACTTAGTCATTGCAATGGTAAATAATTGTGATCAACAAAAAAAAAATAGTGCAAGCATATTTTTTTATTCTTGATAAGCATTCATATAAAAAAATGTAGACTGATTTGCATTTTATTTTCTTAAACAACAGTGTTTCACATTTGTAATTTCTTTAGTTGCATAAAGTTTCAGTGCATATTCTTTATTATGAGTGGTTATATGTACTTTTGGGAATAAGGAAGGACAAAGACCATGAATAAATTGCATAACAATCATACATAATTTTCTACCTTGTTGGTGTCCTACATGGTTAGAGAATCCGCCTTAGATGCAGGAGGTTGTGGGTTTGATCCCTGGCCATGTCATACCAAAGACTTATTAAAATGGTACTAGCAAATGCCTCACTAGGCACTCAGCTTTAAGAGGTTAGAGTTAGGATTGGTTGAACTTAGAATAATGTGACTGGGTGGGACATGATGCTAAATGTCTGCAGCATGATGCCCCAGTGCTAGGCATAAGCATATGCTGCTACTCTGCAGACATCATAGCAATATGACTGAAAATATTTTAAACCTATGTTAGCAATCCAAATTCAAATCACATATATGCACACATACATAATTTTCATGTTCATGAAAATTTTCATTAGTTATCAATCAATTTCAATTGCAATAATGTTGCTAATGTAGCAACCACAATGAAAGCCTATATCACACTTTCTTTCTAGAACAGATGAGCCAATATTGATCAGACATTCTGTATGAAAATTGTGTTCAAGGAATGGCATGCCTAGCAACTGCAGATATCCTACCAGGGTGAACTAGTGCACAAATGTCATAAAAATTTGATGAATTCGTGCACATGAAAAATCAGTTATGTGTAATCAGTTATGTGTGAGAATTCCTACAAATTATTTCAAGTTGCACATGTAAAAATGCACTCAGCATAGTATACATATTTTTTAAAACTCTTTACTATTAAAGTGCTTGTTGCACATAAGTTGTGCTGCCAGTAGAGAGTTCTTGTAGCAACATTTGTCAATTTTCAGGTAGGCAACTATTTGCACATCTGGATCATTATGTCAGTAATTGTTACAATAAATTTTATTGGTACATTGGGCACTCTAACAAACATTGTTGTAGTTTTAACCATACATTCATCAAGAGTTTTACAAATGGCTGCTTTAAATATGGTCTACATGGAAGGCCCATAATGGCTGACTCCGAACTCTTTGGATAAGAATTTCATTTGGCAAACCCTGGCTTATGATAGCAGTGATTGCAATGATTTGGAAAGTATATCAGATTATTGGAGCTAGGAAAGTAATTTTATTAAATACCTCTGTCTGAACTAGCTGACTGCAGCATCAGTGGACTTAAACACATAGCATGGTGGAACAGATTAAGAAAATCTATCATTGTAGGTAGCAGAGCACTGATTCAGGAAAGTGGAACTTTGCTTTGGGAGAGTTCATATTATTAAAAAGTCATATTTTGGAGTAGAGATGTACAAGAGACAATACCTGTCAACAGCTGAAAATTGTACATAACAACCATAAAGAACTGTTTCCCAAATAGTTCATAAGCTAACAATGCATATGCCCATTTGCATAGCAGACTGTGAAAAACGTTTCTCACAGACATGATTTTTCTCTGTTTTAAAGCGGAATTCTGATTTTCGCCTTACTTTAATCAGGTCTTTCTTCATATAGTCCATTTTTTATATCATTTCTGATCTGGTTTTTAAAATAATTGGTGTGTCTGGTCCCATTCCACAATGACCCTTGTAATGTATTTGTTCTATATATTAATTAGCACATGACCTTTGTAAAGAGTATTCTGATTGGTCAAAAATTTAAATTCATGTATCTTCATGTAATGGAAACTGATGGCAATGGAAAAAAGAAGCATGCTTACAAAAAATAACATCCCGAGTTGGTGAGAGACACCATGAGATGAAATGTTTAGATAATGGTTTAAAAAAATGTAATGAAATGGTAATGGCTGGAGTGAAAAGTTAACAAAACTTTAGTTGGTCAGTTTATAAGAAAACTGAACTCTTGAGGACTGACATTTTGTGACCTCATAGGGCTGAGCAAATATTTGTTTAACCACTAGTCCAGGACAAGTGGTTTCAGAAAATTCACTAGTCCCACCTTTATCTTCACTAGTCCACCATACTCTTTTCAACTCCCACCTTACTTTTCACTGGTCCCAAAATGGTAATCACTTTGCCAAGATTTGATGAAATGTATGTCATCCATAGAAAAAACAAACGAAATAATATACAACACAATTATTTCTTGAAAGAATTTAATTTTTCAAAAACAGTTGTTATTCATTGGGCTTCTTCAGGTTCACGGATATATGTTTTAGCTGATGGATTTGAAAATTATGTCCATGTATATGTCTGCCACCTGCACCAGCACTAAGCCAGCAGTTGAAAGCTGTGTCTGAGTTAAAGTCCATTTGCAGAAATGTTCATCTGGGTGAATTTCCTACCTGTGCCAGTTTTGGATATTGTTTGTAGTAACTGCAAAACATCTTTCCTTCTGAGTCAATATATTCAAGCCAGGGATAACAATCAACCCAATGCAGCTGAAAATTTCTGCATCTCTGAGTAGTGTCATATTGTTGCTTATGTCTCTTTGGAGAAATAGCTACCGCACACTCAGTATCCGTCTTATGTTTTATCCCTCCATTTTCAAACAAATTTACATTCTCCAAATCACTGTTATTACCTTCCTTACGAAAATAGTTTAGCAAACTCATTTTAACTGCAGAGTATCTATCAGCTTGCTTGGTAACTACTTCTAAAGTGATCATAACATCAATTTTCTCTTTTAAATGCGAACTGAAACTGCTCTTTAATTATAGTCCAACGCTACATCCCCGTTTGTACCCCCCCTACCGATATTTATAACTAAAACATGTGATAAAAAGTGCACAGAACTAAGCTGAATCATTGATTTATAATTTCTAACCGGACTTTAACAAGAATGGCACTAATACTGGCATCCTATTGTGCTTTTCATGCTTAACGGACTTTACATACTAACGCAGCGCCATATTCTGTACACTATATAGCAGTTTATTTATATTCGACAACATAATGACATAATTCATCCTATTTGGTAACTGCTGGATAATTCCATAAATTATCATAACATTCGGTTTGGAATTATATTCCTTTGCACACATGAACATATTAATGAAATTGCTTGTTAAATCCTCGTGAAAGGCAATTTTTTTGGTCATTCTTTTCCTTTGCTTGATTTGACACTGTAAATATCAGAAGCAGATGAAATATGCATGTACATTTTTAGTTGTTGGTACACACCTTTGCTGAAAATGGACTGATCCAGGAACTGGAAATGGGTCTCAAGCATGTCAGTCTCTTATATTGAAAACTTCTGTTAATCATGAAACGCAGACGATGACAGTGTTATGGCCATTCAGGTTAGAAAATATAAATCAATGAATGACTTGACTAAGTTCATTGCCCTTTTTATCAACTTAAAGGTTTCCATTATTGAAATCGGTAGGGAGGTACACACTTCAAACACAATATCACACTTGGAACAGTTATAAATTAAAGAATCATTACTGTCGTTTAATCAGTTCATAAAGGAAACCGACACTGATGTCAGTAAAATACCTATCATTTAATTACACTTTATTAAAATCATATCGAGTCACTCATTATGATCTAGATTGAGTAAACTCATTGCAACAAAACCACGTACAACACTGCTAATTGATCATACTGGCTTTCTTGAGTTTGATGTGTTTTGATTTGCCACTTAGCCCAATATGCATTCAAGCGGTAACAGGATGTAAATGTATACACAAAAAGGTGCTAGAATCAAGTATTTGGGCATATTTGGCCAAATAAAGGTAGGTATAGTGATTAATGCAGGAAAATAAGGACTTCCAGACTTTTTTTTTAAAAAAACACTTGTTCTCGACTAGCAACTTGGACAATTTTACTTGCCCGACATCAAAAATGACTAGTCCTGGACATTATTGCCCAGGACATTTGGTTATGGGATTTGCTCAGCCTTGCCTCAGCAAGAAAGATCTGAATTACGGTAATCGCAGTTGGATGAGTTTGGAACAGCATTTACAAAAGAAGCTGCATACAAAAAAATTGAAGCTCAAAAGATATCTGGAAAAAGTGCAGTTAATTATTATAAAAAAGATTTTTTGCATGAGAGAACAGATGTAGCCCTATGTCAAAATATGTGTACTGCATGTCATCAATATAAGTACTAGCTTGAAAGAAAAAGGCTCTTGTTGAGAAGGAAAAGAAACGATTGCTCATCAAGCCAAAAAAGTCAGTGGCAACATAAATGAAAGCTAAAGAAATCTTTGCCAAAGCCTCAAAAAAATCTCAGCTGGCGTATCAACAGGTTCTGTCTAGTGGAGAAAAAGACCAGTGAATGTATGGGATTATTTGTATAAAGTTTATCTACTTGGGCCTTTATTTTACAGATTTGTTACAAAAAGAGAGAAGTATAAATGTTTGCTGCAAAAATTTACAAATTAATGTGACTTAATTACGATGTGAACACTGACATGCACATGAAATAATTTCAGCATCAATAGCATTGGAGAATGAATTCATGTAACAATAAATATTGTGAAATTATTTGACTCAAGTTGAACATTTTGTTAAGTGTGTTAGTTTTTCAACTGATTATTTTGTTTTACATTATGATCATAAGTTGCACCAAGATCAGCTTTTTATGATTGCAAAATGTGTTTTTGGCCAGAGCCAATTGGCTCCCGGAACCCCCAGATCATGGGTGCTACCCCTCAAGACTCCTTTGGGAAAGTTTGTTCAGCTTTTTTTTAATGGAAGACCAACTATGGTTGTTTTCTACTCCCCTTCCTTATTGTGGTTACAAAAGGGGGGAGTTCCCCCTACATGCAGCCTTTTAGATAGAATCCTGGCAGTATCTCAGCATTTTGTGGCGTTGGTGGAAGCCATATGAAAAAATTCATTACTATTCAGTAGCTTGGCCAGTTTTTGATAAAGTTAGTATGAATGTTTGTAGGACATGCTTTATCAATTGTTTATTTGGAATGCATCTTTTATGAGTGGTGGTTTCCATAGCAACCAAGTCAAAAATTGTTTTTTAGCTTGTCCAGAGTGGCTGAACCAGTTTCTGTCAAGATTGATAGAAGTGTTTCTTGGGATAAGTGCTGTGTAAAATTTTATCCAGGCTGGTTCCCTTAGCACTGGCGTAGGTTCCTAAGCAACCAGGTAGAAAACATTTTCAACTTCTTTGGAGTAGTTGACCTAATGTTGATCAAAGTTGTTACTACATGTATTGTTCTTAGAAAATGCCTTATCATAATTGTGTTGAGGGTGGCTTCCCTAGCAGTGGTGTGGCTTTCATAACAATCATACACACAACCTGTTTTAAGCTTATCCAGAACAGATGATGCACTTCTAATAACACTTAGTTGGAATTTTTGTAGGACATACTCTTAAAATTGTGCCTGGATGGCATTCAAATGATTTTTGGATGGGGGCTTCCCGGGTAACAGTGTAGCTTCTATAAAAAACCATATGGAAAACCTAGTTTTAACTTTTCCAGTACAGCTGAGAAATATTTTTTAGGAAACATGGTAGGAGTTGCTAAACCTAGAATAATGAAGCTTCTTTTGTGGATGTATCTTGATAAACACTACAGCTTCTTCACAAAACTATGTATCCTAGCAGCACTTTGGATTTTCAGTAGAAAACATATTTTCAAGTTCTTCTCTTCAACAGCTGAGCCAGTTTTGATTAAACTTGGTTGGAACCATTCATATGACATATGCAACTTTAACATTTTCAGCTTTTTTCAGAACTGACCACATTTTTATCAAACTTGATATGAATTGATAGGACTTGTTCTACAAGAATTACATTCAGATTGGTTCCTCATGCAACAATGTGGTTTTCATAACAACTAGGTTTTTAAAAATTAAAAAAAAAAACATTTTTTGGTACTTGCTTGAAATGATTTTTAGGAAACACTCAATCAGATTTTGTACATTTTGGAACCTCTATCAAATAGTTATAATAAGCAGTTTGAAAACCTGTTTTTGATTTCTTCTTCTTTCATGACTCAACAAATTTCAATGAAACTGATTGGTTAAAAATTCCATAGAATAGATCTCTTCAAAACAGCCTGATCATATCAGACCAGATTTGATAGAATCCTTGCATGAACACCTTTCACATTCCAATGAAAGATGCTAATACAATATCTAGCTTTTTAAGTTATGTGATGTAGAAATATGGTTAAATAATATATCAAGTACCACTATTTTCATCCCAATAGCTGGATATTATCCTGACATGACTGCTACATTTACCCCTTATACCAATGTATACCAGATGAGTAACATCAGGGCCAATTGGGACTCTTGAGTTGGGCATTTAATATCTATGAAATTTTACTAGTTCAGCATTGGTTTTTAGTTGAACAATAGAAATGTCATCTCCTGAACTAATTTAGTTGTAATTATTGACTATCTGACAGGCTTGGCAGCCTTGATAAATGCAACAAACTTGGTGAAGGCCTTAGAACATGAGTATGGCAGGATGGGCAACTCTCACCACAGCACCATGGAGGTTGAAGAGACAGATCCAAAGACTCCATTGTCAGAAGAAATTCAGAATCATTTCCCTGCAGCTCCAGACAGAAACAGTAGACATGATGTGAGAAGTGGATTTGATGTGACAGGGCTTTATAAACCACCAACATCATTCGATGATCAAAAGTCAGGAGCTAGCAGTTATCAAGGGCAGAGTAATCTGGACAACAACAAAAGGAAACCAGGTGATGACACCAAATCTTCTGATATGGAAATAAAGAAAAAGATTAAAGACAACAACAAAGGTTTGTTGAATATTTGTTTCAAAGCAGTATCCATAGTGACAAACTCCATTTTATCAATTCTTTTGATTGTATCATTTACAGAAAGTGGATAATTGTTGCTTCCCTGTCAGTCATTTGTTTTCTTTGTGGTGATAAAAAAAAAACTTTTTTTTGATTTATTCTAAATACATGATTACTGTTGAGCTGAAAGTTTTTCTCAAACTTGGTTGAGGAATGAGACCACGGTCAAGTTCAGTTCATAACTTTGTAATGCTTTATATTCTGCAAGTTTTATTATCTGTGATCTAGACACAGTTTGTATATTTAGGGTTTACATTATCTTTTACATAATTATCTGCAGTCTTTTTCATCAATTGATCTCATATTTTAAAATCATTTGCTATTAGAATCAGTCATTTGGTGGTCACTGTTTTGAAAAGTCTAGCTTTTTTCACACTGATTTGATAATGTCAATATTTTCTGTTGGAAGCAAGTTTTGATAAATATTTATATCTTTCACTTATCAGTTATGTTTGAATTGAAATATATCGATGTATGTATATGGAATTCACCAACTTTCAAATCCAAGCCTAGCCCTGGGCAATTCACGACTTCCTGATATTTGCCAGTCTACCCAATTCTAAAAAATTGGCTTCTCAAATATTGTTTTGATGCATGTCGACAAGTTTAGAGTGATTAGATAATAATTGTTAATATAACTTTGGTATGATTTCTTTGATGTGTTTGGAAATTTTGGAAATAAAGGAACTGGTTGACAGTGATTAGCCACTTGGATTTGTATACATTCGAGATTGACTCAATGGTATTGATTATTTATTGTCTGATTGTCTATGTGATACTTACAGGAGAGAGAGATAAGTACTTATACCTTTGTCAAATAATTAAATGGATAAAAATAAATGTTCACATATCTAGATTGTTATTATGCATGTCAATTATTTCAGAGTGACTAGGTGATCACTGTTAAACAGATGGATAAAACAAATGTTTATGAATAATTCATTTATGACTATAAATATTGAGCTTTGATGTTGTTGAAGAGATAAGTCCAATAGCATATCTAGGCAAGAAAATTATATTTTGATGAAGATTGATGAACTTGTTTCCCAAAAAATAATAGTTGTGTAATTTTTTAGTTGATTTTTTTTTCAGAACCCTTATCTCTCTCTTTATCTATTGATATATATGTATGTCTGTCAATACTTTTTAATGAGAACATGCATTCTGACCCTTCCTTTTCTTCTAATCAGCATATCTATCTTTATGTTCATTGTACTTTTTTATATCTTTAATTATCAGAATATTTCTTTAACTGTACAAAAATTAAAAGAAAATGAAAGTTTCTGTAAAACAAATATTACATGATTTCCTTATGTTTTAACTTTTGCTATGTTATCATTTTTTTTATGTTGTCCAATTATAAAAAGAGGATCGTTTAAATTCCATTAACACAGTTTTATGTATGTTGTTTAATTATAAGATTTTAAAAAGGACAAGGTTATACCAAGTACCCATTCCATGGAATTTTCATTATAGTAACTGTTATCAATGGTTTTCTTTCCAACACAGATGTCAACACAATCCTCCAAGAGAACCAGAGCCTAAAGGATCAGCGTCTTTGTAAAATCTGCTTAGATGAAGAAATTTGTGTTACATTCTTGCCCTGTGGTCATTTCGCCTGCTGTGTTGCTTGTGCCGTGCCACTGAAAGACTGCCCCATCTGTAGAAAGCCCATTCAAGAATCAATCAAGACCTTCTGGTCTTGAAGTGCTGGTAGCATTTTTCCAGATGAAGAATATGTCTGCAAAAAATAAAAATATTACAACACAGACTTTTGGAATAATTAGGTTATATTAATCACCTCATCAACTTAGCTTCTCAAATATATTTTTAAGTTACTGAAACCAATGTAAAGATGTCCATGAGTCTTTATTTAGCAGCCACCATATTTGAGAAGATGTTATGACATCTTGCAGAAGAGGTGGCCTTGACAGAATTCTTGCTTATTGGTGTACATTAGTGCCTATAAGTTTAGCTGGATGTTAAAGGATTTTATTGATAATCTGAGTTCTCATGTTCCAGTCCAACTCCAGCTTCAGCTTTTCTCCCCATCACATATTTGGATTTCTCTGTGTGATCACATTTCCATCTGCTGGACCTTACGAAAAGATTGGTGTTTATTAGCATGTTAGCATTGAAGATGATATTGTGCCAAGGCCAGCGACATACCTTGACAGCTGAGATGGCCCAGTCAAGGGCAGAATTTCAGCCAGCACCCTTCTCATCACAAGTCTGGCATGCACACTCTTGAGCCACCACAGCTCAAGTTTAAGGGTAAAGGTTTTCTTAGATCTATAAGATAAGTTAACAGGGACATAGGGTCTTGTCTTGGAAGAAGGATTGGTGATTAGAGATTTGGTTGGATAAATCAGGTAGTATAAAATGGGGCAACATCTATGAAAGAATCGGTCAGACTGGACATTTCCTTGAGCTGCTATTCTTTGGATGCTAGCTTTGATAGCTCACTGCCTTTTTAAACCTAGTGCAGATTTGTATGTCTTTGAACCATTTACTCTTTTGAAATTTAAGAAATTATTTCCCTGGTATAGGCAAGATCAGTAATATAGTTCTAACATATTGCTAGTTATGTCATATGTTTTAACATGTGGCTAGTTATGTCATGTTCTAACATGTGGCTAGTTATGTCATATGACACATACTTGGTCAGAATGATAAATACAGTAAACAGCCAAGTTATAACCTCTGCATTTACACTGACTGTTTGGGTGTGTTCAATCCGAGACCCGACAGCATTGGAAAATCATGGAACAGTATTCTGGATATGTTCTGGCTGTTCTCATGCAAAGAGAACAGGGACACAAACCAAAATGACAAATGATGGAAACACAGATTTTTAAGTCATGGAGGCATTCAGACTACACATCATATCTAAATCTTTTATAGCAAAGATAATTTTGTTTGTTACTAGGGGTGCATTGACATTTTATTGTTCCAAGAAAAATGATAAATTTTTGAATTTCTTTTGCCATTGTTGTCGAGTTGACTCGGCAGACATTGGTGTTAATTGTTAACTTCATAATTTAACATATATATTCTTAATTTAGACATCAACAAGTCTTTCCACTTTCAAACTTAAATATTTATTACATATATGTGTTAACAAGCTAGACTTGAATTTTAGGGAGAAATGACTTCTCTTTTTGGACAAAAACAGAGAAAAGTTATATATATATATATATATATATATATATATATATATATATATATATATATATATATATATATATATATAGATGCAATAAACTGATGACGAACAGTGCAAAACTAGTATCTAACTAGCCTGAACGCTTTCAGCTCCTAATGAGCTTTTTTCAAAGGCATATACAAAACACACACAAAACAAACAAATAAAACACACAAAAAAATGTTGTGTTTGCAAAACTCTACATGACTTTCTACATGAATTAAACAATATTATGTCTCAACCAGCCTATATCGGCGGATACTTAGAAATATTTGTATTCACCTAGAAAGATATATATTCTTCAGTATTCTTCATATATATATATATATATGCAAAATGTGTTTTCTTATTTGAATTATGCCCTCTATTTCCCAGTATGCATAATTACATTAACATTGGATTGAGCAATACTTTATTTTCAAGTCAAAAATTGGCTGTGTTCTTTTGATTATATGACTCTAAAACAATAGAAACTACATTGTAACAAATTTTAACTGAGTAACTAGATTACATTATTGTAAATCCAAGTTAGTAAAAATGCTTACTCTACTATCCTTAATCAGTTTGTTTTTTTTTTAAAAAATTTTTCTCAATAATGGCACGTTCAGAGATTTCTAAACACGATTGAAACAACCTCATGTACATGAGGACTAATGCACACATCTTCAGATCATACTGTTCTTCCACATTTCTTTCTAGCAGATAAAATATTACCATAAATATTCAGACATAACACTAAAATGCATAAAATTAGACCTGGCACCTTTATAGTCAGTATATTATCTAAACCCTTCTTTCCAACCGAATCAATACAGAGTGCATCTGTAGAAGGCGGGGTTTTTAATGTGTAATCATTTACTTTGTTTAATTACAGCAGTCCACTGATAGGATTGCAAATTTATGGTTTATTCATTTGTCTAATTTTAGGCATTAGTTAATCAGTATCCTTTCAGCTGCAGTTTTCTGTGTTTTCACAAATATAAGTTAAGTCAGAAAACAACTTGGACCTTACAACATGTCTCCATTCTCACAAATTCCACAACAAAGCATTTTGCCATACATTTCTGACCTACATAATTTTTGAAGTTAAATCTTGAATAAATAATACTTAGACTTTGATTTCTATGAATTGTATATTTTTCTGAATACATTTGTCCCATGATTTACAAAAACAATCTAATAAACTGGTACTTCCCAGACATAACAATGTCTGCCTTTATTTACCTGTTACTAGTTCACTGACAGTTTCAAACTAATTTTATAACAAAGTGATGTAAAAGAAGCAATTACAATATCCAATAACTGATTCTTATCTTAAAACACAAATTGCTATTTACATACTAATGTTAAAGCTTCTAAAACAAGTTTGTATATTTGATTATGGAAGGATAACATGCAGAAATCAGGTTGTGATACGGATAACTTACTTGGGAAATAGTAAATGGTCAATCAGCTATTGAAACATGTAATGTGAATGTGCAAAAGTTTGTCTGCTTAATTTATATAAAAACTAGGCCTAACTACTGATGGCTTGATGAATACATTTCACTACAATGCTAGAATTAACCTGGCTCAAAATATATGGTTAATCAATGTATCTCTTACAAATAAATTACATGGCAAAGTCAATTTCTCTCTCCTAACAGAAGAAGACAAGGTTTACAATTATATATACTGGGAGATAAAATTATTATTATTATTATTATTATTATTATTATTATTATTATTATTATTATTATTATTATTATTCAGAATTTGCTGGTATCGAGTCAGGATTAAAAATGTGATGTGTGTGAGAAGTGCTTATTATGATCATTGTCTTATAATATTTGAATGCCAGAGCTTATATTGAAATCTGCTTTATTCTGCTATTGTACCATAGCTCTATGAAATTTGCTTCAGTGAGGATAATTTTATCTGCATGTCAACTTTGATGTACTGTAGCGCTATGAAATTGTTATCTGCAATCAGCAAAGTATAAATGATAACTAAAGCTAACGAGTTCAGGAAGAATGGACAGATTGTAGAAAGTATCAACATAAAGTAAAATATATCTGAGCTTTCTATAGGTATAACAAAAAGTAGTTTTACTTTAATTGCTTTGTTACATTTGTGCATCATCATAGTCACATCTTTTCTTGTCTTCCATAATAAATGTAAAAATATATTTTATGACTTAGTCAGAATATCCAGATCTATAAAATCTCGACAATATAATCTAAGGTTATGTTTAATAAATTAAGAATCCATAAATTATGTAAAGTTGACCACTCCACAAAAACTTTCCAAAGAAGACCTAAATGTTTTAAGTTTATCAGACATTGTAGTGCTAGTTTTGTTTTCTACCATTTTTATTGCCTATTCTTTGCAAAAAATTTTAAAATTTGTAGGACATGTTTTCTAAAGTTATATTTGTTGATTTTATAAATCAGGACTTTGTTTCTTTTTAAATGATTATCTGTGATATTTATAAACTTGAGTTTTTATCATCCATATAATGTTCTCCTCTTATGTTGCCACTTTGTCTGTAGTAGGAAAGTGACCATATCAGATGAGTGGCCTTTCCAGAGAGGAGGCTATATTTGTGAAAAGTATATGTATGTGTATTAAGCAAGAAAGCTGCATGTAACTTAAAAGCATTTAATATTTTCGTTTAAAAGTGACATTATTACCTTATTTTATTAATTAAATCAAGTGAACATACATTTAATAATGGCTTTTAATTCTTAAGTATGAAATGTGAGTGGTGTAATGTTAGCATGCAAAACCATTCAAAAGCTTAAATTTTAGTACAGACAACGCTTAGTATTTAGGATCATTCTCTTGAAATTTACTCACTTAACCTTAGTGGTATATGTTATAATATACTTTAGTCAGCCCTTTTTTCAGTACAGTAATAAAAGATTGACATGGTGAAACCAAACATTGGCAGAAATAACTGGACTACTTACCACATGAATGGAAATATTGGTTCTGGACTTTTATTTAAATAAAATATGTGTGGTTGTGAAGAGTAACAGTGCCTATTTAAATAAAATATGTTTGGTTGTGAAGAGTGACAGTGCCTCTTATTGTGCAGTTATAATGAATATTAAATAGATTTAAATAGGCATTTTTTTTTCTCTATTTTGTGCAGTGTATTCTTCTTTTAGTCAGGCCAGCTCATGTCAGTTATCCTTTAATATGCACTATTTCCTCTGCATGATAGAGCCAGCAATGTTTTGTAATTGTCTCTAATCAATGCCCAATTTTTCCATTCTTTGCTTCATAAATTTATTACTATATGTAATCAAGAGTTTTTCTTTAAAATGTGTATTATTTATCATTGGGTGTAACAGGTGTACAGTACTGTATATGTGACAATACAACAGTCATAGAAGTTCAGTCACTAACAATTTACATCATTCATGTGGATAACTAATTTTAAAAATGTTAATACTTGAGGTCTACTTTTTGATATTGGGTACAGTACACTAGGTCATTTTGGGAACCCATGCAATTCTGCATTAGTAGAAATGACTACATATTGCAGAAATTCAGCATGCAAAAAGATGAATATGTTTATTGCCATTGCTGTTACCAGATAATGATGAGATATTTATGCCATGTCACTTGCATGCTCTTCGTTGGAGGCATCCCAACTATTTATGTGACCTGTACAATTTTCATGGTATCACTGTAGCATATATTTTCATGTTATCTAAATAGCATAAGAGAGTGGAGATCTAGATTTGTTTGTAAAGTTTTTGTAAATATGTGGTCTTAAACAATGATCCTGACGTTTTTTCTCCAATTACTGATTTTTTTTTACCTTGGCATCCTGATTTTGATTCCAATCAAGGTGGTAGGTCTGGGTGTGACAGCCCACGTTGCTAGTGGAAATAAGGAATTTTTTGTCATCTTGGCTTACTGGCTTTGAGCCTTGTTTGTTAAATTTTCTTTATTTTCAGACATGCTGCTTTTGATTTTCTTGATATGTAAATCTTGTATTGCTTCAAATGTAGGGTCATGATTTGTTAGGAAACAAATATTAACACATGTGGAAGTGATGTAACATTATTTCTGCAAGCTTTTTCATTATATAATTTCTTATAAGAAAACATGTTTTCAGTGACTGATGTCTTATTATTTGCCTTGTTGCATGACTAAAATATAAATAAATATAGGATGTCAAATATTGTTACATCACCATCCCTACTGATCAGTCCAATCATCACTGCTGATCAGTTTTCTACAATCATCAGCCCACAATATATCAATTCCATGATTTTCATCCCAACTGCCCCTCACTAGATGTAGTTAAAATATTTTGGCTGTCCCTATCAAGAAAAATAAAATAAAAATTTTTTTTTAAAAATAAAACTTAACCCACACCAAATTTTTTTTATTAAAAAATGAATGAAAATATAGGAATGATTTTGAATGAATGAATTTGTTGTCCCCATAAAAATAAGCATAATTGCAGTTAACTATCTGTTAGAAGCAGTAGCATCACTAATCATCTGTTAGTAACATGCTAGACACTGAATCCAGAAATTGCAGTCTGGATTTCTAGGCATAACACTAAAATTTTGATGAATCAATGATTGACAGTATGTTGAACTTACTGTCAAAATATTTTTGGCTTTCATGCAGTTGTTCTCATCCAGAAATTCAGTATGTTGAACTTACTGTCAAAAATATTTTTGGCTTTCATGCAGTTGTTCTCATCCAGAAATTCATGTTATGCAGTGTGTTTATCTGCTTCATTTATTTTGTACAAAGTACTTAACTTGGATGAATGTTAATAGTTAGAAACTACATACATTTTACTCACTGCAAATAAAAAATTTCATCAATGTTGTTAGCCTATGGTATTTGCTATAGCAGATACATGTATATTGACTTTTTTGGCTGAAAAGCATATATTCATATTGTATTTTTTGTTTGGTGTAAAGAGTTTTAAATCTTTTGATTAAATTTGTATTTTTTCTTTCTCTAACCAGATCTATTTCCTGAGTAGCATTTCAAGAGTTATTTACCATGTTGGATCAAAAGTTTTTAAGGGTAGTATCCACTTTGATTATCTAGTTGAAAGTTCCATTGATTGAGGTGTATGTTTGATATATGACTACATTAGAGTCCCATATCAAGCTAACTTGGGGTGCTTGATTTGCTCAGTCAGCAATTGTTTATGCTCATGACAGTCTACACCTGAAAAGATTGCTTCCTTGCTCTGGATAATTTCCCACTCAGAGCATAAATGTCTTCAGAGAAATGTTCTGCAATTATGCTGCCTACATCAGTGATTAATATTGGTCATGTGACCTATAAGGGTCATGTGATATAAGACAAGGTGTAGATGTGTGGCAATTCAAGTCCCTCATCCCAGTTTAGTGTTGACTTTGTTTATACCTGTTCAGTTGTGGGCACACTTTAATAAGATTCCATTCTATGCTATCTTGATGCCACTAAGCTGACTTGGCATAATCTTGCCCAAGTTTCTCCATCATTAGAATTATGTCAGTTACCTTTACACTTGAAAACAGGACGTCAATCTGTAAACTTGTAAAAACAAATATGGTGAATGTCATGCTTAAAAAAGAGCATTCATGTTATTGACTTTGCACAGAACCATAGCTGTACCCCACTGACAGAAGTTTGGTGTTTCAGAGTTATAGACTTTGTAGCGAAATAACTGCAATAGTAATGTGAGTTTGGTGTTTCATAGTTGAGACTGTTGAGAAGCATAAATGAACCAATGAATGACTGCTATCAGTTTGGTGTTTCAAATATGGAGACTTTGCATAGAACATCACTGTACCACTAATGTGGGTTTGGTGATCCAAAGCTGTAGACTAGGCACAAAAACAACTGTGATCACGAGTTAGGTGTTTCAAAGAAACTGGTGCAGTAAGTTGTTGTTGGGCTTAACGCCATTTTTCAGCACACCATAGGCTATACATGGCGGCCAGTATTAATGGTGATGGAAGAAACCAAGAAATCCTAGGAAAGAACCACCAACCCATGAGAAGCTACTAGCAAGCTTTCTCACATATCCACATTCGACGAATCCTAGACTCAAACCCACAAAGACAGATGTAAGATGGCAGTGATCCGTAACAGACACTGGATTTAGACCACTTGGGGCCCCTAGTGCAGTAAGAAATTGGCTGTTGAGAATATAGACAGGTATTCAAGAATATTTTTGTTGTGTTTCTCACAATGCACAGAATTTAAGTTGTCAGTTTGTAACTTGTTCCACTCAATAATATAATTCCCTACCTGTGTTTCTACCTGCATTTATTTATTCTGACAGTTTATTTGTATCAAGTCCAACCCAGATTCACAGATAAGTCACCTCATACTCTTTTGATTAATAAAGTACACCCCAACTTAAAGAAGTTCCAAGTGAGATCACCTATCTGGAGTTGATTACTTTAGCTAATAGCTGCTCTCTTGATTATCTTGTTACCATTATTGTTTCAACACTCAGCACTAAATGGTCTTATCTTGAATTTTTAGAAATTCTTTCAAGCTAGTTGAGCATCATTCTTCTCAATGGACTCTTTCCAGGTGGATTAGGTTTCACTGTTTTTCTAATTTTTTTTTATTTTTATCTCCTTTGGACATAAAGCCAAGTGAACTTTTGGTATGGCCAGGCTGGTTTACTTCATGAATCAAGCTTCATCTAACATTTGCTATTTTGAGCTTCTTAGAAACCACTAGACCAGTTTCGGCCAAAATTTTGAATGCAGCATGCTGATATCAAGTTGTCATATTTTTACATTTGATGCTGATTAATACACGAACATTAATTTAAAAAATTTAAAATAAAAGTAAAATAAAAATTTTCAACTTGACAATATGAGAGACATCATCCTGATCTGCCATCCAGTTTAGCTTTTTGTCACTAAAAACTGGAAAATATTTAAGGAATTTGACTCCAACTGCCTTGGCACTAAATCACCTGCTTGTGTTGCTGTTCCATAAAGCACCAAACAAATGATGCTGACCTTTCTACAGAGAATGAATTATTCCCAAAGCTGGAAAACTTTAATAAGACTTCATAAGAACTTTATAAAACCAAATTGGATTGAAAGCCTCCCGACAAGATGTCTTTATAGCATGCACAAATAATTGTTGATCTTTTGTCCCATTCAAGTACCATTACATGTACTAAAAATCTTCCAATGACTCTTTCTCACAAACCTCTTCAGCAAAATTGGACCAAAATGGATATGAGGCAGTCAGGCATGAAGACCTTCAATATTCTGCCACAAATGTCTCACCTGTTAGTAAAAAATGGGGGAAAAACTGTCATGTGACTTTGTAAAGCTCTATTTACTGTGACAATTTTAACAAAATAAGTATCCTGATATAGTTCTTAAATTATGATAGAAATAAAGCTAATTTACCAGCAAACATTGATGCATTTACTGAAAATTAGAGCAACATTTTTTTTTGCTTAATAAACCACTCAGAAGAATTTGAAGTAGCTGGACTACTATCTTATGCTTTGTTTCACTTGGATATATGCAAGCATACATTGTTAAATAGTCAAACCTGCATTTAAGGTTACCTGACTTTGGAGGTTAATATTTCTCACTGTGCGAGGTAAATTGCTTAACATCAGTCGGACTGATGTGTATTGGCTTGTATACAAAATATAATTCATATTATTATATTCGGTACAATTTGCCAATACTGTGTGCAGTTTCATATCAAATTATCATGTTAACATATCACTTTATGTGATTCTGATTGGTTTAAATAAGCTCATAAAATTCTTGCACAGTATTCTCTTTACTGATTGGTTGCGATTGTAGGGAAAACTTTTTTTAAAACTCTGCCTTCTGGTATTGTTTTAAATGAACATTTTTGGCCATGATTTTTTTAACTGACTGGCAAAAGGGAAATGGAAAAAAAATGGTCTCGTCTATTTCTATATGTCTAATTTCAACATGGTAAATTTGCCCCTTTGATAACCCTGGACAGTTAAGACACCAACCTAAAGTCCTTAACAACCACATTCAACACAGATCTGACTAGCACAGCTATCGAACAAAGAAACCTTGGGTCACAACAGATGACCTTGAACTATGTGTAATGAAGGAGCTAGAAAATACAGAGATAAACAACACGATCAGGAAAAGCATGAAAAATGCAAAGGAATCCTGGATAGAAAGACAATACTGCTAAATTGAAGACTGAGTAAAATTGACAGCAAAATGGCATAACTGGTGAAAGATCTCTTAACCCATAAACAAGGGAAAACTACCAGGATCCAAGAGAAATCAGGAAAATGCCTAACAGAAAATCTAGAGATCCTTAAGCGATGGACAAAATTCTACTCAGAATTGAACAATCATAGGACCCAAGGAGATCCAGCAGTACTAAACAACCATCAGGCAGAAGAAATTGGTGACAGCTCTATTCATGAATTAGTAGAAATTGCAGTTAGGTCACTAAAGAATTGAAAGTCAGCTGGCACTGATAGCATACCAGCAGAGCTCATTCAAGCAGGAGAAGAGATAGTCACAGTCTAACAACAATCTGCAACAAGATAAGGCAGATAGAAAAATGGCCCACCACATGGACTCAATCCTTGGTCATTGCGCTTCCCAAGAAAGGAAACCTACAGCTATGCCAGAACTATAGAACCATCAGTTTGATCAGTCACCCGAGCAAAGTCATGCTGAAGATAATTCTCAACAGACTAAAGCCTCAAGCAGAGAAATTTATTGCTGAAGAGCAAGCAAGCTTCCAAGCAGGAAGGAGCTCCACAGAACAAATCTTCAATCTTAGACTCCTTTGTGAGAAATACCTTCAGCACCAGCATAATATATACCACTTCTTTATATTTTCAAATAGGCCTTTGACATCATATGGCATGCAGACTTATGGGCAACTATGAGGAAGTACAACATCAACTCAAACCCAGTGCAGATTGTTGAGCACATCTAATGACAAGGCTACAAGTGCTGTCCTCATCAATGGCAGTAGAGGAGATTGGTTTCAAAAAACAGTTGGAGTTGGACAGTAACAGTTACCTACACATTTCAACATTTTCCTGGAAAGGATCATGGAGGAACCTTGCATGACACTGTCAGCATCGGAGGAAGAACAATCACAAACCTTCACTTCACAGATGATTTGATGGTTTAGCAGGAGATGAAAAAGAACTGGCTGACTTGGTTGAACGCTTAGACACAACCTCCACAGCATATGGTATGGAGATCAGTGCTAATAAAACCAAACTGATAACAAACAAACCAATGGCAGTGCATAAATGAAGGTGAGTGGACAGAAGCTGTAAAGAGTTACAAGTGTCAAGTACTTGAGATCAATTATCACAGATGAGGGCTCCAAACCAGAACTATTTTTCAGGATTGCCCAGACAACAGCGACAATAACAAGGTTGAGACCAATATGGAGAGATAACAACATTGCTTTTGGTTCCAAAATAAGGCTGATGTACTCAATTGTCATGTCCAGCTTTCTGAACACTTGTGAAACATGGATGCTCACATCAGATCTACTAAGAATGATTCAAACCTTCTAAATGAGATGCTACTGCTAGATCTTGAGCATCTAATACATTGACCATGTAACCAACGAAGATGTCCGCAACAGGATCCAATGTGCCATCGGACCTCTTAACCACTGTAAAAAAAAGTGCAAACTGAAGTGGTAGAGTCATATATCTTAAGATCATCTGGATTGGCAAAATAATCTTGCAAGGCACAGTGCAAGGGTGCAGAAGAAGATGCAGACAGAAAAAGAGGTGGGAAGACAACATTAAAGAGTGAACAGGCATGGGATTTGGAGATTCCCAAAGGGCAGTAGATTACAGGGAAAGATTGAAAGTATTGGTTGCAAAGTCAACTGTGGTGCCCCAACAAACTTTTGGGTTAAGGGATTGATAATAATGATGAATTTACTCCTACAGGGGTTTGTTATGTAATGTATGTATCATAACATGAAAAATAGCTAAAACCACAAGAGAAAAACAATAACAGCAGCAAGTAAAACTACAGGTATTGCTTGTGTGGAGTGGGGGTTGAGGGAGGCGATATATATGTAACATGGAATCCACCTGTATAAACATGGTTTAAATTATAACTAACAGAAGTAAATAAACTTCATTGAAGAATGTGGACATAAACCCGTCTCCAAACTGAGACAAGTTTATCCAACCACTGCATATTTAAGTAATAAATGTGAGATGCAATTCCATGACAAAATGAAATTTGTTTGCCTATTCAGTAGTCTACTGTTCCAAATCAAATGCTGAAAATATGCAGTCACAAATACATTAGAGTAACTATGTAAATGTCTGCATCCAGTAAACCTTCTTTCACATGAATATCATAATATCAATGTAATGTTTAGTTGTGAATGTGACATTTTACAGTTATGTAGTGCATCAAACAATGCCACATCACACAAATTGGACATTCCATGTTGAAGAATGATTTTGTCTGTGTAAAGTGTTCTGTTTATTCAGAAGGACGCTTGTTCTTTCATTTATTGTTTGTATGAAAAGTATAATCTACTTTTAAATGTCAATACTAGTTCAAGTTTGGTTTGGATTAATTTTACACATAACAAATGAAAGGTCTGTCAGAATGACCAAAATTATTCGTTCTTCTTTCTAAATAATTTCCACTGAAATAAAAACTGTGATAAAAAGAATCTCAAATGGGTAATGATCTAATATTAAATTGAAAGTTGAATAATGTCCAGCTTTTGCTTCCCAAGGCTCACAAAAACTGGGCATTATCAACTCAAGAACTTCA
Organism: Potamilus streckersoni; assembly: GCA_016746295.1. Classification (NCBI taxonomy): domain Eukaryota; kingdom Metazoa; phylum Mollusca; class Bivalvia; order Unionida; family Unionidae; genus Potamilus; species Potamilus streckersoni. The sequence continues at coordinate 1,959,735 of JAEAOA010001910.1, read as the reverse complement.
GTATTAAATCATGCTCTATTTTGTCCTTGTTATCAGTTTCTTGTAGTACAAATGTTAAAGAGTCTATAAAAACTTATAAACAATCTTGTATATTAACTTCACTAAACATGAATATAATATTACTGCACTATCTCTCTCTGCACTCCCTCTCTATAAGGCCCATCATTATGTCATGATTTCTGTTTAAAAGCAAGCATTGTCATGGATACCATTTCATCATTACCAATAAATATTGCATGAACTTCATTATAAGGCAGTCTCGTGATAGGCAGTATACTCAATGGTTCCCATGAATAGTATTATAATGAGGGATTACTGTATCATGTATATCATTATAGGGTATTCTTATTATAAAATGGTATACTTTTACTTCCATGAAAAGCATTATAATAAAGTAGGTCTGTATCATGTACGTTATAAGGCAGTCTTGCATCTTTGAACTTCACCGGGATTCAAAATTGGATTCATTTAGGACATTTAAGTGATAGGACTTGTGTGTTTCAATTCAGGGATTAAGTTTTGGATTATATTCACAAAATGTAAGTCCTTTTTCCATTTTTTTACTGTGTTTTGCAGGGAAATAAATTATTTTTGTTAAAATTTACAAGGCTTGTTGGCTTCACTTTTTTGTTACTTTAAACGAGCAGAGATTTGTAACAAAAGAAAATTGTGGGCTCATCTAGAATATTTGAATTTTGGCTAAAACATTTCAGAAAATTTTTTGAAATTTAAATTCCCCATGTTTTTAGATCACGAGTAATATTTTACATTTTGTTTGAAATCTTAAGTGAAAAATACAGGCTTTCATTGACAATGTCAGCAAAAGTGGAGACTTTTCTTTCTAAACAAACTCAAGAGCAGTTGGATAGTCTGAAAAAAGACGAATTGCTTGAACTTGCCAGAAAGTATGATCTTTCTGAAGCAAAATCTTCCTTGATGAAAAAAGACATTAAGAACATTTGGTAAAGAAGAATGTTCTTGATAAGTAGTTTTGGCTTCGTTAAGTAAGTTAGTATCAGACTCTGACATAAAAGTAATGGAATTAAAAATGAAATACTAAATGGAATTGGAGTTAAAGAAGGTCAAGCTTCAGAAAGGAACAGAGAAAAACTTACAGTTGCAATTAGAAGAGAAGCAATTGCAGTTGCAATTAGAAGAGAGAAAGACAAATGGAGTTACAAGAAAACCCAAGTACAATTAGAAAAAGAACAAATGCACATACACATACATTTTCAAAAAGAGAAGGATGAAAGGGAATTTCAAATTAAAATGAAAGAGTTTGAACTGGCAAGTGAAAAGCACCTTTCCACTTCACATTACAAATTCAAGTTTGATATTACAAGAAATATCAGATTAGTGCCCCTTTTTAGAGAAAAGGAAGTAGACAAATATTTTTTTTTTATTTTGAAAACATTGCTGACAATTTGAAATGACCAAGGGAGCATCATACTCAATTACTGCAATGTGTACTTTTTGGCAAAGCCTGGGATATCTATGCATCCCTGTCTGTACAACAAAGTTCTGACTGATTTGGTTAAGGAGTATATCTTAAGGGGGTCATTTCTGATTGCTTCAAAATGAAGTATAGGCATCAGAATTGAGATAGACCTATCCCAAATGCTGTTATTTCTTGGGTGATTTGGCCAATCCTATCCCTATTAAAATTTTGAGGGATACATGAACTTTTGAGTCTTTTATTATCAGGTACTTTGCCTTTTTTGAGAAGTCCTGTTATATTGAGAGTGTTCTTATTCAGGGAGTAGAGTGCAGCTTTGTTAATGGTCCTCTCCATTCTGTAAATCTGTCATCAGACTTTCAGGACCTGTGACAGTTGTATAGTGTAAACTTTACCCATTGATAGCATTCTTTTGTTACTAGGCAATGACCTAGCTGGAGACAAGATAGTGGTTAATCCACTTGTAACTGACTTTGGATCAGAAAGTTGATTCCACTGAAAAAGTATACTCTGATTTATATCCAGCTTGTGCACTTACCAGAGCTGTGGCAAAAAAAAAAACCTCTTGAAAATGATTTTAATAAAGAAAATATTTCTTTAGCTGATGCATGTATTGTTCAGGCTTTTGATGAGGTCACATCCACTCCTAATTTGGATCAATCAGAAGTTATTGATAAGTGATTCTCTTTTAAATACTCATTCTATTTTATCTAATCAGGGTGATAAACGACAATTACTTACTGTCGAACAGGAAAAAGATCCTGAGATCTCACGTTTGTTTCAGAAAGCTATTTTATGAAATTAAAGTCATACCTGTCTTATTTCATTAAAAATGGAATTCTTATGAGAAATGGGGACCTCCTGAGGTACCTGCTAGTGACGAGATTGTTGTTCCTAAATCTTACAGACAGGAAATACTTAGTTCAGCCCATGAAACTCCTCTGGCTGGTCATTTTGGGATAAATAAAACTTAATACAAGATCATGACTCACTTTTATTGGTCAAAAAGTCAAAAGTGATGTTTGTAAATTTTGTAGATCTTGTCATACTTGTCAAATGGCAGGAAAACCCAATCAGAAGGCACCTAAGGCTCATCTGCAACCTATTCCTGTATTTGACGAAACAATTAGCAGAATCATGGTTGATTGTGTTGGTCTCTTACCAAAGACCAAGTCAGGCAACCAATATTTGTTGACCATTATGTGTGCATCACACAAGATTCCCAGAAGCAATGCCTTTGAGGAATAATAAAACAAAAACAGTAATAAAAGCTTTAATAAAAATTTTGGCCTTCCCAAATCTGTTCAATCAGATCAAAGGTCAAATTTCATGACTGGAATGTTCCAGCAAGCTATGTACGAATTAGGCATTCAGTTACAATTTAAATCTTCTGCCTACCACCCTGAGAGCCAAGGGGATTTAGAAAGATTTAATCGGACTCTAAAAAATAGGATTATGTCCTATTGTTTTGACACGAGTAAACATTGGGATGAAAGCATTTATTTGCTTTTGTTTGCTGTTAGGGAGTCCATTCAAGAATCTTTAGGATTCAGTCTTTTGAACTAGTTTTCGGACATACTGTGCATGGACCTTTGAAGTTTAAAAGAAATTTCTTTCTAATGAAGATACTGAGCTCAATCCTCTTTTCCTCTTTATTATGTTTCTGATTTAAAGCACAATTTTTTTCAAAGGCTTGTTCAAAGGCTTGTTAAGTCGCAAGAACAAATCTGCATTCTACTCAGTCCAGAAAGAAATCGAGATATGATAAAACCCAAGGGATAGAGTTTTCAGCCTCAGAAGTGCACCAGTTCTTACAGCTCCAAATTTCAGTCAGCCATTTAAATTATCTGTGGATGTGAGTGATGTTGGGGTTGGAGAAGTTTTGATTCAAGAAGATGAAATAGTGTTGATCATCAAGTGTGCTATTTTTCAAAGAAATTAAATAAGCTCCAAAGAAATTACAATCGAGAAGGAATGTTTCACTTTAACATTGGCATTACAGAATTTTGAAGTTTACGTTGGCTCAGCTCCTTTGGTTGTTGTGTATAGTGATCACAAAACCCTCACTTTCATTGACAAGATGAAAAATAAAAGCCAAAGATTCTTAAGGTGGAGTTTGTTTTTGCAATATAATCTTAACATCAGGCACATCCAAGGAAAAAACAATTTGATTGCAGATGAACTTTTCTGTGTATAAAACTTTTTTCATGTACACTTTGTATAATTCATGAGTTTTCTTACGTAATTTTGTTTTTACCTCGTGTATAATTTATATATTGTAAAAAAAAGCTTTTTTATATAAATCTTTTTTCTTTAGGGGGGTGTTACGTATATATAATTAAATTGCCTGTTTTAAAATCTTTTTTTATATTTTTTTCATTACATTTTGTTGTAATGATTATTTTCACTGGATTCAATATTTTTTATGAAGTACATTCCGTTTGTAAAGAACTTAAAATCAATTCATTAGCATTATATTTAGCTGACCTTGTTCCAACATTTGGTAAACATGAAGTTTAAATGATTGGTCAGTATCAAGGTCATAATACCTCACACTGGAATCATCTTGTGTCATCGGTTTTTTTTAATTGGTTCTTAAATAAGACTATCAGGGCGCACATGTCATGTGGCTTGTAGTAAGTGACCAAATGACCTATTGCATGATCTAAAACTGTGTTTAAGACTAACGTTTTTAGTGATTTTGATTCAGTCATAAAAATACCTTCAAGAGATCAGAAGTATTTTCTTGTGTTCCCAATTTTGAGTTATTTGTAATTTAAAAATAATTTCTATTCTCTGGAAAATAAGTATCATCGTCAAAGTTTTCTACAAAGACATTCAGTGGAAAATATTCAGAGTGCTAAAGCCAGAATATTCTTTTGTGATTCATAAAATTCAAATTGGAAATTTAGACAATTCTTTCATGATATACAAAATTCAATATGGAACTTCTGACACATCAACATTTCATTCGTTTGACATCGTCAGCCATATTTTAACTTCAACGGGGTTCAAACTTGGGTTCATTTAGGGCATTTCAGTGATAAGACTTGTGTGTTTCAATTCTGTGATTAATTTTTGGATTTATATTCACAAATTGTAAGTCCTTTCTGCATATTTTTACTGTGTTTTATAGGGAAATAAATTATTTTTGTTAAAATTTACAAAGCTTCATGGCTTCAATCTTTTCATTGTTACTTTGAATGAGCAAAGATTTATAACAATCTATACATACCTACACACACACACATTATATATATATATATATATATATATATATATACATATATGTACATATATATCCTGGTCAGAAAACAAATCCCAGGCCCATTCAGTTTCCTAATCTGGCCTGATGTCACCATTTCCAAGTGGAAGATAACAAACTGACCCTGTATATCAATCAGTATAATCTACATCCTGGTAAAATATGCAGAATGAAAATACCACAAACATCAAACCCATCACTGGAGAGGAGCAACCCTCATATTAAACAAATCAAATTGATGATGTGGTAGTGTGCTAATCCCTTATCAAGCACATATACCCAACTCATGCATACATCCTGAATTGTAAAACAAAGCCAGAGGCACACTTTGCAGTGTCCACTAACAGTGGAACATATTTTTGTTGAGTATATGAATTTCCACTCTGTGAGACAGAACTTTTTTAATTGAACTCAATTGGGAAACTTGTTGAGGGAATGCAGTCAATAAAAAATACTTCACTATATTTTAAGGATTTTTTTCACCTTTATTTACATATACCTTGCAGTTGTGTAATTGATGATCTCTACATTTCTAGATCATTAACTTCTAATGAACACATATTTGTGTTATCATATCACCAGTATTATACTGATGTGCTTGTAAGCCATACATACATACATACATACATACATACATACATACATACATACATACATACATACATACATACATGCATGCATGCATGCATGCATGCATGCATGCATGCATGCATGCATGCATGCATGCATACATGCATGCTTGGACCACTCCAGTGGCCTAAATGGTTAGAGCAACTGCCTTAAATGTGGAAAGTTGTGGATTCAAGCCTTTCTCAGTCTTAACAAAGACTCATAAGAATGGTACAAGCAGCTGTCTTGATTGGCTCTCATCATTAAGAGGTTAATGTTAGGATTAGTCAACCTGGTGTCAGAATAATGAGACTGGTTTGGACATGATGCCACATGTCAGAATAATGAAACTGGGTGGGACATGATGCCACATGTCAATGGCATGATGTCCCAGTGCTAGACATCACTATAAATTGTCATACTGCAGACATCATGGCTATATGACTCAAATTGTTAAAAATCCAAATTGCACACACACACACACACACACATGCATAATAAATATATAATTAGTAATGACTTTACAACTGACAATTCATCATATCTAATATAGGTACTATTAACATAAATGTGACATCACAATCCTGGTAAATTTTTGTGTGTATAACCTTTAGTATGAACTTAAACCAGCAGCCCACCAGTCCTTATGGCCATGCAGTTTTATTGCATGCCCTATTAAAACCACACACTTATGGCCAAGCAGTTTTATTTCATGCCCAATTAAAACCACACCCTTATGGCCATGCAGTTTTATTGCATGCCCCATTAAAACCAGATCCTTATGGCCATGCAGGTTTATTGCATGCCCCATTAAAACCACATCCTTATGATCATGCAGGTTTATTGCATGTCCCATTAAAATCACACCTTTATGGTCATGCAGGTTTATTGCATGCCCCATTAAAACCACATCCTTATGGTCATGCAAGTTTATTGAATGCCCCATTAAAACCACACCTTTATGGTCATGCAGGTTTATTGCATGCCCCATTAAAACCAGATCCTTATGGTCATGCAGGTTTATTGCATACCCCATTAAAACCACATCCTTATGGTCATGCAGGTTTATTGCATGCCCCATTAAAACCATATCCTTATGGTCATGCAGGTTTATTGCATGCCCCATTAAAACCACATCCTTATGGTCATGCAGGTTTATTGCATACCCCATTAAAACCACATCCTTATGGTCATGCAGGTTTATTGCATGCCCCATTAAAACCACATCCTTATGGTCATGCAGGTTTATTGCATACCCCATTAAAACCACATCCTTATGGTCATGCTGGTTTATTGCATGCCCCATTAAAACCACATCCTTATGGTCATGCAGGTTTATTGCATGCCCCATTAAAACCACACCTTTATTGTAATGCAGTTTTATTGCATGCCCCATTAAAACCACATCCTTATGGTCATGCAGTTTTACTGCATGCCCCATTAAAACCACATCCTTATGGCCCTGCAGTTTTACTGCATTCCCCATTAAAACAACACCTTTATTGTCATGCAGTTCTATTGCATGACCTCTTATGACCATGCTGTTTTACTGCAAGCCCCCATTAAACCATGCCTGTATGGATAAACAGTGTTACTGCATGAACCCTTCTACTGCTATGTGTAATAGATCTATTTTATATCATCCATCCATCAACATTCGATTTCTTCCACGGCAAAACACATTTCCATCTTCAACAAAACCAAAATGGAATCATTGTGGAAAATTATTTTTTTTGATATTGTAAAAAGATGCCTATCTGTCATTAAATGTTACCTCCCCAATCTTCTGAGTACTGACTTGTGGCTTTTTTTCAATATTAATCAAATTTTAGAAATAATTTTAGTGTCACAATTGTTCACATTGATATCAATCTACCTTTATGCACTAGTGAAACTTATGTTAGTTTAAGCTGCAGTTCACACAAGACCAAAAGTGATAAAATGATGTGAAAAGAAAGATAAGTAAAACACTACAATACTACCCATAACACAATAAACTGTTACACTACTACCTTTAACATAAAAAAACACTACCACCTGCATCATAAATAAAACACTATACTACCACTTGCAACATAAATATATACTACACTACTATCTGCATCATAAATAAAATGCTACACTACTACCTATAACTTGTATAAAAAACTACACAAATATCTGTAATAAAAATACAAGCACAAGACTACTATCGTGTAACATAAATAAAAACATATATTTTGCATAAATACAAACATGTACTGACAATTTGTGTATTTTTGTGGATATCAAATTTAATTGATTGCCTAAAAAAATCTATTTTATATTCAACTTCATGGATTGGGCATGGAGTCCTATTGTTTCCACTTAAAGATCATTGTTGATTGAGTTTTAAATTCTATTTATACCAACAATAAAATCCACAAAATTTAGTTTTGTTTTGTTTGTTTTAATGGCACTTTCAACACAATAATCACCATATCATGCTGAGAAAATGAAAGCTCAATGACTACCTATGGACACACAAAGGTAGGTGATCTAGGATGACCTGGGCTGGTATCAAACATGCAGCTGTTGGATAATGGGTACAACATGCTACCAAATGAACTACTGGGGCTCTCATGAAAAATGGAGAATTCAAACTGCAATCAGAAGCATGAATAATCCCTTTGCCCCCCTTACTGACTGTAACTACTACAAATGTCCAATTAGCATCATTTATTTGCAAGTTTGTGTCCAGTGACCATGACCTTTTATTTATTGATCAGAACTTGAAAATGACAGAGACGTACTCAAATGCTATTATAAAGTTAAAGAAAAAAAAAACTGAGTGTGAGAAACTTGAGAAAAGTAGACATTAAGTGGAACCCAAAATGACAACTTTAGCTCCTATAATAATGGCCTTTTACATCAAGGCTTGCGAATCAATAAGGATGTGCCTCTTCCCAAGTGCAGACGAACTGTGAAAGTTTTATTAAAATTTGATCCAGAAAACTCGATTTAAAACATAAAACCCACAAAATTATTATACCAACACCAGTGACCTTGACCGTATACATTTTCAATGCTGAATTGATAAGGAATGCATTTAATTAAGTTTAGTCTACCACTGACATTTTCTGAAACTTGGGCCATGGAATCTAGTTTATCATACAGGGATGAAAATCACATTTTAAATTCCAGTGACCCTGACCTTAGACCTAGCAGTGCCAAAATCAGTGGGTGTCTGCCTCTACCCATATGTAAGCCACAAATGAAGTTGAATAAAAAAGAGAAGAAAGAAAATTAAAGTTATCAAAACTACCTTCTTCACAGACATATGGAAAGACAAACAAAAATAATATCATCCAAATATACTGTGTTGTGCATTTAAAACATTGCCAAAAAGGTGATGATAGCACAATATAAACAATAAACAAAAAATATTGAATAAAAAAATTTAAACCTAAAAGAAATTCGTATTATTCTACTTTAAAAATTACAAACACTTGGACCCAATGTGTAAAACCTCGTCAGCTCTAGTAAAATGACAACAGTTGGACCCAAGGTATAAAACTCCTCAGCTTTTACCTGTATTTATGTTAAAATGCACATAAAAAAAAGTAAAAAAATATCTACCACAATAAACATTATCGCCTGGTTTAAAAAATACATGTACATGTATATCTGTTCAGATACACAAATTAATTTATATGAACATCTTACAATAATGCCACATGTAATCCACATACAGGTAGCTATACAAAGATAAAGCCAATATAAAACAAGTCTATAGTATGAATTTACATTACAAACTGACAAAAATGTCTCTAATTTAACCCCACCTTTATATTTACAAATATTTGTAATAATATACAAAAACTCGTTTAGGAGCAGTAACAATATTTTGGAAATTTATTATCTGATATTGAAAAAGAAGTAAATTCAAAATTAACTTTATTAATCATCAAGTATGATCCAGAACACTGTATACTAATAAATAATGTATCATCACTGCTATTTCATTTCTTATACTGACCAATGCAAGAGAACTGTATGGCATTACTATCTTTAGCTACAAAAACAATTACAAACATTTACTGTACTAACTGTAATGATGTTGCTATTTTCTTAGTAACACTATCCAACCATTTATGTGACCTTGACCTTTCATCATTTGTAGCACCAACTGCTAGGTGTATTTCTGATAATTACAAGTGCCAAATATGAGAACAATTTATATAGAGGAGACAGAAGATATATCCAGTTCATAAAACTTACAACAATTTAACCTAAAAGGTAATAAAATTATATAGTGACCTTAACCTTTGACCCTTCGATAGATCATATAAAAAAATAACAAATTGTCACCTTCAGATCCCTGAAGATTTTCTATATGTTTAACTTCTTTGCAATGCCTGATGATACCTTATCCACAGCAAAAGTATATCCTATCAGAGCCAAAGACTTTAAACAATAATCCTTCAACTAAAATTAAAACTGTAGCCCCATTTGATCTTGACCTTTAACCTCTACTGCCTTCAGTCAGTGGTGGATGTTTTATTTCCTTCCTGATGCAATTGTAGACATAGATATAAACTTTAAAAAATCTAGATGCCACACATTTTCTGACATCCACTGTGTGACAAAAACGATAAAATAAATATGTGATGTCACCTGCTCTCTAAAGTCATAGGTGACACTGTGAAATACAAAGTGATAGTTCATTCTGACCAAGCACTTCTTCATCACAATATGACAGCATTATTAATGATTAGCATAGTCCCTATTTTATTCACTAATAATACAAAAGACTAGTACAGATGGTGTGAATTTCAAGAGACATTTCTGTAGTAAATGCATAGCTCATGCTAATATCAACTGTAAATGAAAGTACACTGATACATCAAGTTCAAACAATATAAATTAAAATATCATATGTGCATGTAAAATAATCATCACTAAAACAAGCTGTTTAGTCATAAATACAATTTCCCTCTCCAAAAGGAGTACTTCTGAAATAGTAAACAATCTACACACTGGTAGAGCTGATTCAATGACAAGCCAATGACAGTTAAGTACCTTGCACAGTGTTAGGCCAACTTCTTTTAACAAGATTTACACCCACTGCATACTGGCTGTGACTCACAGCTATGACTGAGTTGCAATCTGGTGGCAAGAAATATCACTACAATAAGGGCTCAAAGTTTTATCAGATATAAAAGGGTTAATGATACAGAGGATGAAACAAATGTCAATATATATATATATATATATATATATATATATATATATATATATATATATATATATATATATATATATATATATATATATATATATATATATATATTGTGACCAATCTGGGTGATAGTTAACTTGTACGTCTTTGAATGCATTCAGATACCAATTTTGGTGAATGAACGTGGAACAAAATTCAAAGATACTGAAAGTGTAAGAAACTCATAGTTGAAAATCCAAGTCACCTATGTGTAAAATTTTGGTTATATTCAACCATTTTGGATATGGTTAGGTTACTCACCATAAGATAAATTCTGCCAAAAACAATTCACTTAAGCATGAAAATTTGGTCATAGTCATAGTTTTTGGAATAACTGAGTTAATCTTCTTGGGAAATGTCCACACTCTATTTTTCATGAGTGAAGGAGAAATTGGATATAAGACAATAAGGGAATAACCAACAAACGATCAAGGGATGCAGCAAGAAAACATGAACATACAAATGGAAACAAATGAATGGCAAAATGCTATATGCCCTTCAAACTTTGCTGGCAAGGGAATAATAACTCCACAATATTGATTCTAACAAAAAGCAGTCATAGATTTCTCAATTACATGGACAAATGGTTATTAGGGAAGAGAATCAGAAAGGAAATCAGGCTTTCAAATAAACGAGCAAATTATTAATGTTTATAGCAAGTGAACATCAATGATGCCAAAAGTTTAAAAGTTTGGATAATACAGCCAAATCTACCATATACAGTCACCTTTCTCTGCTAGTGACCTGGTCTCAACAGCCAGTCATTTCCCACTGTTGAATTTCCTATATAAATGTCATGTATTAAACAGTAACCTGCTTTACAAGTCAACAGCTAGGTGTTCCACAACTGTCCTTACATACTGTTTTACACAATTACTGGAGGGTATCAACCATCACCACTCTGTGTATGAAATAAAGTGCTTGATTTTACAAAAAAAGGCATGTTGATGGTAAAGACACTTCTTTTGTTCACCATACCCAAGTAAATTTATGTAACTTTTAAATGACTAGTCTGTCCATTGTTATTTATGATTCTAAAGATCACTTTGAAAATTTATTGATATGGCAAAGTACATCTACTCAATACAGACCTGCACCCCCCAGTGTACTGATGACCGCAATAAATGTTTTCATCAGAAAAGTTTCATAGAGAACTCATTTTTGTTAAATTTGTTTCAAGTTGTCAAATCTGACTTTTCAATTTTTGTATTTGTCTTCTGCAGTTTGATAATTAAGGTCATAGCAAATTCTAACTATGTATTGTGTATCATTAAAAAAAACAAATTCCCGTTGAAAAAATGCACCAAGAAAAACAGCCACAAATGTGCAATAAAAGTAAATTAGTATGGAAAAGTCTCAATAAATCCATGTAATGTGTTCCAAGTAAAAGAAACAGTCATAATACAAATTCCAGACCTATTATATTTGTCTCTGTTTGAGATAAAATTGTTGTAAGATTCCTACCTACAGGCTGTAAATCATTAATCCAAGAACAGGTAATGGGCCAACATTAGTCATTATTTCTGTTGTTCAAAATTTTCAAGGAATGTTCTGCTGACTTTTGCAAGAGCTTAGACGTGAGGAAAAAAAAATCATTCACATCTCATAGCAAATATATGAGTGAACCAGTGTTTCCTGTATTTATAACTAAAAAGGCATCCTAAGTCTTTCAAAAATGGTGACCTGTCATTCATTAGGTTGACACTTTCTATATTTGGCCTAGGTCTGTTACTTCTCAGACCACTAAATCCAGCTCCAATCAAGCTGCTGAACCAATTTCTCCTATAGAATATAAGCATCAAGAGTAAGAATAAGAGTGCTCTGCATAGACACCAGTAAGACTCTGGAAATTACTGACCAGCATGTCTTGTTGTTTTGGGGCTTAACACCATTTTTCAGCACACGATAGACTATACATGGCGGCTAGTATTTATGGTGGAGGAAGAAACCAGGAAATCTTCGGAAAGAACCACCGACCCACAAAAAGCTGCTGACAAGCTTTCTCACATATCCACATTCGATGAATCTTAGACTCAAACCCTTGCAGATAGAGGTGAGATGGCAGTGATCCATAACAGAGAGTGCTTTAGATCACTAGGCCACTAGTGGCCACACAGCATGTCTTAAGAAGTTGAGCTAATCATTTCCTTTTCAGTATGTAAGCAAAGAGAGTAATAATAATGGCACATCATATGCCCACCCTGTGCATAAGAGTCCTCTACACAAACAACCATGACTGCTGACCTTTCTCATCAATAGGACAAATTTAGCCATTCAAACCCATTTTTCTTTACAACAATGGCCTTGACTTTTCACCTTTGGATGCCAAAATAAATATGCATCTGCCATAAGTGCAAGTTGTTTACAAACTAAGGTCAAGGTATGAGTTACATAACTGAAGTTACTATGCATAAAACATGCTTTCCCTTTCAGTCATAGTGACCTTAACATTTGAATCCCCAAATCTATAGGCTTCTTTCCTACCCAGCATGCAGTTCATCCACAAACTTTCATGAAGATGTGTAAATGAAAAAAATGTTGTGCACAAGTCATTTTTCTTTTAATCACAGTAGCCTTGACCTTCACTTTTAACTCCCAAACTGAAAGGATTTTTCATTACCTCAAGTGCAAAAACTTCACAAAGTTTGATCCAGGTCTATAATATAGAATTCAAGCTATTGTGCAGAAACTATTTATCTTCTTTCCATTACAGTGTCACTGACCTTCTGAGCTCACAATCAACAGGATTTTCATTACACCAAGTGCAATCTATCCACAAAGTTTGATCCAAGCCTGCCATGTATAACTCATGGTGTTGTGTGGAAACCATTTTTCTACTTTCAGTCAAAATGACCCAGACTTTTGAACTTTTACTCCTGAAATTATTGGCTTCTTCCTTCACACATGTGTAAGCTATTCTTAAAGTCTGGAAATTACAAATGGTCGAGAATTGAGTTACTGTGCAAAAACAAAATTGTCAGTTGGCTGATACACACTCTGCAAAATAATATGCTCCACCTTATGGCTTGCATATAAAAACATGCAATGTGTGCAAGAGTTCCTTGAAAAAACTGATGCTCTTCTGACCACAAAGACTGTCCAAAAATCCAAACTTTGACTACTTCTTCAGTTTAATTACTAAGTGCTGAAACCATTTCTGATATTCTTGAGCAAGATGGTCACCATGGCAGACATATTGAATGTAAAACTGGCTCCATTTTCATTTAGAAGCAACTAGACATCATTACAAGTCTTTTGGTTGAAACTCTATGATGATATGATCAACTATTCAGGAGGAGTTATAAAACAAATTTAAAGATGACCACCAAGCTGGGTATAAGAGTGGTATCATTTTCATTTTAAACCAACTAGATATCTTAAGAAGCATGCAACTCACAGGCCACAAGAAATACTGATGTCTAAATGCACACCTTAGTGTGTGGACATAAGTGTCTGCATGGAATTTCAGTTTTAAGAATAGGTGAAATCAGCCCTAAAACATCAGTCAGTATCAGTACATATTTGAGGCTGATTAATATGGACTACAATTGGAGTACCATATATAAGACATTTCCAATTGCAAACTGCACAGACCCAGATATGCCATTACATAATGTGACAGCAGATCTGGATCTATGCAGTTTGCTGTGCAGTACACTTGGATAGTCTGTACATGATTTATTCACAAGTATATACAGAAGCCTTTATTTGATTAATCTCAAATTGCAACAAGGGTATCTACAAATCTCATTTCTTCATTCCACTTGTTTCTTTTGTGGTATTTAGTGCAATTTTTCAGTGGCTAGTCATAGCAACAAGTATATCTGGTGGTGGAAGAACCTGGAAAGACCCACATAAAACCACCAACCCAGGACAATCTTTTTCACACCCACATTGTCTGAGTGATTTGAACTCCTGTGGACAAAGATGAGACATTTGAGTTATCTGCCAAGGCAAGCACCTTTACATCAGACATAGGTTTAAAATAACATACATATCAATGTTTGAAACAGTCCAAAGGTCAACTACATGCATAACACACATTTTTGTGTAACTTTCATAAACTTATGTTCAAATTTTCCTTCTCTATATTATTTGATTCAACAAAAAAATTGCTAAAAATGTGATATTTTTGCAAAACCAGTAAAAAAAAATTATGTACAGTCAGTTTGAAGTTAAAAATATAACAATTCCAAATTTGAGATAAGAAATGCTACCAGTTTTCATTTATGACAGAAGAGAAGCTCTACTGGAAAAATTTTCTGGAAGAATCAAATCTTAAGCTTCATTATTTTTGTTGATGTTGATTTTGTTCCTGCTGGTACTTTACATGAACACACCACATGCTTCTATGCAAACATGATTACTGTAAACTGATAATAACATATTCACAATTTGTGTACATGTTAAAGTTCAAATCTTGATTACTAAATTTGAGAAAAGCAGCTCAAATATGAAAGGATACAAGTTTTAATTTATTTTTTATAAAAATATCATTACATACTGATAATTCTGAATATCTAACAAACAAGAAATTATTTCAGATTATGATTTTAGTATGAGTGTGCACTTACACAAAAAGCTTTGCCAATATAGGGCTTGATCTCATTTTCCTAACTCAGAAAAGTCCTGATTGCAGCCTTGATCTTGACCCTGCATATTGGACATATCTGCACTTTCTGACTGCATGTGATGCATGTCACCAGGTGACCACATGGGAAAAATGTTACGGCAACAGGCTTATCCATACAGATCTTACACAAAAGCTGTTCTGGTACTTGCCTGTACTCATTCCCAATGTATGATGAGGGGGCACCTGCAAAACAAACCATCTGACAATAATATAAAATGAAACAAAGTCAGATGCTTTGACCAATAATTTCATCATCCAAATGATCAATCAACAAAAAGTGGTAGGTGTGTTACTGCAGATAAAGGGAGACAAACAGTGAGGAAACAAATGAAGAAAAGATATGGTATGGAAGATTAAAACTGAGAAAAAAACATCAATATGACATCAAACAGATTTATTTAAAATGTATAAATAGTACAAGTTCATCAAAATATAATACCCAAATATTAATAATACTGAATGAAATGTAGATGGACATCAAGATAAATTGACAGATAACCAGCACCATAACAATGCACCAGACTTTTCAAGACAACCAGATAAAGAACCTTCAACCAACTAATTCTATGTAAAACTCTTTATCAACAATCTTCCATATCTTAATCATTAAAGGGCCAGATTTTAACCTAGAATTCTATATCTTAGTCATTACTGGTATCAGATCCTGACTTTATCTTCCATATCTTAATCATTACTGGTATCAGATCCTGACTTTATCTTCCATATCTTAATCATTACTGGTATCAGATCCTGACTTTATCTTCCATATCTTAATCATTACTGGTATCAGATCCTGACTTTATCTTCCATATCTTAATCATTACTGGTATCAGATCCTGACATTATCTTCCATATCTAAATCATTACTGGTATCAGATCCTGACATTATCTTCCATATCTTAATCATTACTGGTATCAGATCCTGACATTATCTTCCATATCTTAATCATTACTGGTATCAGATCTTGACTTCATCTTGTATATCTTAATCATTCCTGGGCAAATATCATAAGTTAATAACCTCAACTCTTGTATCTTAATCATTACTGGGATGAGATCTTCACTTCATCTTCCATATCTTTATCATTACTTTGATCCAATCTTGACTTTATCTTCCATATCTTAATTATTACATGATCAGATCTTGACACCGCAACTCAAGTTTTGTCAGTGTCTGTAACTCTAAGATGAAATTTTGTTATGCCAGTATCTGTATTACAAATTTTTTACTTCTCACCTGATGTGGCATTGGTAACAAGACCTGATGATCCAGCAGCTGCTGTACCACTAATTATCCCTCCTGAGGAGTTCTCTGGTAATAAGTGTTCCAGTTTCTTTTCAGGTTGTCGAGTCTCTTGCTGAACTTTAAATTTGTTCAATTCATCAAGTAGTGAATTTATATCCTGAAACTCTTCTAAAAAAGAAATACAAAACATGCTTAACGAGCATGAGCAACATTACCTTTCACAGAAGCAACTTCAGGCTTGGATGCAAAAATTTCAAATGCAGCTGACTAGTGGGATTTGTACCAAATGTCACACTCAAAAGATTTGGGGGCACTACTGATAAAGGAGAAGGTACAGAACAATATTGTTTGTACTACATTTCACACTGAGTAAAGGAAGTAAACATACTCTTACAGTATTTCTGCTTCTTGGATTGGCATTTATTTTTAACACTTGAGTGAGAACCATATGTTATCTAAAGCAGAGAGCTCATAAAAATGTCTGTTCAGAAAATGAATTTGAAAGAGCATTAAGTGCACTTGCTTTGCCAGATTTTTAAATATACATTAACTTATTTCCAAACTGTAGGCTTTTCAATTTTCAGAAGTACACTTATGAAATTTTAACACTAACACACATCCATACAAGATATTGGCTTATTTTTGTCTTTTCTTTTATTTATCTTTCAAATTCAGAATGAGAAAATATCTTTTCTGAACTAATGCACCAATCTTCTGACAGGCATATCACACAGATGCAAATGACACTGAGATGCCTTTCACATAGATGCATATTACACTGAGTTGCCTATCACATAGATGCATATTACACTGAGCTGCCTATCACATAGATGCATATTACACTGAGCTGCCTATCACATAGATGCATATTACACTGAGCTGCCTATCACATAGATGCATATTACACTTAGTTGCCTATTACTAAGATGCATATTACACTGAGTTGCCTATCACTGAGATGCATATTACACTGAGTTGCCTATCACTGAGATGCATATTACACTGAGCTGCCTATCACATAGATGAATATTACACTGAGTTGCCTATCACTGAGATGCATATTACACTGAGTTGCCTATCACTGAGATGCATATTACACTGAGCTGCCTATCACATAGATGCATATTACACTGAGCTGCCTATCACATAAATGCATATTACACTGAGCTGCCTATCACATAGATGCATATTACACTGAGTTGCCTATTACTAAGATGCATATTACACTGAGCTGCCTATCACATAGATGAATATTACACTGAGTTGCCTATCAATGAGATGCATATTACACTGAGATGTACATCATAGTAAGCATAATCATTAAGATGCATATCTGAGGTAAGCCGAGTATTAAAGCTCCATCATTGAGATGCATATCAAACTGAGATGCATATCACACTGAGATACATACCAGCATTAAAGCTCCATCATTGAGATGCATATCACACTGAGATGCATATCACACTGAGATACCAGCATTAAAGCCCCAACATAGAGATGCATATCACACTGAGATATATACCAGCATTCAAGTCCCATCATTGAGATGCATATCACACTGAGATGCACATCACATGAGATACATACCAGCATTAAAGCCCCATTATTGAGATGCATATCACACTGAGATGCATACCAGCATTAAAGACTCTTCATTGAGATGAATATCACACTAAGATGCATATCACACTGAGATGCATACCAGCATTAAAGCCCAAACATAGAGATGCAAATCACACTGAAATACATATCAAACTGAGATACATACCAGTATCAAAGGCCCATTGTTAATATCATATCAGAGGTAAGCCCAATCATTCAAATATCAAAAAAAGAAAAACTTGTACCCATGCAGTGATCTGGAACAGTGAGGGTTTTACATCAATTAACCACTTGGGGGGGGGAGTCCAAGCACAGAATGATAAAACAAATTTGAACATTTTCACAATTATTCTTCTTTTTTCTATTTGAATATGAATGATTAATAAAACTGCAAAAAAACTGATGTTGTGCAAGTTAAAACATGCATATTAAGTTTTATTTTCCTTGTAAAATGTACCTTGAGGCAGCACTGAATTTGAAAAGTACCTATATACAGGAATCTAAGTGACTTGGCAATAAAAGGAATAAAAGATAATTTAAATGTTGTTTCTTGTTGTATGGCTTAACATCATTTTTCAGCACAAGATATGTAAAACATGATAGCCAGTATCAAATGGTGGAGGAAGAACCTGGAAAACCCTGGAAAGAACCACAGACCCATGAGAAGTTACTGGCAAGCTGTCTCACATACCCACATTGGCCAAACATGAGATTCGAACCCACACAGCCAGAGGTAAGTGATCCATAATGGTAAGTACTTTAGATGGTTCTGCCACTTGGGGCCATGACAATTTAAATGTAAAAGTACTGAATAAAATAAAAGAAAAAAAACAGTATATTTTTGTCTATTTTTAATATAAAAAAAGGAAAAATAATCAAATTGCAAATTCATCTATTTTTAATTGAACAAAGCAAAGCAGAATTATAATGCAGTTTCACAGGTTTCCATATACTGGTGTTTGAAGTATTACCCAACTTTTTTATCCTGTGACCAGTGAGTGCTGAGATCTAATTACCCCATTTCAAACAGCACAATATATTAGTTACATTTAGGAATAATTGCAGCAAGTGTCCCGTTTCTGCATTTTAGCACAGACTTTGTTTCCAGGCCCAGAAGGTATAATGTGCATTCTGTAAATAGCTCACTATTCCCACTGGTAAAGTTGGGGGAGGGGGGAATTCAGTGCAAGAAATGCATGCTAATTATTCAAAAGAGTTTCTATGTGCTTGTGCTTAAAATTTAAATATTTCTAGAGTTTTGAAGCACTACTAAAAGATGGGATGGTAAGTTGTTTCTTCCACAATGCTAACAATGTTGAACAGATGTGAGATGAATGATATGCCTTTGACAACTCTTCCATCCCATCAGATTTCACAGTCAAGTGAGACTCAAAACAAAAATTTAACAAGAACTGATACTCATTATCTACAGCACAAGAAATATTTATGCATACATTGGATTAGTCTACTTTTATCACCTGTCACAGGATCTCTACTTGAATTTTTTAAAGGAAAGCCCAGTTTCATCGATTTAAATCATGTGTTCTATGACCAATATCATTTAAAATGTGTTTTTCTAAATATCTGGATTTCCAACCAATAAATAATTCCTAGCTGGATGTTTAATCAGCTGATAGCTACCTTTTCCTACAAAAGTAAGTAATTTTTATAAGAATAATAATATATACTTGAAGATTTGAACAATCATGTAGTTTAGAGCAATTTGTGTACTGAATGCCACTCATGAAATCAAGAAGAGATTTAAGGCAATATTGCATACCAGCATTATTTTAAGCATATCATGCTCAACATGCTTACAAGACTTGTGTAGAACACTTTGCCACATCAAAGATTGAAGTATACAAGTTATGGTCCAGTCCACCTCACTTTCATTAGTGAATAAACACACTGGTAACTGGGACAATGGTTTCTCAGGTATTAATCAATTTATATTTATACAGGGTGACTAGTTCTTTCATCTCCTGAGACTGGTCTTAAGGACACACTGTACTAATTGTATAGAAAAATGGGAACCAGCCTAGAAATGGGTGAACTTTAAATAGAGGTATATATGGTTTTGGCTGACCAGGATTGGTTAATAATGTAAGTTATGTTGTAGGAAAAAGAATCTTTTGAGACCTTATCCTAGTTGAAAGTGAATAAAAATAAAGACATTGTTTTTTTGATGGAATTTCAGTTTTTTAATAGTCTTGAGTTCTTGAGTTTTGGAACAATCATTACTAAAATTAGCACCTGACTCTTTGGTGCGGAATTGAAAGCACATGTTTCAAACATATGCAGCTCCAGAAAATGCCATGGCTCATATACTTTCCTCTACACAAAAGCTGACTTCCTGGTTTCATCTATACTGATAAATATAAGTTTGGTCATGAGCACTCCAAAATTTTAAGTTATTGAATTTTTAATATCATGGTGTTTGCCTAGGTTTACAATGGGAACTGAATTAGTACCATGATTCCTTAAAAAGATTATTCAATTGGTAATAGGGAATTCAGTTGATGAACAACAGACTGGACCAGAATTATACAATAAAGACTGGATTAGTTGTCTTGGGTTTAATGCCATTTTACAGCACATGATAGGCTATATGTGGCATTCAGTATAACTAGTGGAGACAAAACCAGGGAAAACCCAAGTAAGAACCAGACTCACAAAAAGCTATTGGCAATCTTTCTCACATTGGCCCAGCCAAAGACTTGAATCAATGTGAATAGAGGTGAGATTACAGTAATAGGGAAAGGTAAGTGCTTCAGACCATTCTGCCACCAGTTCCCAATTATAAAGCATTTATTTAAAGACTGGATCAGAATTATACAGAAATATACAATAAATCTTAGAATTCAAATACAAAAATCTTCCAAATGCTCTAAATAAGTGTTTTTTAGATGAGTGTCATTCCTCAATCATTTTTTTTTTACTTTCTTGACATAGGCTTCATTGGAGACATCTATTGATTGAAAAATATTCATGAACACTTAATCCGACATTTTTGTGTGTTGTTCTGATAAAGTGTGATCTAATGCCCCCAATGCTCCTCTACATCCTTAATTGGTTATGTAAACTTGGTTTTGTTTAGCTGATTATCACTTGCTGACCATGGTAGTGCACTTGACAAGCATGGAAGAGTGAGTTAATATACTGTTGGGCTTTTTGTATTTATTTTTTTTGTTGGTTTTAACAGCATTTTTAGAAATCTGCTGACTATATCAACTAAGAAAATAGGAGCAAAGTGCCTTTATCAAGGTCATACCAAGACAGCTTTCCCTGGCTGACTGACTCGGTATTAAACCTGAGATACTAGCATGAGTCCAGTGCTTTACCATCTGAGCTACTCCAGCTTCCTAGAGTGTGTTAGCAAATCACTGTTTTTGCCATATAAATGGGCCAAACAAATATAAAATAATTAATAAATTTACTGAAGACAGTGTCACACTGTGAAGAATAATCTTTCTTAAGTTTGTAAATGCTGCATAGCCCTAAATTTGGTACAGTCTGTGTATATGGCAAATACCAGTTTTATTCATACAACAATCTCAAACCTATAGCCAATGGAAGTTTTATTCAAACAGCCACCTCACACATATGACCAACGGAAATTTTATTCAAACAGCCACCTCACACATATGGCCAATGGAAGTTTTATTCAAACAACCATTTTATACATATGTTAAATGCCAGTTTCATTCTAACAACCATTTCTCACATATTTCAAATTTAAGGTTCTTTCAAACAACCAGTTCACAGATATAGTAAACACAAGGATATTATCTTCTCCAATGTTAATGCCAGAATTATTTCATTATGTGGTACCAAAAACATGCTGTTTTAATGTATGTCAATGCCACAAGTTAAAATGTATCATTTTTGGTACCACAAAATGACAATGAAATAAATCCAGTATTAACATAGAAAAAGAAACTTTTCTTTTTATTATATATCAAACTTGTGTGCGAATCAAAGTTTAAAAAGATTAAACTCATTCTTTTGCACAATACACTCATCCCCACACCCTTTTTTTATTTCCTATCACTTTTATCATAGGTTGATCATATAAATATATGTGACTTAAGAAAACAATAGAATTGGGCTGACCTAATTTCTCACAGCAAATTACATTTTTGGTATTTTTATAACTATATGACTGTATCTGAAAACAATACAAGTAGTTTTCTCACTGTTGGCAAAGAAGAAAGGGAAAATAACTTCAGAGATTAGCAAATTTCCTCTGATCAAATTTCTTCATAAGAGATTAATTTTTATGTCTGAAATGCAAGACAGTTTTTGTGTATTTGTTCTAGCCCACAAAGTACTTGCTGTTGCTGCAGGTACAACATTTGTAAACACACAATCAACAGTTGCAAGGTATGCTGGGAAATCTTATATTATCACATATGAAAATATAAGAATACATTTTTCACATGTGAAAATATAGGACTGAAATAATATGAAAATTATTTCTCCAGAAAATCTCTATAATTCACACTTAAGTATATAATAAAAATTGAGTATTTACTTTGTCTCAAGTTTAATATTTTGAATAAGAACTGTCATTGATACCTTACATGTGTTGTTGTTGTTCTGGGGCTTAAGGCCATTTTTCAGCACAAGATAGGTTATACATGGCGGCCAGTATTAATGGTGTTGGAAGAAACTGTGAAATCTGCAGAAAGAACCACTGACCCACGAGAAGCTGCTGTCAAGCTTTCTCACATATCCACATTCGAAGAATCTTAGACTCCAACCCACGCATACAGAGGTGAGATGGCAATGATCCATAGTAGAGATCGTTTTAGACCACTCAACCACTTGAGGCATCCACAATAAATGTGTAATTGTTGACATATTTTTTATTTCCCTCCTTTTTCTTATTCATGATTTTTCATATTTGTTTTAGTTGAAATTTGAGGAATATGAGAAACTATATATAATGTCACAAATGGGGCTCTTAACCATCAGAATATATGTAATATCACAAAAGGGGCTCTTCACCATCAGATTACAAATAAATGTATAACTGTATAACTCTTTTTAAGCCTACATGGCCTAATATGAATCTTTCACGTAATGCTAAAATAATAGAGCTTATAAAAACAGCCCAGAATAAACTTTCTCCGCCTCAAGTATAGAAATATAAAAGTTGCCGATGTTAACAACCTAATCATGTGAAAGGTTGTTTTCCAAAACTTTTCAGAAAGTGAAGCATTTTATAAGCCAGATAAAAAACTAGACCAAATGGAGAAAAAAAATTCTGGTTTAAAAAATATCAATGCTTAGAAAGTCTTTTTTTTAGAAACAGGCTCAGGACAAGTAACTTAAAAAAGACCACTTGCTCTGGCTTTAAATCCACTTGCCTGACAGGACCATATCTTTTTATATTATTCTGACCCCTCCAAAAAAAGGTCAGTCCCTTATACTTGCAATATTGTTCATGAAAATAAACTCTTGTTCACATTATTCTGTAGAGGGTCACACAACTAATGAAATTTCCAACAATTTCACAATTTCTGCCTGCTTAGATAATTCTGAATGATTGTGGCATACACCTCTGCTCTTGCAGTCCCTGATTGTATACCTTCAGGGTGATGTACAGTCAGTGTATTTTTTGTCAATATCTGTAGGTATGAGTGTTTGTGGGCATTGAAGTAATTTCATTTTCAATCACTGTGCATTTCTCAGTCATGGTTGAAATCAGAAATTAAGTCATAGAGGCACTGGTCTTTTTTATATCAATCAGTACAAACAATAGCTTAAAGATTCATAATTAGTTCCTGTAACAGTACTGTGGATGTGTCCCAATTATAGTAAACACTTTCACTCTGTATTAATAGAATCAGTAGCTACCAACTAGTTGAACTAAATGGAGTAAGATATAATGCAATGATCCCAGTTTATTTTAGGGTGAAAAACATTGTATTGAGGGTTTATTTAATTCCCAATCTTCTAAACTTGGATAACTCTCAAACAACTGCATAGGTACTACTCAATATACAGAGATACATTACTAAGTCAGAGACAGTTTATTTTTATTCATGCAGCTCAAGTATGTGTCAATTATAAATATTAAGGTTTCTTTCAGGCAAATGAGATAATATCTTTTTTTAGACTGAGCTATGTTAGAAACCTTAGAATATGGGATGGTTCTGATCAAGGTTTAGAGAGTTCCTAAGCACTTGGTTATCTGATTTTCTGAGCTCTGAAAGTATCAACTTTCAGTGAACACAGACAGCAATATGCCTGACAGAACATCATTTTTATTAAATAAAAACAGTGATCATCCCTAATCACTCAACCACCAGTCATTTTCACTTGCCATTTTGAGTTAAACATGTGAAATTTTATCCTGCAGTATTCTCTGTTTGGGACTAATCTGTGGAGCTTTTAGTGTATACAAAAGAACTTTACATATCTGACAAAATTATAACCTCTCTAATTGTGGTAAATACTGACCACCCCCTTACAAAATCTGCACTCACCTCCCTTTCTCTGTTTTTCCTCCATTACTCTCTTTATTAGCTCTTCGTCATATTCTAAGCTTAGAGCCTCCTGGAACAAGGGCTGTCTCTCAAATGCATGCTTCAGCTCCTGATTTGTCCTTGCAAATTCACACTGTGGAAACCAACGTCTGTGTTCCAACCAAATATTATCATCTCTCTCCCAATTGCGCAAGTTTCCACCACAATAAAAGCAGTTCACACTATCTTCACTTCCTAAAATCATAAAATGGCCAAATTAGCAGTGGCCTACATGTATGTTTCCCATTAGAAAGCAAAATAGCCAACAGCCACTAGTATCACAGCAAAAAATTTACCCAAGGGCTAGTATCAATCATCTTTTCTGTCTACTGCATTTAATTCTTGGTCACTTGTAAAACAGAATTGTGCCAGCCAAGAATGTTTAAGAGTTCTAACTTTGGCTACCAAAAGAATCTGATCAGTTGGTATGTAGTCACACAATGAAAACATCATGGTACACATGTAAATACAAAATGAATTACTTCTATTTGAACAACAAATCATGCTTACTCCAAATCAATGACTATCCCCAGATGCTTGAAAATTTGAAATGAATCAGGTTTAATAACAAATAAATGGATCATAATATGAAAACATGTGCTGATATAATTGCAAATCAAATACGAAAAAACTTAAAACACAAGTAAATAAAGACTAAAGCTGGAGATTAATTATTAAATGAATAATATCATGAAGACAAAAAAAACATGTCCATAGGATTCAAATACCCCTGCCTAATTCCTACCCAGGGTTTAAGTAAATTCAACGAGTTAAATGAGATAGACATGCACAGAAAATACTGAATGCTAAAGGTTAAAAAAGGCCATATTCAGTTTATAGTATCTATTAATATACTATTGCAGGTTAAAAAAGGCCATATTCACAGTTTATAGTATCTATTAATATACTATTGCAGGTTAAAAAAGGCCGTATTCACAGCTTATAGTATCTATTAATATACTATTGCAGGTTAAAAAAGGCTGTATTCACAGTTTATAGTATCTATTAATATACTATTGCAGGTTAAAAAAGGCCATATTCACAGTTTATAGTATCTATTAATATACTATTGCAGGTTAAAAAAGGCCGTATTCACAGTTTATAGTATCTATTAATATACTATTGCAGTTTTAAAAAGGCCGTATTCACAGTTTATAGTATCTATTAATATACTATTGCAGGTTAAAAAAGGCCATATTCACAGTTTATAGTATCTATTAATATACTATTGCGGGTTTAAAAAGGCCGTATTCACAGTTTATAGTATCTATTAATATACTATTGCAGGTTAAAAAAAGGCCATATTGACAGTTTATAGTATCTATTAATATACTATTGCAGGTTAAAAAAGGCCATATTCACAGTTTATAGTATCTATTAATATACTATTGCAGGTTAAAAAAGGCCATATTCACAGTTTATAGTATCTATTAATATACTATTGCAGGTTAAAAAAGGCCATATTCACAGTTTATAGTATCTATTAATATACTATTGCAGGTTAAAAAAGGCCGTATTCACAGTTTATAGTATCTATTAATATACTATTGCAGTTTAAAAAAGGCCGTATTCACAGTTTATAGTATCTATTAATATACTATTGCAGGTTAAAAAAGGCCATATTCACAGTTTATAGTATCTATTAATATACTATTGCGGGTTTAAAAAAGCCATATTCACAGTTTATAGTATCTATTAATATACTATTGCAGGTTAAAAAAAGGCCATATTCACAGTTTATAGTATCTATTAATATACTATTGCAGGTTAAAAAAGGCCATATTCACAGTTTATAGTATCTATTAATATACTATTGCAGGTTAAAAAAGGCCATATTCACAGTTTATAGTATCTATTAATATACTATTGCAGGTTAAAAAAGGCCATATTCACAGTTTATAGTATCTATTAATATACTATTGCAGGTTAAAAAAGGCCATATTCACAGTTTATAGTATCTATTAATATACTATTGCAGGTTAAAAAAGGCCGTATTTACAGTTTATAGTATCTATTAATATACTATTGCAGGTTAAAAAAGGCCATATTCACAGTTTATAGTATCTATTAATATACTATTGCAGGTTAAAAAAGGCCGTATTCACAGCTTATAGTATCTATTAATATACTATTGCAGGTTAAAAAAGGCCGTATTCACAGTTTATAGTATCTATTAATATACTATTGCAGGTTAAAAAAGGCCATATTCACAGTTTATAGTATCTATTAATATACTATTGCAGGTTAAAAAAGGCCATATTCACAGTTTATAGTATCTATTAATATACTATTGCAGGTTAAAAAAGGCCGTATTCACAGTTTATAGTATCTATTAATATACTATTGCAGGTTAAAAAAGGCCATATTCACAGTTTATAGTATCTATTAATATACTATTGCGGGTTTAAAAAGGCCGTATTCACAGTTTATAGTATCTATTAATATACTATTGCAGGTTAAAAAAAGGCCATATTCACAGTTTATAGTATCTATTAATATACTACTGCAGGTTAAAAAAGGCCATATTCACAGTTTATAGTATCTATTAATATACTATTGCAGGTTAAAAAAGGCCATATTCACAGTTTATAGTATCTATTAATATACTATTGCAGGTTAAAAAAGGCCATATTCACAGTTTATAGTATCTATTAATATACTATTGCAGGTTAAAAAAGGCCGTATTCACAGTTTATAGTATCTATTAATATACTATTGCAGGTTAAAAAAGGCCGTATTCACAGTTTATAGTATCTATTAATATACTATTGCAGGTTAAAAAAGGCCATATTCACATTTTATAGGATCTATTAATATACTATTGCAGGAAAAAAAAGGCCATATTCACAGTTTATAGTATCTATTAATATACTATTGCAGGTTAAAAAAGGCCGTATTCACAGTTTATAGTATCTTTTAATATACTATTGCAGGTTAAAAAAGGCTGTATTCACAGTTTATAGTATCTATTAATATACTATTGCAGGTTAAAAAAGGCCATATTCACAGTTTATAGTATCTATTAATATACTATTGCAGGTTAAAAAAGGCCGTATTTACAGTTTATAGTATCTATTAATATACTATTGAAGGTTAAAAAAGGCCATATTCACAGTTTATAGTATCTATTAATATACTATTGCAGGTTAAAAAAGGCCATATTCGCAGTTTTTAGTATCTATTAATATACTATTGCAGGTTAAAAAAAGCCGTATTCACAGTTTATAGTATCTATTAATATACTATTGCAGGTTAAAAAAGGCCATATTCACAGTTTATAGTATCTATTAATATACTATTGCAGGTTTTAAAAAGGCCATATTCACAGTTTATAGTATCTATTAATATACTATTGCAGGTTAAAAAAGGCTGTATTCACAGTTTATAGTATCTATTAATATACTATTGCAGGTTGTTCCATTCATATGTTATAGATAATTTCTTCTTCTATTGTAATATGTGTCTATTACATGGTCAATCTCATATGTGTAGCTAATTCCTAAACAAATGAATTAACCTAAAATTTTACAGACATTAAAAGTATCACATGTCAACATGTTCCAATACATCTTTTTGTGAAAACCAACTATATTTTAATACAGGTATCTGGCTTTTCCTATGTATCTGTTTTCAGGGGAATTTTTGGGTTGTTGTTGTTGATTGTTCCAGCATAACTAGAAAGATAATCCAAACAGCCAAATTGAGAGCAAATTACAGCTGTCCAACTTATAATAAAAATCTAGCAGGTACCCATTGATTGAATGATCAGTTACCTGCATATCTGATCAAAGAGAATTTGTATTAAAATAAAATATGTAAAAAAAATGGGCAAAAAAAGATGCAATGCTTGGTGTACTGTTGCCCTAGCTACTAAAGCTCTCCATTTCTATGAGATGAGTTCTGACAAGATATCACAAAGTACTTGTTTTAACTTCTTTAGCAGACTAAATTTCAGATTGCATTCAACACTATTTTTATAGTCTCTTAGCATACACCAACACATTCAATGCTTTACCCATTATTAAATGTAAAAAGTAATTGATTTTAAATTAATGCACTATCCTCTCCTGCCCTGCATATCAGACTGAGCAAAAAGTTTTTGGCAGACAATGCCGAGTCAAGTACGCATGTGTAGTAGCCAATATTAACACAATAGGAACCTTGAATTGCACACATTATTAATTTATTGAGTTTCTCGATCACTCCTGATGTAGCCAGATAAAATTGTCATCTGAACTTGTAATCATTATTTTTTACTTGAACTAAATGGGTACCTCCTGATGGCTATTTGTTTACCTGGGTTATTATCCTGGGCAAGTACCCATTGGCAGGCACTACCCATACCTAGGGATGACTAGTCCCAAAACCAGCAAGCCCTGACAACTAGAAAGCATTTTTGACAAGTGAAATTTCCCGTTTGCAGCCTATTTTCCTATATAGAACAGAACAAGGTATCATTCTTGCAGAACTAGTAAGTGAAACTGAAGAGATGCCTCAGGTGTGAAATGTGATAATGGTTGTTATGGAAACCTCCAATTTGTTAATCTATTCTATTTCTTCTTTAAGGCTTTCCCCAGCCTTCCCATGATGAATACACGCTATTCAAGTTTTAAAATAATATTGTAAAATTTCAAAGATTATGTTAAGCAGATGATTGTTCTCATTAATTCTTCAGCAAGTTTCTTTACTTCTTAATGACTGATTAATTTCCAGGACAAATTTATCCCTAAAATTTGCTTTAGCTAAGAAGAAAGTTTCTGAAAGAATTAAATATTTATGTAACAGATACCCTTTTGCCCCATCCATCTACATAGATCACCTCTAAGTTTCAACGTGACCTGAGATTTTTTGTATTAATTTATAAAGTCCTAATTTACTTCTTCTCCATCTTCTTATTCTTACTTGTTGTCATTTATTGTATCCTTGTTATGACATATTCAAATCCATTTTACCAGTATAATAGAAGCCAGCTTCCACCAACTCTTTAGGTGTCTGTTGATTTTCTTTAGGCCAATTATTAAATGTGTTGAGTCGAATTTCTGGCAATCCATATTCTGGATGCTTGGGAACTTGTAACTGTCTTGAATGTGCAGATGAATGAGAATTTCTGGGTGAAATCTGTTTACTTTTTTTGGCAATAGGAATATTGCCAACATTTTCTCCACACAGAAAAGGACAATTAGGACTGAATTTTCGGTGCTCAACTTCAACAATATCCCCTGGTTCCCAGGATTTTAAAACAACGCCACAGAATATGCATTTGACTTTATCTCCTGAATGGAGTGAGTAAAATCCACATTGTGCAAGCTCTTCAGGTTGTACAGAAATAACTGGAAAATGATGAAATGATGCAAGTCTAGCTTTTTCTGATTTAAATGATAATCGCTGTTGATAATCATCCTCAAGGCAGTCTCGGTCGGTAGGATAGTCCACCTGATCTTCACCCTCAAGGACAGGCATGAATGTTTCCTTGTTTATAACCTCTCGACCTGAAAATATAAAACTGAGATAGTAAGAAAACAATAATGGGCAACTCAGGCAAATATACATTGTAAGTATGACATACTTTCTAGACACTTAATTAAAAACAAACCATTCAGAACAAACCTGAAATTACTGAAAAGTATTCAAAATAAACCAAACTGAACTAAAAAAAATTAAAGAAAATACAAAACACCTATGCCTGCATATTCTATTTCTGTCTTAAGAAGGCAAATCATGTTAGCAAAATACAGGGTCCACACTGGAATGACATTTTGAGCCAAGTGACTTCACTTCCTACTCACAATGGGACAAAAGTGGTGAGAAAATACATGTAGGGAGAAGTGGCTTAGCCAGGACACAATTTTTAATGTTCAAAACACTATCATCAAATGCCTTATGTTCCCATTTTTGATTGCTGAGCCATTTTTCTCATTACCTCATTTCCTTTGTTTTATTTTAATCTTTATGTCATCTACTGGGTTTTCAGCATTCTCTGACAGTGACAGCAAAGTGTCAGTTAATATCCAGCATTCGTTGACAGTGACAGCAAGTGTAAAAAAATATTCATTTAAAGATCATATGAACAGGTACTTGAACACAAACAAAATAAAAACCAAAGGAAAATACTGAATTTACCTAAGGTCATATTTGAGTCAGATTATGCAATAGAGCCTGTGATCATTGTTAAAGATAAGAACATATTTCAACTGTTGTTGATTTGGCACTATTTTTCAACACATGATAGGCTATATATGGCAGTCAGTATAAATGGTAAAGGAAGAACCCAGAAAAAAAAACAGTAAGAACCATTGACCAATGGGAAGCTATTGGAAATCTTTCTCACAGGGACACATTAGCCAAGCCTTAGACTTGAACCAATGCAGACAACAGTGCTTGGTAAAGGTAAGCACTTTAGACCACTTGCCACCAGGGTCCCATTTTCAAATGCTGGATTTGTTTACATTTATAAGATCAGAAACTCACATTCAAGATTTCTGAAAGCAGCAATGCCAAAATAAAAATAAACCTTGTCAGAAAATAATCAAATTTTCTAAAATGAACAACTATATAAAGAACTTTACATTGGATTATTTTAAAATAGGAAACAAATCTACTGCACTCTACAGCTAAGAACAGACTTAAAATTGTACCATAGTTGTTAATGTTGACACTTATATCACCAATATTTTATTAATTAGGCATGTTTAATTGCACTAACTATGCTTTACATATAATTGATATTTGGTCAAAGTTCCAACAATCCTTAAAAAAATAAAAAAAATAATTAATATACAGGGAGACAATAAATAATTTATTTCTGTACCTTGACCTAAGTGACACATTCAAATCTTGTGTCCTATGATCTTTTTGTTAGGGACATAAGCCATGGATGAACAAATGAAATACTCAATAAATATAATAAAAATTATAACATTTCAAAACTGTCTTAATTTGAGCAAATTGTATGGCTTTGGTTTTGTAAACAAGTGTATTAATATTTAAGATAGGTGACAAGTACACCATCTCTACCTCCTTTTACAGGACAAAATATGAAATTAACTTGCTTATCTTCACTAGCAAAATTAGTCTAAAAACTGAAACTGTATCCAAATTTTGTGAATGGGATACAAATGCACAGAATTTTACCCATTTCTTCAAGGCTTAAATGTGAATTTTGCATGGGAATCTTGAATACTGAAGAAAAAAAAATTCCGATACAAACTGGCAAAAAGGCTGATAAATAAATCATTGCAAAACTATATTTAAACTGTTCTCCATTACATGTGTTTTATGAACATAATAATACTTTACTCACAATATGAAGGTATTCAATGACAGGGCCTGACAAATTTCTAACAAAAATGACTTCCCACCAGACACACATACTTAAAAACAAGGTGGTTTGCTAGACAAAATATCATATTGCATAACTAAATATCATCAATAAAATACTCAGGTATTCCAATTAAATATCTGAGTTTTTGTAAAACGCAAAAACAAGTGCCACAATATATATTTTACATCTGTTTTTTCATTAAAGAACAACCTTTAAATTTTAAATTTTCATTTTGGCAAAGAGACTTATCTTAAACCTCTGCCATCATAAGCTGGCTTGCCCAAATGGCTTTCCAGACTGAGTTATTTGGTTGCCCAGCTTTAATTTTAGGTTTGTCCTGGGACAATGGAACAATTGATTTCAGTTTCAGCTTGAGGCTATTGTTTGTTCCAGTCCAGGGTAAACAACAGCCATCAATCAGATGAATAGAGCCTATTCACTGCATGACAAACATGTACTAGAAGTATATACCTCCAAACTCATCCAAACTGGGAAGATAACAAGCAAGAGAAAAACTCAACATAAAATGGCATTTAAATGATCAGTAAACTAAGTCCTTAAACTGTATATAGGGGGAAGGTTAAGAATGTCTCCTTTAAGTTCATAGAATTTGTGAATGATTGAACCTACATATAGCATATAAAAATAATCATAAAATCAGCAGGGTGTGGGTCAATTTCTAACCATAAGAACTAGGCACCTTGTATTAATTTGTAGAAGAAAGATATTGACAACAGTTTTCCTTTCTTACAGAAAAAAAAGGGAATGCCCAATGACTGCCCACCTTAACTGTCATAATACTGTATGATTAAAGATATAAGTCATACAGGTTCAAACTGGCATGCAGTTGTTATGTAATTTAATTTGCATTGTTTCTTAGTTAATTTATTATTTTATTTTTTTTTCTGCAATGAATAATAGTATTTTTTACTTATTCTTGCTCAAAATTAAGTTCATTTCTACCAAACCACTCCAGGGGCATTGTGGTTAGAGCTTCCACCTCAGATGCAGGAGGTCAATGGTGCAAACCCAAGCTGAGTCATATTAAAGACTTATAAAAATGGTACTAACAACTGCCTCACTCAGTGCTCAGAATTAAAAGGTTAGGATTAGGACTGGTTGGCCTAGTCTCTGGGAAAAATGACTGGGTGGGACATCATGCTATGTGTCTGTGGCATGATGCCTCAGTGCTAGACATCACTATAAACAGACATCACAGCGATACAACTGTAAAACTGTTAAAGCTACACTACAAATCCAAATCACACACTTATTTCTACCTGACCTGAATCA
This sequence comes from Potamilus streckersoni, assembly GCA_016746295.1. Taxonomy (NCBI): domain Eukaryota; kingdom Metazoa; phylum Mollusca; class Bivalvia; order Unionida; family Unionidae; genus Potamilus; species Potamilus streckersoni. The sequence continues at coordinate 1,926,538 of JAEAOA010001910.1, read as the reverse complement.
TTAATTTTGTTTGGTCTGTAAACAACTAATGCAAAACTGATCTTTTCCCTACAAATATATGTTAACTGTTAGGATTATTATCTTTGCTGGATGTCATGGACATTGTGTTTACTATGTTCCTTACTGTAATAGCTTTCTAATTATAACTAAGATTTTATCTTCTAAACATGTGAAACCATCCAGAATGAATTTTTCCATTAGATAATATTATTTTTTTTTAAATAGAAAATGCCAATTGTAACTTGCAGTCAAATAAAGAACTACATAATCTTATTTTTCTAAAAAAATTATTCATTTATGCTGTAAGCTCTTGAGGCAGAATAATTGTTTTGTCCTGTATTTCATTTGGGCTAGAACTTATTAATTCTAATTATTTTTGTTCACTGGAAATACAAAGTGCTCATAAAAAATAACATTCTTGGAACAAGAAACTTGAATTTATAGTGAAATTTCAAAGAAGGACATTATATAATCATTTGGATAGTAACACTGTGAATCAACAAAAGATGTGACACATTATTACAACACTGGCCACCTCAGGCATATCAACACTTCCAGCATTGGATTATTATTTTTGGAATATCACTGAAGTTTATTCTAAACTTAAAATATTTTGGACTTGTCTTAAAACTTCTAGGATAATTTGGGATTATTTTACACCACCTCTAAATGATATTCCTGGATCAGACACAACATATGCTTTTCTTATCCTAGTTCAGTGTCTGACTACCAGGTTAATAGTATATGGTGATCAATAACTGTTGTCTAGATGTTTTGTATTGCTGACAACAAAGACAGATCAATCAACACTCAGGGATCAGTAGGCTTTGGTAAAACTAAACTACCATGAATACAATGGTTCAGAGTTTGTATAAATTACCATGCTTATTTATTACATTTTGTGAACACATTATACATAATTGAAATGAAAATTATCTCCTCAAACTTTTTCATGTAAAATTGTACATTAAATAAAATTATTTAGATCAATATTGATTCTGATCAGTGCTGATATTAAGACATTATGGGATCACACCTTAGAGTATCAAATCACTCATGTACAAATCAAGGTGCACATGAGGGTTGATTCAAAATTGGAAGCATCCTCCTGAGTCTAACTTTTGTTATGATTAAAGCAACAAATTATGGTAAATGACTGCAATATAATTATTCTGGTTAATTTATTCACTGGCAAGAAAAACAGTGAAAAATGTGAAAATTATCTGTTACTGTTAATGATCCATTGATCTTCATTACCTAAAAACAGTGAAAAATGTGAAAATTATCTGTTACTGTTAATGATCCATTGATCTTCATTACCTAGTTTTGGTGCTACATCATAACTATATTTTTGGACTACATAGTGTAAAAATGACAAGTACTCATTTTTTTAAAATCAAAATTGCCAAATAGTTCTGAAAAGATTTCTGTTTGGATTTCTGAGGATTATGCAGTTGTGATTAATATCTATCCTAATGAAATCCAGTCATTGGTTATTTTGGGGGAAAAGCTAAGTTAGTACCTATCAGATTGTGCAGATGGTATCATAATTATATTCAATTTGATTTCTACTAGTTCATTTTGGTTAGATTTAGTTGTGCCAGGATGTTTTTGCTTTCTTTTTCAGACCCTTGTAGAAAAGTAATCTTTTTTCCAGTACACATTTTGTTTTTGATGGTTTCCAAGACAACTTGGTCAATATTTAGTTCATACTTCCATGGGTATAATCATAATCAGATATAGTAAACCTGGTTGCTCACGTCTGGATTCAGAATCACATTATAATGAACTAGTCAGCTACAACTAAAATATAGTGATTCTAATGGCTTTACCGGTTGAGGTTCCTTATCTCATTGTCGCTACAGTAACCGACTTGGTCTGAGTATAAAGGGACGAAAAAGAACACTGACTCTCTTTTACTTACTTTTGACTATTCTTACTATCCTCACTTCCGCCTTTATTTTATCTTTGACCACGCACAACCCATTGTCTAATAGTCAGGTATAACTGTGTCAACGTATATTTGTAGATGTAAATGTTGTATACGATTTTTTCTATAAATAAAAATTTGGCCTAAGCTGGAAAATGTTACAGTAAACTAGAGCTATTGTGGACCTTTTATTTGACAGAATATCCATATAACGCGGTCTTCCCAAAACTGCAAATAAAAAATAAGGAAATGTGAATAAATATGTGTTTCTCGGACAAGCCTACCACCAGTACTGAAGTACTACTACAAATTATGTAGCCTGGAACGCTGTATTATTGCGGTACATAATGTTGTTATCGGTACACAATAATATAATATAGCGTTGGACTAAACTTACCCAATCTGCCTCATTGATGGCCAACTATATCCCAACACCTTGCCGACTTCAGGAAAACAATGTCACGCTAAGAAATGAATAACACATGTTCGTGTTGATGGCACTAAATCATTAAAAACGTCTTTTGTTTTCATTCTTAATAAAGTAAATAATGCGAATGTGATTTTGTAATATCCCAGTCACTACTTTAATAATGTTTATACAAGTGTATTCATTCGGACCACCCTGAATATTTCTGCAAGACACAGATATGCTTTGGACGTACTCGGATCACACTAGTCCCAGTCTACTGTTAGATGTCTTCTTTTTTTTTTTTTTAATTTCTTTCTTTCTTTTTTTTTTACCCCCTGTCTTCGTTTGGTGGTGATACAATAGTTAGATTTTGGCTTTCTTGGTAAGGATTTAAAGGTAATTGTTTATTCTTTAGAATGTGAGCTTATGGTGTGGTTGCTGTGTGTATTTCGTCGACAGTGCGCAGTGAGTAATAAGGCCATGCTGATGATTCGGACGTGAAATCTGTACGTTGCATGGTGTTTTGTTTACAATTCAGCAAAATGATACCCTCATTTAAAATACATGAAGAAAAAATTCTATTTTTCTTTTTACCTTTAGGTCATTGAAATTATTTATTTGGGGTCCAAACGGTTAATTTATGTGTTTATGATGGGGTGACATTCTCCTGAGTAACACATGTTTGTATAGCTATCAGTAATTTTTTTTTTTTATAAACATAGCTATAAGGTATTTAATGAGAGGAGAGAGATGAAGACTCTATACTAGAACCTTCTCAAGTTATCTACAAAATCATATTAAGCTGTCAGAGACTGAAATACATGTCAAAGAGATAAAATTTACTTTACCCAGGTATATTTACCATTGCATGTTAAAAAAACAGCAAAATGATTGCACACAGAATGCATTCCATTTTATTGTTCAGTTTCTTGAAGATATTGATTGATGTAGTGGGGCATTGTGTCCCAGATGATATTATGGGAATTCTAATAATCCATTTTGCTTTATGCATTATCAATTACTAATGATATTTTTTAACTGACTCTAAAGATTACATAAGAAATATTCAAACAGATTGTTTGAATTTAACTTTGTACAACTAATCTTAACATAATTACATAGCTGACATGAACAAATATGCATATATTTTGGACTGTTTGGGATCAAAAGTTGACATTCAGTATATCCTATAGGCTGACATAGTACCTATAGTAAATCTGTTAGGCTCAGTTCTGACTGTGTGCACTTCAAATATCCCAAGATGTTATTTTCATCATGAATATGCCTCTGAATGGTAACACATTTCAATTTAGTACTTTGACACTGCGGTATTGCAGCATTAGCTGATAACTGATTCCATTGAATCTTGAGCTTAATAACTTGATAGACTAAAAATGTTCAAATAGATCATTTGAATTATGTTTGCACATTTGATTTTAATAAGTACATTGCATATGTCCCACACATGCAAATGTCCATCCTTGTTTACAAGTTTTGGAGATTAATATTTTTACATTTAGTGGATGATATAGGATCCATTAGTACCTATAGTTGATCTGTGTGTCAACATTTGGCTGTATTCACTAGTAATATCTAAAATTGTTTTTTTCTTCATGAATAAGATTGTTTATACTAATAAATTTTAATTTGGTACATTGTCATTTGACTTTCCAGTATACTGGTATGTATTAATATATGCACCAAGATCAAACTTCACTGTTCCAACATTGCCTTAAACTTTATGATACATACTCTACCTGATTAGTTATTTGACCTCTAAATGGCTAAATATGCTTGTAGAAACTTCATCTATTTTTAGGATGCATTTATCACTTTAATACATGCCCACTGCTTCACATCTTTGAGTGTCACTGTCAAGTTTTCCTATTTTACCCATATTTGCAACCTGAATGTTATTTTGAAATCACCATATCTACTACATTTTTACTTCATTTGCATACATCTTACTGTTTTCTAGAATTAAGTGAAACATGTTATATCTTTTCATGAATAGCCTGGTATCTAGAACAAAGTATTAGAGTTTGATCAGTTTGGAAGCTCTCCAGAAGTCTGGTGGTAATAGCAAGGTCTCATTGTTTAGTAAGGTGGAACCTCCCTGAAACTGTATTTTCCTATGGCATTGTTGACTTTTGTAGTTATTGACAATAAAATAGAATGCATATTTGCTATAAAACATGGTAGTGGTCCCATCAAAACCTTAAATTTGATTGGGCTATCAGTTATACAAACAACTATCCAAGTACCTGAAACAATTTAGTTTGTTTCTTTAGTATGTACACATATATGCATCTGGATAGGTATATTGCAATTTGCTGCCAAAATCACTGTGAGCTATCATGCTTCACTACCCCTGGTAATAATATTGTCAGTTGTACGGACCCAAAATACCATTTGTTTTAAATACCATTCCTTAATCCACTCTGCTGCCTTAAATTTGTCAAACTGAATGTTACAACTTGTTGGAAAATTTAATGTTTTAAAAATAATTATTTAAATTTCCATTAAGATTTAATAGATAAAGGTGTTTTAGCTTCAAATATATTTTCAGACAGACCTTATCACTTATTACAATTTGGTTTTTACTGCACTGAAAAATTCCTATATTTAAGGAAGATATAGCAAATTAAGGTTTGGTTTCTTTAAAACAATTGGACCTCAAATTGCACCCGATAAAACACCAGCACTACACACTTTCTAACAGCTGTCACATGTCTTGCTTGCAAGGAAATTTCAAAAGACCATGTATGAAGTTGAAATAGTTGTGGCATGCAAATATGAATGTTTGACTAAAACATTGACCCTGTCAGGAATCAGGACAAAATTATTCCGGTTTAGTACCCACGAACGTAGTCCCAGTCTATTTTTAGATAATTTTTTCTTGTCTCCGTTTGGTGGTGATACAAGAGTTAGATTTAGGCATTCTTGGTAAGAATTTAAAGGCAATTGTTTATTCTTTAGAATGTGAGCTTATGGTGTGATTGTCTGTGTATTTCGGCAACAGTGCACAGTGAGTAACAAGGCCATGGTGATGATTCGGAAGTTAAATCTGTGTTCTGTTGCATGGTGTTTTTTGTTTACAATTCAGCATCTCAGAAAAATGCAGGTCAACTCTTGACAAGAACTTCAAATTAAAGTCATCTTTGAAGGTATTTTAGATTAACATGATTTGTATTGATTGTCACACAGTGGAAAGTTAAGTACTAAAGAAATAAATGTAGAGACTATGTAGTAAAATTAATTGTGTTCTATGGCTGTATGGGGGCATGGTAAACACCGCTAAGAACTTATAAAACTTACTAAAAACTATGAAGAGGCACTAAGAAGTACTAAGAGGCTCTAACTGTTAAATATAGTAAATAACTAAATTACCCCCAAAACATCGCTCTCACCACAGGAGTCTGTGCTCTCACTAAACACCCCAAAACATCTCAAAAATGCCTAGTATAAATTTAAACAGCAGCACAAAAAAAATACAAAACTGCGAATATTTAGCAATTTTTTTTATTTATTTTTTTTTTTTGTAACCGGAAAAGTAGTTAGGTTAGGAGGTGCCAAGGGAAATAACCCCCGATTTGACGAAGCGTGCTCGGGCACAGTGACGTGAATATTTATCAAAATTTATCAATTAGTAGCAATACCATAAAAAAGTCGTTAAATAAGTTCAAGAAAATGGAAAATGTATTTTCAATAAAATCATTAGCTTATCTATTAAAAAATTAACTACTCAACCTTTCCTTTATTTGTTAATTATTATCATAGAACAAAAAGATACCAATTCATTTGTTAGCCTTATTAATTAGGTTATATTTTCCATCTTGTGACTTGATGTACTTTTATTTTTCCGTGTCTTTAATGTCCTTGAGGAATTTTGCAAAAATCTCTGTCTTCTGTTTTTCGGATTTGCACCTCCAGACGCTGTCGTGTATATGGTAACTGTGTTCTTTCGTTAACTGATAATTCCAGCTGTCGTGCAGATCGCTTCTATAATCCATGAAATTGAGCTGTGTCGCGCTGCGTGTATTCGGTCTTGCGCGTGTTTTGCTTTCCAATCAACAGAGAATTTTAAAATGTTATTGACAGACTCTGAGTTGTTATTGGTCCAATTAACGCGTTCATTATTTTAGCGGCTAGGTTCGAACACGTGTTTCTGTAGTCTTGGTTTAAAGTTGTTGGTAAAGTATGGTGCAAATGTCGGATGCTGTTCATTGATGATTGTTTCCAGATGTTCTGATCGGCTTTCAAAATTATTTTTACACTGGACCGATTGTATTATTTGCGTCTGTGACGCCACCGGTACCAAATATTTTGGCCATTATTATATCACGTTCACCCATTTCCACCCCAATTTTATTTTGAAGATACTGCCTCATATACTATCCTTCAGATAGCATGTTGCTCAGGGGAATACATGTTATATTGCCTTTGTTAGGACATTCTAATCCTCACTTCCAAATTTCATTTTTTTCGACCAGGTATGTATGTTTTTTAGATTTTCTTTCTTCTTCAAATCAGTAGGTATTATGGGACTAATCATCCCATAATTACCGCGGAATAAGCGTGTTCACCATCACCCACAATCAGAATGAGCCAGTTACCTAGAGCGGCAAAATTGGGTAGACTGACTGACAAATCTGTAATGACCATTCGCTAGGAGTAAATGTAGGATTACTATTATGTTTATATAAGATAATTATTCACCATAATCGTCATCGTTGTCATCATCAACATCATCTTCACCACTACCAGCAGCAGTAAACAGAATATGAATTATGTTAAAATGTTGTAAAAAAAAAAAAATAACTCTCGTAAGAGCATACTGTATGTCTGTTACCAAACATCATTTTCCAAGCACAAAATTATTCTTCATCAATAAATTACTATTTAACCACTCCTAAAAGAAGATGATGGAGCCTACATTTTCGTTAAAATATAAATCTATAAATTATTTATTGATCTTTATAAGAGACACTAAGAAGCACTAAAAAGTATAATTTGGTACCTTGAACTTGTTAAAACACTTCAGTGAACTTGAAAGTTTGCATAGTAATTGCAATAAATGATTAACTATTGTTGTATATGGAATGTATCGATATACCGGTTTCACAGTATACCATGAGATTAATTTTAGCAATTGCAAAACCGAAATCATATTCTTCTCTCTTCAATGTTACGAAAAATAGTGTTGTTTTTTGTTGGATTTTTTTTAAGTGCATTCTACTGCTAGGAGCGAAAAGAAAAGATAAATATGTTCAGATTGAAATAACTCAGTAACTGCCTGTTTTTCTAATCGCTGAATATAACAAAAATTGTTATCTTTTCATGCCTAAAGTGGCTGCAACAATAAACAGTTTTACTCAAATTATCTAACAGGTTAGTGATTAAGTCGGCATTCTTTGATGGGCTGAGAGAAAATATGTACCTTTTTGTTTACCTTGGGCCAAACATTAATAAAAGGACTCTCAACCATATTAATTCAAATACTTAACGGCTGTTTCAAAGGTATGTGCTTATATTTAGAGCAATGCCACTGGCTGCAGTCGGTATAGTCCACATCTAACAGAATTTAAAAACAGTACAATAACAGAAGGTTTTAAAATTATAAGAACTCCTTGATACTTTATTAGCTAGGTCAATCACGTCGATGACCTACACTGTTCAGATTCATTACAAAATGAGTAGCAAATTACTGAATAAAGTCACTTTAAACAGCACTTAAATTTTCCACACTTACAAAGTTGCGTTGTGACTGGAAAATGCTCAGTTTTGAGGAAAAAAGTGTTACATAACACTAAGATCACAATAGTCTCAAGTATTTTCATGGACAATAATGGTATCGTTGCTGAACACTCCCTAGTCCACACTGCACAGAGTCTCGCTATCTCGGGTTCTTTATGATAGGTCTTGTATTAACAGATATAGAAGAGTCTGAGACAACATACGAAACTCAATCTAAGCCAAACAACTAAGAGAATCAGAACTACTGTTACAGCAAGCTGGCCGATCCAAACCTACACCATGATGCATTGCTGAAATGTAAAAATTGCAAGACGTCTTAGCTCCACGCTGCACATTGAAAATACACCCTCAAGATGTACGTTGACCTCTATTGTTTCGAGGCAAAATGAATAAAGACAGAAAATTCCTTCGCGTCTATCATCATTTCATGCTATTACCAGTATCACTGGATTCTTGGAATACAGTTATTATTGTGAGAAATGTGACTGGCTATACCAATCGAGAGAAACGCAAGCATTGCGCATCGAAATGTGAGGGATGTTGGGCATTAAAACCCTGTCTTAGCGAAGGACAAATTCTAGTGCATTGTCTAACTTGTCAGCGCACTTTTGTCAGCCCTACATGTTACCAACAACATCTGAAATCGCAAGATTCATAGAAGAAAAGTGTTTGTCAGCTGCTGAGTTTGTGCCCTATTTGTGGACAAAGCATACGTACCAATAGTACAGAGGCTCACGCATTTTCAGGAAAGAAACGATGTCACATTTATCATCAAATCGTGGACTTGGAACAGAATGCTACATTCAGAAACACCAGCCTCAAAATGAGGAAGAAGAATGTGACAAGAAGAAATGGAATTTCATCTTTTTTTTCGATTTCGAATGCATGCAAGAGACTAGCATTCACAATTCAATTTTCTGCCTGACTTATCGAGCGTGCGGGAAGTGCAACCAAAAGCCTATCATTTATTATTTCCCTTGATGTAGAGAGATTCCTGGAAGACGTGAAGAAGAAAAACATCTTTCGGGGAGGAAACACGCAGGTCAATTTAGCCAGATGGATCGTATACCCTATCGACTAAACGTGGATCCAAGAGGACTTCGAAGGTTACGGAGATTGTCATCGCTATATGTCATGGTGATGGCTCACACTTTCTAGAGGTACGATAGACAATTTCTTCTAAAATACTATCCGGAACGAATCAAAGAACATCCTAAAGTTACCTTGAACGGAGCCGAGATAATTTCCATTCAAGTGGGAAACGTACAGTTTAAAGATTCGATGAGTTACTTGGCCATGCCGTTGAATTGAATGCCTAAAACATTTGAAATGACAGAAATGTCAAAAGGCTAATTCCGCACTGTTTCAATACCGAAGCTAATCAATGCGCCGTGCTCACTACTATGACCCCGACAACATGCGTACCGAACGACGAGAAGCTTTTTGGGAGCAAGATTGGAGTAGAAGATGTGGGGGACCCGACATGGAAGGTGTCACCATTAAGCAGGAGCATTTGGAGTTCACAAAAACAGCCCTTTTCAGGGCTAATTAGATTTTTAGAAAAGAGAGACTGATCAATTTGCCAAAAATATTATGTTTCTTGGTAGTGTGTGCATGTGTGTGTATCTTTTCTCTTAACAATCCCCTTGTCTCTATACTCTTGAATATTTGTTTTGTGTGAATGTGGAGTAGTCTGACTATAAACACTAATTTATGTGCTGATGTGTGTGTGCTTGTGTGTGTGTGTGTGTGTCCCTTAGCAAAACCCTTGTCTCTACTCTCATGAGTGTTTGTTTTGGTGTGAAAGTGAAGTAGTGTAATTATAAACACTGTCTCCTTAGCTGATGTGATTGTGGGTGATGGTGTGTTTTGTATATACAACTTTCCTTATCCACTAAGTATTGCCACACTGTTTCGCCCGATCGAGGTCTTCGCTACAGCATTGGTATTATTGTTTCCCCAGTGTCCACTATCGTGACGTCACCCACATTCAATTTCTATTGTCCCTATATAGTCCCAGTATATTGTTGCTATACATTCCTTATGTTAAATTAATTCTCCTTGTCCCTATATAGACTCACACGTCCCTCAATTGCTCCCATTTTGCTACTCAAAGGTATTATCAATCAAGTTTTGATTTATCACAAAATAAACAAAACCGCGATGACTGAGGCAGAGTGCTAAAAGAAATAGTCGTGAATTAAGCAAAATTGTATAAAGTCAACTGATGCATCAGTTGGTAAAAAAATTTTATCCATTGCAACATGCTCTTTAAAAGAGAAAAATAAGAAATACAAGCAAAGCTACTTTTTAGCCATGCGGTTCATGTCGTGAACGTTGTTCATATGCCTGCATTCTTTGAGACTTTTGGAACAGCAGTATCACTCAAATTGTGAATCGCTGTCTGACGAAGATTTTCAGGAACACAAAACCTAAATACTGCCTATCCTTGCAAACACTGCTTTGCACTAAGGATAGGTGATACAAATTATGACTACACCTGAGGTCTGGAATGACTAGAGCAGGTAATTTATTACTTAACTGTTGCGCGAATACGAAACACCTTAATATTCTTTCCTAAATGTACAAGATAACTGTACAAATTTTATGAATTTTTTCTTTGTTAACTTCTGTCTAAAATTTCTTTTCCTGTTTTTCCTTCATTATTGTGGTTCATGTTTAATTTATGCTTCTTTCCTGTTTCATTTTTCTTTCTGTTTCATTGTTTGTCTTCCATTTGATATTTCTTATACACCGACCAGTTAAAAACGAGGCTTAGACAAAGTTGGCTTTCCTGATGCTCAAAATACGTTTGTATCTGTTATGGACCATATTAACAATATTTATTAATTTATTTAGTAGCATTTATGTTATCGTGGGTACTTTAATGTTTACAATGTTCTTAGTGCACAATTTCTAATACCTGGAGTCTCTTAGTACTTACTAGTAGTTTTTACTGCTTCTTAGTAGTTCTTAGTACTTCTGAACAGTTCTTATTAGTATTTACTAAGTCCAATTTAATGTAGTATAGTGGAGTGCTATTGTATCGATGGGGAAATCAGTAAATTAAAAAACTTACCCTTATGATACTATACTTCTTTTTTTTAAAAAAAAAAAATTGCTCTATATTAAAATACATTTAATTTCCAGTTTAAGCCAAATGTCTGCGGGACTCCATGTCGTTTCAAGGTTCTGCAAAGAGTTATTATTGTTACGTATAGGCTCGTTCAAAAGTAATAAAAGAAAAAAGTGGACACAACAAGCTTTTTAAGTTAAAAAAATAATTTATTTCACTAAAAAGCACGGTGAAAAGATGAAAATATGCTAGAAATTTTCGATTAGATGTTATGTAAGAGTCTGCTTGGCATAACCTTCTCGTGCCTAGTTAGGAGAAGGAAGAAAGTTCGGCATTCTTAAGAATAAGGGTCACACCTATGTTGCATCTTGTGGGGATAAGCTCGGCTGCGAAGAGGTGGGATCGCTGTAAGAAATAGACACGACACCCTATGAGCTTGAAATCGCACTGAGAATAACCAGCCCAGAGCCTTTTTTTATATCTTGGAAGCTGCTGATCATCAGTGTACCACGTTTTTATTCAAGGTCAGAGAGGTCTGTCTAATGAACTATGCCTATGTTCTAAAAAGTCACGCGTGTTCTTGCGTGATAGTCAAGGACAGCTTTAACCTTATATCAAGTTTTACAGGGGGAGAGAGAGAGTGTGTGTGCATGCTCAGTAATTCTCCTAAGTGAACGACCTTTTGGATCATACATTGTCTATAACCTTCCAGTTGTAAGTGGTCATTCACGTTTCGAACTTTTAACCCAACTAATTTTCTGGACTGATTATCAATTACTTTGTTCCCGGTATCACAACGCAATTAACAATGGTTTATTGATTGAGGCAGTAACGTTATTCGTGACTAATATCTGTTGCTGAGCTATCGAACCCGGCTACTAATTTGATTAAAGCAGGCTTTTTCCATTACTAAATCAAATTGACAGAGTTTAATCTGAATTCATTTCAACGTTCTGTTATGTTCAGGATATGAATTATTGATTGGGCCATGCTTCTCTTACAATCCAAATCAATATTATAGAATTCTTTTTAAATTCTCAGGTTTTGTCTTCCAATACTAGAGATTTCAATATATTCTGCACAAATTAAATGTTATCGTTTCTTCCTGTAAAATTGATATCTTGATAATACCTCCTGGGTTAATTTAGCCGCGTCCTCGAGGCTAGTAAAACAAAATGATAAGTATACGAGGAAGAAGGAAGAAAAATATTAAAAATCAAAAATTACAATGCTTAGGTAGATTAAAAAATTACAATGCATTGGTAAGTTGATAAATTGCAAAATGGCAATGAGAACAATGTTCATTGCAGTACATATTGTGAAATTCAAAAAAAAAGAATACAATAAAAATGTATAATAATTAATAAACGGTAAGATACATTGACAAATACATCAGAATAGGCATGATAAAAAATGCATGGAAAAATGTACCATAAAATGTGTAATAAGGAGCCAATATATAATGAAAAAGAGATTACAATTACACAAGGAAGTAAAAATATTAAAAAGACCAAAATACATTGCACTGACAAAAGTTAAGAAATAGGAAAAGACAACAAGGAATGAAGAAAAACAATATATTAAGAAAACATTTAAATATGCAATGCAACAGGATAATACGTCATGTGACATCAGTATGGTAAAGAAGGAGTTTATTCAAGGGAATCCTACGAAAACACATTTGACACATTCAATGAAGTTCAAGTACCATAGTGAGAAGTACAACGAAAACACTCATGACAATAGTAAAGAAATCCCAAAAGAAAGGTTACAATTAATATTAGGTCTGTCGGAGAGAAAAAAATTTCTACACAAATTAAATGTTATCGTTTCTTCCTTTTAAAATTGATATCTTGATAAAAATATGAATAAGAACTTGCGGTTTGCGAAGAAAATTCAAAGATTTATCTTAGAATTGTAAAAATATACAAGTCCTATCAATAAACAGTTGTAAATGAATCTAATTTGAATTTCAAGTTGGTTCCAAGATAGATAATGATAACGTCAGATGAAATCTTTACACAAATTTCCATAATTTTACTTTGAATCAAATTTTGAACTGTACAATTTCAATTTAGAATGAATTTCACTGAATGTCTTTGTCCTAAACGACCTGTGTACTTCTCCAGGGAAAAATATTATTTAAACGGTAGATTAATTCCTATATCTGTCATTTATAACAAGACACATCTCGAGCTTTATAGATGTCGAGAAAAATAAACTCTTTCCAGCACAAGAAAAAAAATACATCTACTCAAGGTATAAGAATGACTGACTGTTTCACGGGGACCTAAGTGTTTTTATTTAAACCAAACTAAAACGTCATTTCATGGACGCGCACGAATAACGAGTGGTTATTTGATCATCTAACAATCCCAGTATGTGTTATAATCACATGATTAGAAAATGACCTGGACCAGAACCAATCGTTTACCCTCGGTTGTTTATCCAGTCGGCAATCCAAAATAATGCTTACACAAGCCTGTAATCATATTTACGTTCAAAATAAACACGATCTTTCTTTCAAAAATCTCAGATTCCCTGAACATAATTGTCACCATTATAAAATATAATGATATAAATTAAATAAAATGAATTCACAAGTGATTGAACTACATGGTCATAACACTATGTTAATGTCAACACACACACACACACACACAATGACATATACTTGTCCTAATGTTGGAATATGATGTATGTATATGTTGCATAAAGTATGAAAAAAAATTAAAAGGTGGATGATACTTCCACGACCCTAATTCTGCCACCTGTGCCTTCCACGAAGATAAACTTATCAGAGAGAATTAAAAGCAATGCATCTGGAACCATCTGTGACGGCGCCATGATTGTGGTGAGACTGGGACTACTAAATTGAGCATTAAAATATATGTTGACCGCAAACTATTGAAACGACTTCGTTTGTTCAATGAAAAAGCAGTAAATCTTTTACAACAAAGTTATAAAGTCAATGCAAGTCAATTCCGAAAGCCACCAGAAAACAAGGACATTAACATGTTTCACGTTTTTACTCTATATGCTATAACATATTCCATCTCTTAGTGACAAACTACGGTAATCATGTGATCTGACTCTTGCTTAACATTTTTGGATATTATCAGACGTCAAACTTGTTAACGATTTGCTACAATGATATCGTCGTTAAGAAGATATAAATTTGATTTGAGAACCCGGATACGGCCATGTTTTCAACCGTAATATTCATGGGTGCATATTTAAATTAGTGTACCCGCCAGTAATCCCGACATTTTCCCGAAATCAGCTGGTGATGCAGATCTAGTAACTTATGGCTGAAGTTTGCTTGGCACCAAAGGAGAAAGACTTCAGATCAGTGAAGCAATTCAGGAGAATTTCACTGCGAAACGTGGGAGGGAAGATCTGTTATATCCTGGCAAGACGGGTGACAGCATAATTGGCATATAACAGATACAGACACTTCTTTCCAAAAGAGTGGAATTCCAGGATTTTCTGGATGTATCAAAGATACCATCTTAACCAAGATGCTGCATGAAGCTAGAATTAACAGGATAGACCTGACAGTCGTGTGGCTTGATCTAGCCAATGATTATGGTTCAATATCCCATCAACTGATTGAAACAGCTCTACATCACTACCATGTCCCTAACCATGCAATCAAGATGATCAGAATCTACTTAAACAATATAAATTTGCGATTCTCAGTAGTATTAATACATGATGATCCTGTATCAGAGACCCTCCTCCCCCCCCAAAAAAAAATGTACTTTAATATTTTTGTCAGCAAACTTTTTTTTAGCTCAAAATGATGTTTTTTACATGACAAGGCTTTTTCTAACGCATCTCTAGCATTTTGTTGTCAGGACAGGGGTGTCCCTGATACAGGATCAGGTCATCCCTTCCTACCACTATGACAGTCTTTCATACTTATCAGTCAAAATGTTATATTAAACAAATGAAATATTACATATAAATGTCATTTTCAATACGACATGATGGATTTGATCTAACAAAAAGATTGTGTAAAAGATTTAATTCAATCAAATTAGCGTCAGGTTATACTGGTATAAAGCCTAATATAAAAAGCTATTGTATTAAAAAGTAGGCTATCATATATCGCCGAAATATGGGTCGGTATTGTTATTCGCGACTGAAAATGATGCAAGAATAAACGGCTGGGCAGATGTGATGACATTTATGCATAACATGGTCGATATATTATTTGATAAGGATATTTCTGCTATAAAATTATAAAATATTTTTTACAAAACATATCACAATACAACTCCATATGAAATCCCAGCTTGTCATATAACATGCGGGCAAGTTCAGGGGCATTCGAAATAATCCCCATGTGTTCCCCAAAGGTTTCAAACAACATCTTAGGACCAGAGGAAATTCGAAAGACGAAACACAATCCCCATGTAATTCCCTAAGGTGTCAAACAACATCTTAGTAGGACCGGAGGAAATTCGAAAGACGAAACACAATCCTCATGTGACCTAAGTTGTCAAACATCTTAACAAGGTCAGAGGTTACACATAAACTGATTTTATATTCACAGATGGTCATGGTGTTCATTTTTGCATATTTTGCCCTATGTGAACTAAACATAAAAGCTGATTGCGTGGCCAGCATAATTAAGGCAGCAGTCTGTTTCCAAGGATACCGCACGAACTGAAGGGAAGAAATGAATATTATGTATGATGAAATGATATATTTTATGCGTGTTTATAAGTTGAAGTTAGACTACAGATAATACAGATAAAATAAAGTGTAATAGCATTATACCCGTTTTCAGGTTAGAGTTTATCTTGCTTATTTTACTAATTAATTAATAACAAAACTGCACGTTAAAATATGCTCTCGCATGATATACACAACCAGATTTGATATGTTAGCCTTTTGTCAAGTCATACGGGTGGAACTTAAGAAGAAAATGTACAGTAATAATATATTATTTACGTAAAAATGAATTGATAACTCCTTTAGCAAATACAGAACTGCACCAGAATTTGCGAGTCTTAAATATACTATTAGATTTAAGATTAGATTTTTTAGATTTCATTAAGAAATACAAAACAATATTACAGTATATTATATATATATATATATATATATATATATATATATATATATATATATATATATATATATATATATATATATATATATATTTTACGTTCGACAACTTGCGAATGATTTTAAACTAAGCTTAAGCATTAATATCTTTTTAAAATATGAGTATATACAAAAAAACTATATTTTTGAGCCTCTCAAAAGTCTCTCTACACTAGCTATTAAGTATAACATCTTGTCGTGATTATAAAACATACATTTAATTCTGCTAGATACCTTGCGGTGGCTCTCAAACATGTCTTTCATAGCTATTTTATTAAGGAAATATTTGCTTCCTTTCGCAAAAACCTTTGACCTGTCCAAGTCTATGCAGATTTTTGTGTACCGACCTTGGCTTATTATTTATGTCAATTTTCATATTTTAATGAAAGTTATTAACGATATAACTTTTTGCAGTTGTCATTGCTCGTTGTTCAGGCGATAATAATAAACTGTTATCAATAATCATCGACTCTGCGCAAAAAACGAACAAAGATAGTCCATATCAACTTAAACAAAATATGAAATATCTTTCGGAATATTTGTTTCATTTCCTTTTAGAAATTGGTTAGGAGTTATCCAGTAAAACCCACCGCGAGGCATTAGCTGTGTAAATTTCACCCATACAAATTCACACAGTCTAGAAAAATATTATAACTCGACGGACGACCTTTATCATAACTTTTGATTTTTTTATTAGCCGCTGCATATTTTAAGCTTTAGCGCTAATTCCGCCTCTGATGCCTTTTTTCAATAAATTTAACATATCGACATCTGTTAAGAGATCTAGTTCTATTTTGCTAGTTTTTAGTAGAGCATCTTAAGACAGCCCTGGAGCAGAATAATACCAACAAGGATCTAATCCGTAATTTGCATGGCTAACCTGACGAAAATTCTCGAAAACATCTGCTAGCAATAATACATCCCTTTTTAGATATAAATCTAAATAATCGTCAAATGTTTTACAGGTAAATTTATTCCACATATCTTGTGCATATTTATACTCGTCTTCACTGATGTTCTCGTCTATGAGTTGCGAGTAAAATGTATATTTGCTAGGTAGAGAAGTTTCATTAAATCTGCTCCAATCGCCGAGATACTCATATGGAAAGATACCCTTTTTGTCAGATTAACATAGGTTTCTCCGAAGCAACTATGTAGATTACTAAAAAAATAGTGCAACCCTTAACAAGCTCGTCTAAAAATTCTGCCATAAATTACATGCTGTCAAAAAAGCGTAATATGCCGAGCGTCACTGACATATATCTTTCAAAATTATTTGGAATGCATTTTATCACCGTATCTAATTTTAGCTTAGCTTTAATGCTTTTGTCACCAAAAGCAACTACAATAATGTAACTGTCATAGCCAGGAAAGTTATGCAACACTACGGGAATAACGTCTGGAGCATGAAATTTTAAATTGCAACTGCTATGAGGTGCTCCATGATACTGGTCGGTCAAATGACAGTGATCTCGCGCCTTGGTGTTCTCAGGCAACTGTTCATAAATATGACAATTAACTGCCTCATCAAAGTCCAGTTGTTTTTTAGACGTTATTCTCATCGGATCTGTTCTTAGTAATCTGTTAGAAATTGTATTAACTTAGTCTAATAAAAAAAAATTTAGTAACCACACGGCAGAATTTTCACCTCAATATAAATTTATCGGAGACAAAAATTTATCGCTAGCGCAACAAACTACTTTATAAGCTACTCCGCAATTGTTCGGATTATTTTCTGGTCCAGCTACGGGAACGAGTAGACACTTGAAATCGACGTAAATAACAAAAGAAAAAATTAGTTTATGATTATAATTTTAAAATTTAAAAATTTTTATTTTTCGCTAGACATAGTTATTTTTGAACGTTGACGCAGTATTTCAGATGCTCCTGCAGTCCTTCATTGTTAGTAAAACCGTGCAGACATCTATAACAAATATTTATTGTTTTTGTTTTAACTATACTGTCGTCCAACTAATCCGTTAACGTTTTTTATCCAGCAGTAATGTCCTCGATAAAATAATAAATTTATTCTCTTTTGCGAAGCAATTTCTGAGATATATCTAGGGTAAACTTTTTCCTTCTCGTGTAGTCCGAAAACATTTACTGAAATACACTTTTGCTTCTCAAACTTCGGTATTTGATTTTCTGCTACTGGGAAGTTTATTCCGTTAAAACTAAATTTGACTTTATGCGGAAAATACTTGTATACGCGATCGGAATTTTGTTCTTTGAGAAATATCGCGGAAAGAATAGACCACTGAAAACATCTGTCATCGCTGTTTTTGACATTTATACAGCATTATTTGTTTTTAATTTTTTGAGGCAGATCGACGTACGAACTACTACGAAATACGTTATATTTTGATGCGTGAAATAAGACTGCTTTTATCATCTCGAATTTCCAACCCGAACCTGACAAAGTAAATCATCTAATTTTTTATTTCTTTCTTGATTGCGATCGTAGCAATGTTTGTTCCAGTTAACATTTTCTTCGAGTTGGTTTTTAAATAAGATTTCGATATCTCGAAGTCAATTTTTTTTTTCCAAAAGCACATTTTCTACTGCATGCAACTTTGATAAAAACGCATGATACTGGACTATGAGTTTGATAATTTTATGAGCCACAAGTTCTCAAGCTATAACAGGTTGAAAAAGATTAAATAAATATGTAGAGTTAAAATTAGCTAAAAGAGTCGGATCATCGAGTTTGTAACTGTTATCATATGCAAATGCAGAAGCAATTTTTCTGATTTTATAATGCTCTTTTTAGCAATTTATCGCAATTTCAGCATTATATGTATATAGTAATATTGTTTATTTAATTGGAGTTTTTTTAAACTTTTAGTTATAGATATGAAAATCCCTATAGTATAATGACAGAAATATTGAGATATCTTTCACTGTGAACAAATAAGCAAGAGGTGTACCACGTGCATTCAAAGTACAACATATTTGCTGCAAATGCATTAGGTTCTGTTATCAACATAGCAACCAAAAAAACTATTAGCGCTCCAACTCCTGCTGACATTTCAATTTCAGTAAAGGGTGATAATACAGAAAAATTAAAATGTTTCGAAAAGATTTTATTTATACTTTGTTTGTTGGCGATATTACAAAAAGACAATGAGTATATCGAGCAAATGGAGCAGTTGCTGATGATAATATTGAAAACTTTAGGATTACAAGATGAATATCAATCTCACACAATCTTTCATCTATACAAAGCAAATGATAAGAGAAATATTAGACATAGAAAAACAAAAATGTTATTGGATAGTCAAATAACCGCGGTTATTTACACATATTGGTACGTTGAGCAAATACAGATTTTATTAATTATAAGTCACATATATTTGTGTTAGAAACTTTTAACGGAATGATACCTAATTGTTTAGTTATTGATCATATTAATAAAATTAAAACAGATAATCGTTTGGAAAATTTAGATGTGGTTACGCAGAAAGAAAATTATGGACGTGGAGTTGGTGGTAGTGATCATTTTAAATATTCAGCTAAACAAATAATTTCAATTAATCTTGAAACTGGAGAGGAAATGAAATTTAAATCAATAACATCTGCATCAAAAGATATCACCGACAACAGATTTGCTGGAACCGACTTTATCGGCCGCACTGAAAATTATATTTTGTATAGTTATTACGATGAAGAAGATGAAGTCATTGTTAGCAAAATAATTAAGCAGACCGACAACTGGGTGACATGATGGTAAGTCTCATATTGCCAAAAAAATAATTTCTTTATGCAAACCAGTAAAATAAAAGTCAGTACTAATAAAATACGAACAAATTTATAATAATATTATTCTATTGCTGTCGATGTAATTGACCGAGTTGGTACCCAACTATTAAATTTATCGCTATAATCGCTCTATTTAACTAAACTTTTGTTGCCGCGCTTTCTAAAAACTTTTTTCAATATCAAATACATCCTGTTATGGTTGGGGGTTTTTTTTGTTTGAAGTTCCTGTTTGTAAAACCTGCCAGCTATAGGTTTTCCTAATACGTCTTTCAGCGAATATGTAAATGATATTGTCAGAAGTATAACAACAAACACTTCTTCGCTCCAGTTATGAGTATAACCTTACGTTTTTGTTTTTTTTTTTCGTCATTGAAATTCTAACTTTATGGCCAACTCTAAATTTGTGTCTTCGATACCTGTTTTTGTTCGCTAGTATTGTATTTGCAATCGCGTCGTTTGGTGACATTTTAGTGGTTCGGTGTTTCGTGTTATTGTACTCGTCAACAATTTTCTGTAAGTTGTCAATATATTTATTCGTGTTTTTAGCCGTCATATACATATGAATTTTTTCGTTCAGCGTGCAATAAAATCCCTCGACAATAATGCCTTTTCCCTCATTTCCAGTAACGTACTTTTTTAATGTTATTTTGTTCCAAAAACTGCTCGAACATTTTTTTTAAAAAAAACTCTGCTCCGTGATCGTTTCAGATTCTGTAAGGCTTTCTTTTTATAGTTGTATTTATGTGCTTTAGCGCGTCAATCATTGAGGTCCTTGTTTCATCCGAGACTGGTACGCTAAATGCGTATTTACTAAAAACATCGACAATATTAAAAATATATTTCTTATTACCGTTAAAGTGGGCTAGATTTGACATATCAACTAAATCTATCGCCCAGATGTCCTCAATTGCATTTGCCACAACCTTGCATCGCGGAAACCACTTTTTAGGTTTGTGTACTTGAGACGCTAGCATTTCTATTGCGAGATCATCATATAAGTCTCTGCCGAGTCCAGATTTTCCGAGACCGAGTTTATATTTTGCTCCAATAAAACCCCGTACCAGCCTTCAGTCAAAACGTTCTCACATCTTTACGGGTTTTATTTCACGAAGTTCGTCTAACATACTTTGTCTCAGCCGTGTTTTGTTTCGCCACTAGGAACTTCAATACCTCTGTAGCAAGTATCATGACTAATTGCTATTGTGTCAACCTGATTGTAAGGTTCTTGTCCTGGCAGCGGATTATCATTTTCATCAAGTTGCTCATCAAGCGGATTCCAAGGACTAGTATATTTATGGCCTGGCAATGTCCAACCACCTTTCGGTTTCGGCAGTTTGCCAATATATATATATATATATATATATATATATATATATATATATATATATATATATATATATAT
The DNA here is from genome assembly GCA_016746295.1 of Potamilus streckersoni. Lineage (NCBI taxonomy): Eukaryota > Metazoa > Mollusca > Bivalvia > Unionida > Unionidae > Potamilus > Potamilus streckersoni. Next base: position 1,905,087 of record JAEAOA010001910.1, on the reverse strand, counting down.
ATATATATATGCCCATTTCAATTATTTCTGGCAATATATAACATTTTTATTTTGCTCAAGACATAAATCTCTATCACAGTCGCAGTTGCACGTCATTATTTATTTAGCCGTCTACTAAAATAACGTCCCTGACAACATCAGGTGTGCAGCCAGTCCCCGACAATTTTGCTGGCTAAAACATATTTTTTCTTTTTTCCACAAATTGTGCAAATACTTTTCAGCATTATTCTAATTTTTTTTGTATTCTCTATTTTCGTCTATATTTTCTGTTTTACTTTTACACTTAAGACTATATGTTGACATTATTATATTTGTAAGATTCGACAAAATTAATTGCAATCTTATCATTAGCGTGAGAAGGTTGTTTGTCAAATTGCAAAATAAACATTAAAAAATCTGGATTTTTTATCATCTGCTTAATAATCATTATGCAATAATATCCTTTTGTATTTAGATATGGTTTTTTTTACGACGTCACTTGGTGGAATTCCAAACTAGTCGAAATGATTGGTTTCAAAAACAGATACCGAATGTGGACCAGATCCGTCATTAAAATCTTGTATATTTATAACGCATGAACCTAGATACGCTAGCGTCTCTTGCGGCGATGTCAGCGTCATGAGCTCATCTTTGGAATAAACTCCGGGAATTTGTTTTTCCTTTTTTGGCTTATCAAGTATATCAAAATTACTTAATGGAGCCGACAAAGTTAGCCGCGACTTTATCTTCTTGTTCCAAGCAGTGTTAGACCTTTTCCTCGTCCTAACAGGCCCAGCAATAGACTTTGCCGCTAATCCTGCTATTAATGAATCTATTGGAATAAATATACATTGTCGTTATCGTTTCTTTTTTTTTTTTTTTGTAGTTGTCTTTATCGCGTCGTCTTTCGCTTAGGCATTATATTTAATCTTTAGACAAAAAATTGCTCTCAATCTTCATACAAAAATTTTCTTTATATACCATTACCTTCAACTGCCTTTTTTTGTTGCGCTAGATCTAATGTAGTAGTAGGAGAAAGTAAGAATCCGAGCTCAACAACCCCCTCCAGACCTCCAAACAAATACAAAATACCTAGGTAACGTAATAGAAAACCTATTGCAATCAATAATTGCGTTAAGAATCCGAGCTCAACCTGATAAGTTTCGGCAATAGTCTATTTCTTAGAAATACTTCATGTTATTTGTTAAACCTACTGTCATTATAAAAATATTTGGATGTTCGCGGAGGTTATTTCCGCCACTATATTATTAAGATAAAACTGACTGTTTTGATTGTTTAGACGTTTTCATCAACCTTCTTCTCGTGTCTAGTTACGAGAAGGAAGAAAGTTCAGCATTCATAAGAATAAGGTGTCACTTATGATGGTGTAGATACGGGTACATTTTTTTGTGGGGAATGCTTTGGCTACGAGAAGGTACAGAATCTGTAAGAAGGATCTGTAAGAAATAGACATTACACTCTTGTGAGCCTGGAATCTCAATTTAATATGATATACGTTATATATATATATATATATAGATATATATATATATATATATATATATATATATATATAATTATATAATATATATATATATATGTATACCCAACCTTAAGATACAAATATACATTTTTTATTTTTGAAAATACATACAATAACATATTCTCAATGCTACACTTTATTAATAGTTTCTTCCACAATCTAGTATTTCATTTGTCATTCATTTTTCTGTATTTTTGAATACAAGTGATTTAAATATTCAAGAGCCTAATCATTCAATAACTGTAATAAATGTATTATTTATTTTTATTTATTGTAAGGTAACGACCTGAAAAAGATCTGTGAGTGTTATACTTATTATTTAAAGAATATATATTTATTCTCAGAGGGATTTAAATTATAACATGAAGCTAGTAATATTTCAAACAAATACTAATGAACATCGAAGCTGTAAAATATTTATTACATTATGATTGTGGAAGAAGGGAACTCAATAATATTTATATTATAAATACAATGAACATCAATTCAGAAAATATTAAATCAGTAAAATATTTCATAGTAGAAAAGAGAACTCACTATTACATTATATTGATGAAATAAAAATAATTTCAGAAGAATACCACAACTCACTAAAAAATCTTTAACTTCCAAAAGCGAGTATAAAGCATAATTTTCTTACTGCTTAAGAAAATCTAAGACATGACACTCTTCTTGAGATTTGGAATCACACTGAAAAAAGCAGTCCTTAAAAGCCTTTTTTATATTCTGGAAGCTGTGAATCACAAGTGCTTCATCCAAGGTAAAAATGAATTTTTCTATTAAAAAACACGCGTGCTTCTTCCGTGCAAGTTAAGGACAGCTTTAACTTTATATCAAGTTTTAGGGGGAGAATAGAGTGTGAGTTGTTGGACAGTTATTTTCCGAAGTAACGACCTTTTGGATTCATAACATTGTCACCATAACCTTCCTGTACAAGGTCATTCACAGTCGGAACTTAAAATTTAAACAATTCCCTAGGTGATTATCAATTACTTTGTTTCCCAACATCACAACGCAAATTAATAAGGTTTTATGATTGAATGGTGAGATAAAAACATATTTATTTTATCTTATGTTGAACTATTGAACTGGCTTATTATTAGGCTTTTTCCATTACCAAGTGAAAGCATGAAAATAATGGAATTTTGTTATAATCCTAAATTCATTTCAATTCCTAATTTATATTCAGGATATGAATTATTGATTGTGGGCACGCTTCTCCTACAATCCAAATCAATATCAAAGCATCTCTAAATTTAGAGGGTTATCATTCACTAACTAGAATTGCAAAAATATTGACTTATTACACAAACTTGATTATCGTTTCTTTCTTTCTTTTAAATTGATATCTTGATAATACCTCTTGGTTAATTTAGCCCTAGACCTCGAGGCTAGTAAAACAAATTGATAAGTATAAACGAGGAAGAATAAAGAAAAAATATTAAAAATCTGAAAAATTACAATGCATTAGTAGATGAAAAAAATTACAATGCATTGGTAAAGTTGATAATTTTGCAAAAAGGCAATGAAACAATGTTCATTGCAGTACATATTTGTGAAATTCAACAAAGAATAGCAATAAAATGTATATTATCAATAAACGTAAGGTACTTTGACAATTTCAAAATAAGTTATGATAAATGATACATAGAAAAATGTACCATAAAATTTGTAATAAGTATCAATATAAAATGAAAAAGGGATTACAATTACAACAAGGAAGTAAAAATATTCGCGAAAAGACCAAAATACAATGCACTGACAAAAGTTAAGAAATAGGAAAAACAATTTTTTTTTTTTTTTACCGTGTAGTACCTCGATGAGTTCGAATGAACTCAAAGAAAACAATATATAAGAAAACATTAAAATATGCAATGTGACTCAGGATAATACGTAATGTGACGGCAGTATGTAAGAGAATAGATTTATTCAAGGATCAAATACGAAAATTTATTGACACATTCAATGAAATTCAAGTACAATAGTGATAATTCTGCATGAAAAAAATATGTTTCTTTTATATCATTATTTTTGTAAATTAAATAAAACAAATTTAAAATTCTCAATGATAACTATTAACTACTAGACGATTGTAATTTGTTTGAACTTATTTTTTTTAGTTTTTCATACTAAGTTTGAAACTCGTTTTTTTTGTAATTTTAGTATTATTTTATTTCTTTCGTTTTGTAAATAACTTCAGCTTAACTTAATAGGAAAGCCATTCTTAGATTCTAGCAATTATCGTTTAAAGCATTTCCATCAACTAACAATTAATTTCCTTATCCGTTCACATGACAGTACTTAAATGCGATCAATAGAACGGCGTGTTCATAATATTGAAGTGATATCCTTATTAATAGAATGTGGAATTATGACTTCCCAATATATTATTTGACATATACGAGACAACAATATTTTAATTAGGAAATTTCTAAAATGTGTGGCATAATGCCAATGATCTCTTGTAAACCAGTAACAGTATATGTCGAACAAAATTTATTCGTGATGCTTTCAATTAAACTAGAATTAATTGAGATACGTCTTGAATGGTCATCTGGAGCAACTAGGGTATGTAGCGCAGTATATAGGAGTTGCTATACGAAAATCCTCATTAAACGATGCGGATTCCCTTGGCATTCTGGAAATAACATTGTTTTTTACGATGTTAATTTGATGGGCATTATGAATTCCATTAAAACATAGCTGTGAAATCAGCAATAGCAAGTGAACTCGCCTGCTGAAAATTTCGCTGTATGACTAATTTTGCTGATCTCACGTTTGAGCTGCATTCCTTTCTTCTATTTTCTAATATTCTTCACGATTTTTTCGACAATGCATTCTCGCTTGCTCTAATAGTATAAGCGTTTTGAGTTTGGACCAATAAGCCGTTAACATGTTTTAATTCTATTATCAAATTTGTCCAGGTATAGGAAAGAAATCATCTCCCTATCGAGCAATAATACCGAAAAATTTAAATTTCATTATTCTTTGCGTAGCATACTTTTGTATAACTTGCACAAATGTACGTGATGTTTTCATGTCAAGCATTCCAAATAGATACTTTTACCTATTTTATCAATGAAAGCAAAACTTCTCTCATAATATTGAAGGGTATTTGAAGAATGCAAAACAACTCCTTTCTGAATTAACTTAATTCATTAAGAGATTATTATATTATACTGCAAATTCATTGTAATTCGTATTGACTTGATGTGTGTGAAAGAATTTCATTATTCATTAGCTAAACTTTGACATCTCTGTGTCTACTCGTTCGATACATTCGACTGAATAATTCCTTAAAGCAATGATTGAAAGTGAGAATCCACTTGATCGGCTGAATTCATAAAATAGTGGAGGCTAGATATAACCTTTAGCGTAAATTGACGTTCATTTTAGTTCTGTTACTGCGGACACTGAATTCAGAGTTAAAAAGAATACAATTCTACGAAAAGCATCCAATATTCCATCCATACCGTAAAGAAAAAGAAAGAGGTCAGAGGTTTGGACCCAAAAGAAGAAAACGAGATAGAGGTATGAAGTCAAAAATGGAATGGAGGATAACTATAATCATTTCTTCCCATTTAATGATAAACAATTTTCTTCTGAATTTCGTATTTAATTCAATTAGTGAAACTATTCGACCTAGTCGTGGAATACGACAGAAGTATTCGATTGTGTGCGATTTGTAGAACCATACATAATTATGCTAATACTAGTCCTGTAAGACGATATAAAAAGTTAATATCAGCTTGTAGTTCTCTGGACTTTATTTTTTTTTATGTTACACTTTTTTTTTGTACTTTTTTTATTTTATTTTTATTTTGCATAACATCAGCATAACAATTTTCAGTGAATACGGTTATTATTTTGCTTCAGCAAACGACATTTTTGTAAAAATAACTCCTCATTTTATTATGGATAGTACCTGTAAACCAATATTGAATTTATCTTCTAATTGCATTACATAATTCATTAATACAAGCGACATTGAAGAGATTAAGAATTTTTGCGTAGAGAACCTTGCAATTGGAATTTGTATTAATCAAGAGTAATGAAGCTATTGAAAATGTGAGTTGTTATGTTAATTCTACATCTAATTAACCAAACGTATGTTTTCATCTGCAATCAACCTGAACCTGTTGTGTATGAAATTGCATTTAATCGAAACCAAAGAGCAGTAAGTGAAATGTCTTATCATTAAAAATCGTAAACTGATTCGACAATTAGTGCATCATTAAAATTGTAAAACTGAGCGTGTATTACTGACATTACCTATGACGTGAAAAGGAAAATGTCTAACCGTTATCGTTTCAAACAAACTTTACTCAGAAGTTGATTTATGCAGCAATAGCTGCTCAAAATGCATTATGCATTCAAAAATTCAATCTGCAGAGCATTCTCTCTGCGTCAAAATTCAATATGCAGGCCATTAGCTGCTTACAAAACTCTGTGAACAATCGCTCAGACACTATTGAACTATAGAAAACGTACATAAAACACTACAACATCATTTGATGCAGCAAAACCATAGAAGGAAACTCTGTTCTGACTGGTTTGAAGACATTAGAACCGTACATTTGGCGTTTTGCCAAGACAATACCATATATTAATACATTATGGTATACATTCATATGATTTCATATGAAACACGTAAGAGAAATTCTCAATAACATTATCGAACACCATTAAGTATAACAAAACAAACAAACTTCTGCATCAATGTTTGAAACGGCATAGCGGAAAGTACAATGCTCCCTTAAGATAAAAATACGGAACGATCGATTATGTGTGAGATAGTAGCGAAACATGTATAATGTAGGTTTGAGGTGTCAAGACGAGTAGGTTTGATGTTGATATAAATGCTTAGGGCACGGAATTAAACTTAAAGGTTCATTCACACTCTCTGTAGTAGAAATCTGTAGCAACTCTGAATGTAATGTTAATGACTCCCACAGTATAACAATGTTATTTTACTCAATAAAAAATGAAATATAGCATAAATTAGATTAGTAATTGTAAATCGTTTGAAATTTTACGCACTAACTTTCAATTTGTCCCTCTTTTAAAAAAAATCAAAATAAGAGATTAAAAAATCATATCCACATTGTGTGATATACCACAATGAAGAAAAATTCTTGATATGAACTAATAGCAAACAATACAATCTATTGTCTCTAATACCGAAAGAGTTCAAAATGTTAAAGTCACTTTCAACTGGGAAGGATACTGTTAATGCTGTTGTCGCTGATCTGTGAGAGCGTAAGATGTCGCTGCAATTCATTTGGGTTGTACTTTAGTCAAATTTGGAGCTGGACTTAGCACTGCAATGCATTCGAAATGTCGTAGTCTCAGGTGTTAACTGCAAAAAGAATTCTCATAGGCGATGTATGCATTTTATGTTGCGATCCTCTCATAGCTGTAATCATATTCGTTCCGTTGTGATATTTCTGGTTGCTGTAGTTTCTAAAATCCAAGGGAGTTGTTCTAATCTGGGTTTTCTCTTTGGAATATGGCAGCGCTGTCGCTTCTTTTGAGTGTGCAAATTGTAGCATAGCCGGCCGAAGTGAAATTCAATGGTGTTAAGAGAGGTGCTATACGCAGATGTTTGTCAGTCTCGCAGAGCCAGGCGAAGGAAAGTCTGATGGTAAAGAGTTTCGGCAATAGTGCCTATTTCTTGATTAGGAATTCATGACAACTATTCTTGTTACTTTATTCTTGTTTGATAGCGATAATGTATAGGACGTTTTTTCTATCGTGTAGAGGCATTCTCTAACCTCGTACAATCTATAATGAATGATACTAGTTGTACGATAGAAGTTACCATTGTCATCTTTCGTGAATAAAATGAGAAGGCAGAAAGTCAATGAATCCATATGATGGTGTAATACGGTATGGATTCTTTTTGTGGGGAATGCTTTGCGCTCGAGAAGGCCAAGAAGAATCGTAAGAAATAAACATGATATTCTTTTGAGCATGGAATCTCATTTCTGACATAATATATATATAACATATATTATATATTTATAAAAGAATATATATATATAATAAAAATATATATATTAATAGATATATAAATATATATTATATTTGTTTTATATCTTCTAAAGATACAACATGGTAAATTTATTTATGTTGAAAATACAATACAATACATATTAAAATACTTAATAAATTAGTTCTTCCACAATCTAGTATTTCATTTGTCATATTCATTAATTTCTGATTTTTGAATACAAGTGATTTAAATATTCCAAAGCAGTTCCTAAAATTCAATAACTGTAATAAATGTATTTTATTAATTTATTGTAAGGTAACGAACCTGAAAAAATATCTGTGAGTGTTCTACTTATTATTTAAAGAATATATAATTTATTCTCAATTAAATTATAACATGAAGCTAGTAATATTTCAAAAAATACTAATGAACAGCGAAGCTGTAAAATATATTCATTACATTATGATTGTGGAAGAAGAGAAACTCAATAATATTATATTATAAAACAATGAACATCAATTCAGTAAAATATTAAATCATAAAATATTTTAGTAGAAAAGAGAACTATCACTATTACTTATGATCTAATTACGATGAAATAAAGCAATAATTCATAAGAATACCACTTAACTCATGGTTTAAAATCTTAACTTCCAAAATGAGTATACAAGCATAAGAAGGTTCTACCTGTAGAAATAGACATGACACTCTTTTAGAGCATGGAATCGCACTGAGAATACAAACAGCTCAAAGCCATTTTTATATTCTGAAGCTCCTGATCACGAGTGCTTCATCCAGTCTCAAAGAAGATGTTTGTCTAAAAATCACGCGTGCTTCTTGCGTGCTATCCAAGGACAGCTTTAACTTTATATCAAGTTTTTAGTGGGGGGATAGAGTGTGAGTGTTTGGACGGTATTTTTTCCAAGTAACGACCTTTTGGATCATCATTGTCCATAACCTTCCAGTGGTCATTCACATTGTGAATGTAATATTTAATTAATTAATTATTCCCTAGGTGATTATCAATTACTTTGTTCCCAACATCACAACGAAATTTAATAAGGTTTTATTGATTGAATGTGAGATAAAACATTATTCGCTTCTATCCGAAATGTGAACTATTGAACTGGCTTATTAATTAGGCTTTTTTCCATTACCAAGTGAAAGCTGAACAATAATATAATGCTTAATCTAAATTCATTTCAATGTCCTTATTATATTCAGGATATGAATTATTGATTGGAGCCACGCTTCTCCTACAATCCAAATCAATATCAAAGCACTATCTTAATTTTGGATGTTTTTAGCCTCTTCACAATAACTAGACGATGTAAATTCAATATATTTTTACACAACGTTTAATATTTTCGTTTCTTTCTTTTAAATTGATATCTTGATAATACCTCTTGGTTAATTAAGCCCGAGACCTCGAGGCTAGTAAAAAATTGATAAGTATACGAGGAAAGAACAAAAGAGAAAAAATATAAAAATCAAAAATTACAATGCTTAGGTATATGAAAAAATTACAATGCATTGTAAGTTGATAAATTGCAAAAAGGCAATGAGAACAATGTTCATTGTCAGTACATATTGTGAAATTCAAAAAAAAAAGAAACAATAAAATGTATAAAAAATCAATAAAACTGTAAGGTACGTTGACAATGCACCGAAATATAAAAGATACATAGAAAAATGTACCATAAAATGTGAAAATAAGGAGTCAATATAAAATTGAAAAAGTGATTACAATTACACAAGGAAGTAAAAATATTAAAAAGACCAAAATACAATGCACTGACAAAAGTTAAGAAATAGGAAAAACATTTTACCGTAAGTACCTCGATGAGGAATGAAGAAAAACAATATATTAAGAAAACATTAAAATATGCAATGTGACAGGATAATACGTAATGTGACATCATATGGTAAAGAATGATTTTATTCAAGGCAATCTTACGAAAACACAATTGACACATTCAATGAAATTCAAGTACAATAGTGAGAATCTGCATGAAAAAAAAATATGTTTCTTTTATATCAATTAGGTGGGTTTATGTTTTTTATTTTAAAACCTACATGACTTACTTTACAACTAGTTTACTTAGACGATTTAATATCACATGCAGTTCTTGTTTTTTTATTTTTTTTATACGTTAGTTTACTCTTTTTGTTATAACATTTTATTATTATTTCTATTTCGTTGTAAATAACTTCAGCAGAACATAAATTAAAATGCTGCTGTGTTAAAGCGCTAGAAACTTTATTAATTTATCCAATTAATCAGTCCGTCACATGTCATTGACCTAGGATCATGCGCTCAATAGAACGGCGTGTTCATAATATTGAAGTGATACTCCTATTAATATAGATGTGAATTATGACTTCCCATATATTATTTCAATATACAGTCTAATATTTGTAATTTAGGAGATATTCTAAAAATGTGTGTGCATAATGCGGTATGATCTCTTGTAAACCAAGTAACTGTATAAATGTTTATTCGTGATGCTTTCATTAAACTAGAATAATTGATACGTCTTGAATGTCATCTGGACAAACTGAGGGTATGTAGCGCAGTAATATACGTGTTTGCTTATCATTTGTTAAAAATTCAAACAATGATGCGGATTCCTTATTCTGGAATAACAATGTAATCGATAGATACGATCGTTCAATTTGATTGAAGAATTCCATTAAAACATGCTGTGAAATCAGAAATAGCAATGAACTCGCCTAGCTGAAAATTCGCTGTATGACTACTATTTGCTGAGTCTCAACCGTTTGAGCTGCAATCCTTCTTCTATTTTCTAATATTCAAGCTTCACGATTATTTCGACAATGGCAAGCATCGCAGTTGCTCTAATAGTATAAGCGTTTTTTGATTGTGGACCAATAGCCGTTAACATGTTCTAATTCTATTATCAATTTGTCAGGTATAGGAGAAGAAATCATCTCCCTATCGAGCAATAATACCGAAAATTTAAATTTCATTATTCTGTTGCTTTAGCATATTTGTATAAACTTGCTAAATGTCGTGATGTTTTCATTGTCAGCATTCCAAATAGATTTTACCTATTTTATCAATTGAAGGCAAAACTTCTCTCATGATACATTTGAAGAATGCAAAACACCTTTCTGAATTAACTAATTCATTAATGAGATTGTTATATTAAACTGCAAATTCATTGTAATTAGTATTGACTTTAAGTGTGAAAGAATATCATGTATGTAGCTACTGTTGACATCTCTGTGTCAATATTCGATACATTCGACTGAATAATTCCTTAAAAGCTGATTTGAAAGTGTGAATCCACTTATCGGCTGAATCATAAAATAGTGGGAGTGGGCTAGATATAGCCTTAGCGTAAATTTTGATTTTGTTCTGTTACTGCGGATACTGAATTCAGATTTTAAAAAGAATACAATCCTACGAACCAAATCCATATTCCAACCATACCTTAAAGAAAAAGAAAGAGGTTGAGAGGTTTGATCCAAAAGAAGAAAACGAGATAGAAGGTATGAAGAAAGAAATGGAATGGAGGATAGGACTATAATCATTTCTCCCATTTACAAACAATTTCTTCTGAATTTCGTATTTAATTCAATTACGAACTATTCGACCTAGTCTTTTACGACTTGTTTTGGATTGTGTGCGATTTGTTGGTGTACATAATCTATGCTAATACTAGTCCTGTAAGACGAGTATAAAAAGTTAAATATCAGCTTGTAGTTCTTTGGTTTCTTTATTTTTTTATGTTATTTACTACTTTTTTGTTATTTTTTTTTATTTATAATTTTATTTTGCATAACATCAGCATAACATATTTATCAGTGACTACCATTATTTTGCTTCAGCGAAGTGTTTGTAAAATAGAACTCTCATTATTATGGATAGTAACTTGTAAACCAATATTGAATTAATCTTCTTAGTGCATACATAATATCATTAAATACAAGCGACATTAGAGGTAAGAATGTTTGCTTAGAGAACCTTGCAAAGAAATTGGTATTAATCAAGAGTAATGAAGATGAAAATGTTAGTGTTATGTTAATTCTACTCTAAACTCATAACACATAACGTATGTTCATTTGCAATCAAACCTTGACCTGTATGTGTGTGTATGAAATTGCATTTAATCGAACCTATGAGCGGTAAGTGAAAATATCATTAAAATCGTAAAACTGAATCGACATGATTTAGTGCATTATTAAAATTGTAAACTGAGCGTGTATTACTGACATTAACTATGACGTACGAAAGGAAATGTATTACCGTTTATCCTTTCAAACAAACTTTACTCAGAAGTTGATCATATGCAGGCAATAGCTGCTCAAAATGCAATATGCATCAAAAATTCAATATGCAGAGCAATTCTCTCTGCGTCAAAAATTCAATATGCAGGCCGTTAGCTGCTACAAAACTCTGTGTTGCAAAACAATCGCTCAGACACTTGAGCTATAGAAAAACGTACATAAAAACACTACAACATCATTTGATGCTGCAGCAAAACCATAGAAGGAAACTCTCTTCTACTGGTTTTTGAAGACATTAGAACCGTACTTTGGCGTTTTGCCAAGACAATACCATATATTAGAATATTATGGTATACATTCATATGATTTCATATGAAACACGTAAGAGAAATTCTCAATAACATTATCGAACACCATTGAGCTAACAAAACAAACAACTTCTGCATCAATGTTTGAAACGGCATAGCGAAAGTACAATGCTCCTTAAGAATAGGCAAATACGGTACGATCGATTATGTGTGATAGTAGCGAAACATGTATAATCTAATTTGAAGTGTCAAGACGAGTATGGTTTGATGTTTGATATAAATGCTAGGGCATGGAATAAACTTAAAGGTTCATTCACACTCTCTGTAGTATAAATCTTAGCAACTCTGACGTATGTTAATGACAGTAAGTATAACAATGTTTATTACTCAATAAAAAATGAAATATAGCATAAATTAGATTAGTGTGTTTAAATCGTTTGAAATTTACGCACTAACTTTCAATTTGTCATTAAAAAAAATCAAAATAAGAGATAGAAAAATCATACCTTTGTGTGATATACACACAATGAAGAAATATTCTTGATATGAACTAATAGCAAACAATAACATCTATTGTCTTATACCGAAAGAGTTCAAAATGTTAAAGTCACTTTCACTGGAAGGAGACTGTTAATGCTGTTGTCGCTGATCTGTGAGAGCGTAGATGTCGCTGCAATTCATTTTGGGTTGTAGTTAGGTCAAATTTGGAGCTGGACTTAGCACTGTATGCATTCGGAATGTCGTAGTCTCAGGTGTTACTGCAAAAAAAATTCTCATAGCGATGTATGCATTTTATGTTGCAATCCTCTCATAGTTGTAAGATATTCGTTCCGCTGTGATATTTATGGTTGCTGTAGTTTCTAAAATGAGTGTAAAGTTGTTCGAATCTGGGTTTTTCTCTTTGGAATATGGCGGCGCTTGTCGCTTCTGGAGTTGATGGTAGCATAGCCGGGCGAAAGTGAAATCTAATGGGTTAAGAGAAGGTGCGGTTGCGGATGTTGTCAGTCTCGTAGAGCCAGGCGAAGGAAGTCTGATGTGTTTAAGTTTCGGCAATAAGTCTATTTCTTAGATAATAATTCATGACACTATTCTATGTATCCACCACAATTCTGATAATAAATTTTGAACTGTAAGATTGTCTTATCTATCATATGTACCTCTTTCTCGTTAACTAGTGACGAGAATGTAGAAAGTTCCAGCATTCATAAGAAGGTTAATGTCAACTTATGATGGTGTAGATACGTTACATCTTTTTGTGGAAATGCTTTGGCTTAACGAGAAGGTACCAAAATCTGTAAGAAATAGACATGACACTCTTTTGAGCTGGAATGCACTGAAATACTATAAAGCAGCTATAATAAATATTATATAATATATATTATAGGGACTCAATAAATATATGATTATAAAGATACAAGTCAAAAGATTCCAGCTCTGAAAAAGAGCGTACAATATGTCGTAAATTTATTTAAGGACAGCTTTGAAAACTCTTCATATCATTAGAATAGTTTCCCCACAAATAGTAGATGTAACCGTGTTCTGGACAGTATTTTTGAATAGACAAGTGACACCTTAATAAACATTTTCCATGAACCTTTCCTGCCTTCTGAAATTCAAACTAATTAATAAATTCATTCTCTTAAAAGAAGGTCTGTACAAATAGAGTGTTCATATACATAAATTTAAAGAATTATACCCTATTCTCAATTATAACATTATAACTTCTGCATCAATGAAATTATTTCTAATAAATACTAATGAACCGAAACTCTAAAATATTCATTTCATCGCCATTGCTCTGCGAGTGAACTAGCAACCAACTCTTAATATATAGCATTTCATTACCAATGCTATGCTACATCAACTCCAGAAGCGACATCGCAATGTCCATATTTCCAAAGAGAAAACCCAGAATTCGAACTGATTGAGCATCATTATTAAACTACAGCACTTCCAAAATATTCACGGAACAATATATTACAACTATGAGAGGATCGCAACATAAACTTTGCATACTCGCCTATAAAACAGAATTTTTTCTTCCCTGTAACACCTGAGACTACGACATTCGAATGCATACAGTGCTAATCCACTCCATAATTGACCTAATACAACCCAAAGAATTGCAGCGACATCTACGCCTCACAAGAGTCGTCAAATGATCACGACAACAGCATGAACATGTTCTCCTTCCATCAAAATGACTTAACTTTAATCTTTCGGTATTAGAGACAATAGATGAATTGTTTTGATATTAGCTCATATCAAGAATATTTATCATTCATTGTGGTACATATCACATTTTATACCTGTATGATTTTTCTATCTCTTATTTTGATTTTTATATAAATGACAAATCCCTGAAAGTGATGTATAATTACATTGTTCAAACATAAAACATGCTTACGCAATCTAAATAATAATATTTAATTGTTTTTTTAAATGAGTAAATTACAATTGTTATACTTACTGTCATTAACATACATCAGAAATTGCTAGCTTTTTTCTAACAAAGTGTGAGCGAACCTTCAAGTTTAATTCCGTGCCCTAAGCATTTATATCAAACATCAAACCTATCGTCTTGACATTACAAATAACATTAAATAAAACATGTTTCGCTACTATCACACATATCGATCGTACCGTATTTGCCTATCTTAATTAAGCATTGACTTTCCGCTAATGCCGTTTCAAAACAATTGATGCAGAAGTTCATTTTTTTTGTTAGCTTAATCGTTGTTCGATAATGTTAAATAGAATTTCTCTTACGTTTTTCATATGAAATCATATGAAGTATACCATAATGTCTATACAATATGGTATGTCTTGGCAAAACGCCAAATGTAACGGTTTCTAATGCTTCAAACCAGTCAGAAGAGATTTCCTTCTATAATTTTTGCAGCATCAAATGATGTTGTAGTGTTAAATGTACGTTTTTCTATAGTTCAAGTGTCTGAACGATTGTTTCGGCACAGAGTTTTGTAGCAGCTAAACGGCCTGCATATTGAATACTTTGAAGTATCAGAGAAAATAAAATCTGCATATTGAATTTTTGAATGCATAATGCAATTTTGAGCACTATTGCCTGCATATGATCAAACTGTCTGAGTAAAGTTTTTTTGAAAGGATAATAAATATATTCCTTTTCTTACGTCATAGGTAATGTCAGTAATACACGCTCATTTTTTACAATTTAATAAAGCACATAAATATATGTCGATTTCAGTTTTTACGATTTTCATGATATTTTCATCTTAACGCTCATAGGTTCGATTAAATGCAATTTCATAGTTACACACAGGGTCAGGTTTTGATTGCAAAATGAACATACACTATGGTTATTAGAGTAGAATTAACATAACACTAACATTTTTACCTTCATACTCAATTTGATTAATACCAAATTATGCAACTTTCTTTCTCTAAGCAACATTCTTACTTTAAGACAATGTCCTTGAATTTAATGATATTATGGGATGCATAAGAGATAAATTTCAATATTGGATTTACAAGTACTATCCATATGAGATGTTCTGATTTTTTAAAACACTTCGCTGAAGCAAAATAATAACCGTATTCACTGATAAATATTTATGCTGATGTTATGCAAAAAAAAAATAAAATAAAAAATCACAAAAAATGTAAAATAAATTAAATAAATAAAAAAACCAAAAAACTACAAGCTGATTTAAACTTTTATACTCGTCGTACAGGACTAGTATTAGCAAAGATTATGTACACCTAAAATCGACACAAATCGTAATAAACGTCGTACACGAGGTTAGGTCGAATATTGTAAGTCAAATTGAATTGTAAATAGAAATTCAGAAGAAAACAGCATAAATGGGAGAAATGATTATAGTCCTAATCCTCCATTCCAGTCTTTCTTCATACCTTCTATCTCGTTTTCTTCTTTCTGAGGCCAATGGAAAGACTCTCAACCTCTTTCTTTTTCTTTAAGGTACTGGATTCCAGTTATGGATGCGTTCGATCGTAGATTGTATTCTTTTTTAACTCTGAATTCAGTATCCGCAGAAACAGAACAAAACAATTTACGCTAAAGGCATAATCTAGCCACTCAAACTATTTTATGAATCAGCCGATAAGTGGATTCCACATTTCAAATCAACTCTTTTAAGGAATTAATTCAGTCGAATTAATCGAACAATTTTGAGAGAGATGTGCATATCAGTACTACAAAATGTCTAATCTTTCACAGCTTAAAGTCAATATCGAATTACAATGAATATGCAGTTTAATATAACCAATCTCATTAATGAATTTGTTTTAATTCAGAAAGGTGTTTTGCATTAGTCAAATGTATGATGAGTGAAGTTTTGCCTTCAATTGATAAAATAGGTAAATATCTATTTGGATCATTGACAATGAAAAATCACAACATTTTAGCAGTTATACTATATGCTAAAGCAACAGAATAATGAAATTTAAATTATTTCAATTTTTTGCTCGACAGGGAGATGATTTTCTTCTCCTAGATACCTGACAAATTGATAATAGAATTAGAACATGTTAACACTTTATATGTTCCACTCAACAGAAATCAAAAACGCTTATACTATTAGAGCAAGCGATGCTTCATTGTCGAAAATAGTTACGTGAATAATATTAGTAAAATAGAAGAAAGGATGCAGCTCAAACGGTTTGATGACTCAGCAAATTAGTCATACAGCGAAATTTTCCCAGCAGGCGAGTTCACGTAAAAAATTGCTATACTGATTTCAATACATGTTTAATACTGAAATTCATCAATCAACTTGAAATATCTATCAAATCCTACATAAAATATTAACCAAATCGCAAGGATCGCATCAATGTTTAACTTTATAGACTGATACAACCCTAGATTTTATATACATTTAGACCTACAAGATCAATTAATACTATGTTTAATGAAGCATCACGATAAAACATATACGAAGTTACTTGGTTTTTACAAGATATCATACCGTTTTACAAGACAATATTTTAGATATCTCCTAAATTCAAATTAGTTGTCTCTATATCGAAATAATAATATTGGGATGTCATAATTCAGCATTCTATTAATACGAGCAAGTATCACTTCAATATTATGAACACGCGTTCTATAGGGCGCATGATCGTAGGATCCTATGGATGAATTACATATTGCATCATTAAATTGATCAGAATATGTACTATGGTTTCGATTTAAATGAAGCTACTTACACATTTTAAATTTTATTATGTTTCTGCTGAAGTTATTTACAATGAAATAGAAATAATATAACATGAAAACAAATAGAGTAATAACGTCATAAAAATAAAAAACAGAAACTGCAACGTATAAAATCGTCCCCTAACTACTTAATATAGTAATGTAAATTTAAAAATAATTACATAAAATAAGAATAAAAAAGAAACAAATTTTTATTCATGCAGATTCTCACATATTGTACTTGAATTTATGAATATGTTCAATTGTTTTTCGTATGGTTCCTTTGAATAAAATCCATTCTGAATGAACCATAAGATGTCACATTACGTATTATCCATGTTTCACATTGCAATATTAAGTTTTTTCTTAATATATTGATTTTCTTCATTCCTAAACTCTCGAGATTACAGTACTGCACGGTCAAATTGTTTTTCCTACTTTCTTAACTTTTGTCAGTGCATTGTATTTTGTCTTTTATCAATATTTTACTTCCATGTGTAATTGTAATCACTATTTTTCATATTTAATATTGAACTCCTTATTACACATTTTATGTACAATTTTTCTATGTATCTTTTATCAATTCTATTTTGAACAATTGTCAACGTACCTTACAGTTTATGATTATTAAAACATTTTATGCTGTTATTCTTTTTGAATTTCACAATATGTACTGCAATGAACATTGTTCTCATTGCTTTTTGCAATTTATCAACTTACCAATTGCATTGTAATTTTTTCATCTACCTAAGCATTAAAAATTTTGATTTTTAATAGTTTTTTTTTTCAACTTCCTCGCATACTTATCAAATTTTTGCTAGCCTCGATAGAGGTTCGAAGCTAATGACAGTAAATCAAGAGGTATTTATCAGATATCAATTTAAAAAAAGAAACGAAAATAATTAATTTGTGTACAATATATTGAAATTCTAAGTTATTGCAAGATAATAACATCCAAATTAAAGCAGTGCTTTGATATTGATTGGATTGTAGGAGAAGCGTGCTCCAATCAATAATTCATATCCTGAATATAATAAGGACATTGAAATGAATTTAGATTAAGCATTATTATTGTTCAGCTTTCACTTGGTAATGGAAAAAGCCTAATTAATAAGCCAGTTCAATAGTTCACCATATCAGATAGAAGCAACGAATAATTTTTTATCTCACCATTCAATCAATAAAAACCTTATTAATTTCGTTGTGATGTTTGGGAACAAAGTAATTGATAAATCACCCATAGGGAAATAATTAAATTAAAGGTTTACAATGTGAATGACCACTAAGTTGAAGGTTATGGACAATGTATCCAAAAGGGTCGTTACTTGGAAAAATACCGTCCACAACACTCACACTCATATACCCCCGCACTAAAACTTGATATAAAGTTAAAGCATAATTGTCCTTGACTATGAGCACGCAAAGAGAAGCACGCGTCATTTTTAGACAAAATGTCTTTTGACCTGTTTGAAGCACTCTGTGATCAAGCAGCTTCCAGAATATAAAAAGGCTTTGACTAAGCTGTTATCTTTCTCAGTGGGATTCCATGCTCAGAAGAGTATATGTCTATTTCTTACAGGTAAGAAATTATGCTTTATACTCGCTTTTGGAAGTTAAAAGATTATAGTGAGTTGTGGTATTCTTCTGAATTATTTTTATTCATCAATATAATGTAAACTGAGTTCTATTTTCTTCTAATTTGAAATTTATTGATACTGATTTAATATTTTACTGAATTGATGTTCATTGTATTTATAATAATTATTATTGAGTTTCCTTCTTTCAACAATCATAATGTAATGAAAATTTTACAGCTTCGATGTTCATTAGTATTTGTTTGAAATAATTACTAGCTTCATGTTATAATTTATTTGAGAATAAATATATATTCCTTTAAATAATAATAAGATATAACACGTAACAGATTTTTTCAGGTCTTTACCTTACATAATAAAATAAAATACATTTATTACAGTTATTGAATTTAGGCTCTTGATATTTTAAATCAAATGTATTCAAAATGCAGAAAATAAATGGACAAATGAAATACTAGATTGTGGAAGAACTATTTAATAATATTGTAATATGTATTGTATGTATTTTCAACATAAATAAATTTACGCATGTAAACTTTAGATATATATATAACCTGGCATACAATATATATCATATATATATATATATATATATATATAATATTCTTATATATATATACTATATTATATATATCTATATATATATAGTCCAAGAAATTGAGATCCCAGGCTATAAAAGATGGGTCATGTTTATTTCTTACAGATTCTTGGTACCTTCTCGTAAGCCAAATTCTCATTATAGTGTCCAAAGAGATGTACCTTCTACACCCATCATAAGTGAATTATTCTTATGAGTGCTGAAAATTCTACTCTCCTCGTCACTAGCACTAATGTGAAGAAGTGAGAGATACATAAAACAGGTGTCAAAACGAATAACCCAAGAATAACAAGAGTTAGACTGGTCGAGAAATGAAGACAGAAGAAATAGACTATTCCGAGAGAACCTCTGAAGACGACCCATGACAGACGTTTCTAATTAATTACGCCTGGCTCCTGTTGCGAGACAGAACATCTACAACTGGCAACCGCACCTCTCTTAACACCATTAGATTTCACTTCGCCAGGCTATGCTACATCAACTCCAAAGCGACAGCGCCGCCAATATTAAAAGAGAAAACCCAGATTATAACCTTCTCACTCATTTTAGAAACTAACAGCAACCAGAAAAATATCACAGCGGAACGAATAAATTACAGCTATGAGAGGAGCGCAACATTTTTAAAATGCATACATCGCCCGCCTATGAGAATATTTTGCAGTAACACCTGAGACTACGACATTTCGAATGCATGCAGTGCTAAGTCCTCTCCAAATTTGACCTAACTTTTTTAAATGAATTGCAGCGCATCTACGCTCTCACAGATCAGCGACTACAGCGATTAACAGTCTCCTTCCCAGTGAAAGTGACTTTAACATTTTGAACTCTTTCGGTATTAGAGACAATAGATGTTATTGTTTGCTATTAGTTCATATCAAGAATATTTCTTCATTGTGTGTACATCTCACAAATTGACTATGGTTGTATGATTTTTCTATCTCTTATTTTGATTTTTTTTAAAATGACAAATTGAAAGTTAGTGCGTAAATTTCAAACGATTTAACAACACTAATCTAAATTATGCTATATTTCATTTTTTATTGAGTAAATAACATTGTATACTTACTGTCATTAACATACATCAGAGTTGCTAAGATTTCTACTACAGAGAGTGTGAATGAACCTTTAAAGTATTTTTATATATTAATTCCGTGCCCTAAGCATTTATATCAAACATCAAACCTACTCGTCTTGACTACTTCTAATTACTACATTATAGAAATTTTCGCTACTATCACACATAATCGATCGTACCGTATTTGCCTATCTTACCGAGCATTGTAACTTTCCGCTATGCCGTTTCAAACATTGATGCAGAAGTTGTTTGTTTTGTTAGCACAATGGTGTTCGATAATGTTATTGAGAATTTTTCTCTTACGTGTTTCATATGAAATCATATGAATGTATACCATAATGTATACTATATGGTATTGTCTTGGCAAAACGCCAAAGTACGTGCTCTAATGTCTTCAAACCAGTCAGAGGAGTTTCCTTCTATGGTTTTGCAGCATCAAATGATGTTGTAGTGTTATTATGTACGTTTTTCTATAGTTCAAGTGTCTGAGCGAATTGCCAAACACAGAGTTTTGTAGCAGCTAACGCCTGCAATATTGAATATTTTGACGCAGAGAGATTGTCTCAGCATATTGAATTTTTGAATGCATATTGCATTTTGAGCAGCTATTGCCTGCATATGATCAACTTCTGAGTAAAGTTTTGTTTGAAGGATAACGGTAATACATTCCCTTTCGTACGTCATAGGTTATGTCAGTAAATACACGCTCAGTTTTACAATTTTAATGATGCTCTAAATCATGTCGATTCAGTTTTTACGATTTTCATGATATTTTCACTTACTGCGCCTCATAGGTTCGATTAAATGCAATTTCATACACACACAGGTCAAGGTTTGATTGCAAATGAAACATACGTTATGGTTATATAGAGTAGAATTAACAATAACACTATATTTCATCTTCATTACTCTTGATTAATACCAAATTCTTGCAGGGTTCTCTAAGCAAACATTCTTACCTCAATGTCGCTTGTATTTAATGATATAATGTATGCACTAAGAAGATAAATTCAATATTGGTTTACAAGTACTATCCATAATAATGAGAGTTCTTTTTACAACACGTCGCTGAAGCAAAATAATAACCGTATTAGTCACTGATAAATAGTTTATGCTGATGTTATGCAAAATAAAAAAAAAATAAAAAAATAACAAAAAAAGAAAACTAATACTAAAAAAATAA
This sequence comes from Potamilus streckersoni, assembly GCA_016746295.1. Taxonomy (NCBI): domain Eukaryota; kingdom Metazoa; phylum Mollusca; class Bivalvia; order Unionida; family Unionidae; genus Potamilus; species Potamilus streckersoni. The sequence goes on along the minus strand of JAEAOA010001910.1, from coordinate 1,883,360 downwards.
AGAAACCAAGAACTACATAGCATGATATTTTATTAACTTTTTTATACTCGTCTTACAGGACTAGTATTAGCATAGATTATGTACACCTACAAATCGCACACAATCGAATACACGTCGTACACGACTAGGCCGAATATTTCGTAATTGAATTAAATACGAAATTCAGAAGAAAATTTGTTTGTAAATGGGAGAAATGATTATAGTCCTATCCTCCATTCCATTCTTTCTTCATACCTTCTATCTCGTTTCTTTCTTTCTGGGTGGATTCAAACCTCTCAACCTCTTTCTTTTTCTTTAAGGTATGGATGGAATATGGATTTGGTTCGTAGGATTGTATTCTTTTTTAAACTCTGAATTCAGTGTCGCAGTAACAGAACAAAAACAATTTACGCTAAAGGCTATATCTAGCCCACTCCCACTATTTTATGATTCAGCCGATAAGTGGATTCGCACTTTCAAATCAGGCTTTTAAGGAATTATTCAGTCGAATTATCGAATTTGACACAGAGATGTCAACATGTAGCTACATAAATGATATTCTTTCACACTTAAAGTCAATACGAATTACAATGAATATGCAGTTTAATATACCAATCTCATTAATGAATTAGTTAATTCAGAAAGGTGTTTTGCATTCTTCAAATGTATCATGAGAGAAGTTTTGCCCTTCATTGATAACTATAGTAAATATCTATTTGGAATGCTGACAATGAAAACATCACGACATTTTAGCGAGTTATACAAATATGCTAAAGCAACAGAATAATGAAATTTAAATTTTCGGTATTATTGCTCGATATGTGAGATGATTTCTTCTCCTATACCTGACAAATTGATAATAGAATTAGAACATGTTTAACGGCTATTGGTCCAAACTCAAAACGCTTATACTATTAGAGCAAGCGATGCTGCCATTGTCGAAATATTCGTGAAGAATATTAGAAAATAAGAAAGGAATGCAGCTCAAACGGTTTAGACTCAGCAAATGGTGTTTTAGTCATACAGCGAAATTTTCAGCAGGCGAGTTCACACCTGCTAATACTGATTTCACAGCATTTTTTAATGAAATTTATCAATCAAATTGAATATGGATTACATTTTTATTCAGAACGCCAATTTTATCCGCATATTGTTTATGTATTTTAGGGCATCAGAAACACGTAAATTATCGTGGACCTATATACTTGCGCTACATACCCTAGTTGTCCAGATGACATTCCAAGACGTATCAATTAATTCTAGTTTAATGAAAGCATCACGATAAACATATACAGTTACTTGGTTTACAAGAGATCTATACCGCATTTGCCACACATTTTAGATATCTCCTAAATTAAAATATTAGTTGTCTCATGTATGAAATAATATATTGGGAAGTCATAATTCACATACTATTAATAAGGAGTATCACTTCAATATTATGATACACGCCGTTCTATTGAGCGCATGATCCTACTTCAATGAACATTTGACGGAACATTAATTGGTTCATATAAATAATATATTCTGACTTCACCGTATTAACCTAGCTTCTTACACAGCAATTTTTAATTATGTTCTGCAGATGTTATTATTTATGAAATATAAATAATATAAAAAATAACAAAAAGAGTAAACTAACGTAATAGTGTTCTTAAAAAAAAAAAATGAACTGCATGCTGATAAAAATCGTCTAAAGTAACTAGTTGTAAAATCAGTCATTTATAATTTTAAAAAAAAACAAAATAAATAATAAAGATATAAAAGAAACATTTTTTTTTCATTGCAGATTCTCACTATTGTAGACTTGAATTTCATTGAATGTGTCAATTGTGTTTTTCGTAAGATTTCCTTGAATGCGACAAATCCATTCTTTACCATACTGATGTCACATTACGTATTATCCTGTCACAATTGCATATTTTAATGTTTCTTAATATATTGTTTTTTCTTCTTCCTCATCGAGGTACTAAACGGTAAAATTGTTTTTCCTATTTCTTAACTTTTGTCAGTGCATTGTATTTTGGTCTTTTTTAATATTTTTACTTCCTTGTGTAATTGTAATCACTAATTTTTTCAATTTATATTGACTATTCCTTATTACATTTTATGGTACATTTTTTCTATGTATCTTTTATCATTTGAGTATAATCAATGTACCTTACAGTTTATTGATTTATTATACATTTTATTGTATTCTTTTTTGAATTTCACAATATGTTACTGCAATGAACATTGTTCTCATTGCCTTTTTGCAATTTATCAACTTACCAATGCATTGTAATTTTTTATCTACCTAAGCATTGTAATTTTTGATTTTTAATATTTTTTTCTTTTTCTTCCTCGTATACTTTATCAATTTTTTACTAGCCTCGAGGATCGTCTCGGCTAATTTAACCAAGAGGTATTATCAAGATATCAATTTTAAAAGAAAGAAAACGAAATTATTAATTTGTGTAAAATATTGAAATTTATCTTAGTTTTGGAAGATAAAAACATCCAAATTTAAGATAGTGCTTTGATATTGATTTGGAGTGTAGGAGAAGCGTGCTCCAATCAATAATTCATATCCTGAATATAATAAGGACATTGAAATGAATTTAGATTAAGCATTTATATTGTAAGCTTTCACTTGGTAATGGAAAAAAGCCTAATTAATAAGCCAGTTCAATAGTTCACCATCGGATAGAAGTCAAACGAATAATGTTTAATCTCACAATTCAATCAATAAAACCTTATTAAATTTGCGTTGTGATGTTGGGAACAAAGTAATTGATAAATCACCTAGGGAATAATTTGAAATTAATTAAGTTCACAATGTGAATGACCACTTGCTACTGGAAGGTTTATGGACAATATTATGATCCAAAAGGTCGTTACTTGGAAAAATTACGTCCACACTCACTCTATCTCCCCCCACTAAAACTTGATATAAAGTTAAAGCTGTCCTTGGAACTAGCACGCAAGATAAGCACGCGTGATTTTTAGACAAACTTCTTTTGAGACCTTGGATGAAGCACTAGGTGATCAGGCAGCTTCCAGATATAAAAAAAGGCTTTGAGCTGCTTTATTCTCAGTGATTCCATGCTCAAAGAGTGTCATGTGTCTATTTCTTACAGGTAAGAAAATTATGCTTTATACTCGCTTTTGGAAGTTAAAGATTTTATAGTGAGTTGTGGTATCTTCTGAATTATTTTATTTCATTAATAATAATGTAATAGTGTTCTCTTTTCTACTATGAAATATTTTATGATTTAATATTTTACTGAATTGATGTTCATTGTATTTATAATATATTATTATTGATTTCCTTCTTCCACAATCATAATGTAATGAAATATTTTACAGCTTCGCTGTTCATTAGTATATGCCATTTGAAATAATTACTAGCTTCATGTTATAATTTAATTGAGAATAAATATATATTTCTTTAAATAATAAGTATAACATTCACAGATCTTTTTCAGGTCTTTACCTTACAATAAATAAAATAAAATACCTTTATTACAGTTATTGATTTTTAGGCTCTTTAAATATTTAAATCACTTGTATTCAAAAATACAGAAAAATGAATGGACAAAATGAAATACTAAATTGGAAGAACAATTTAATAGTATTGTAATAAATATTGAAGGTATTTTCAACATAAATAAATTTACATGTTGTATTTAGAATATTAGAATAAATATATATAATAGTCAATAATAATATAGATATGGAGAGTGAACTATCTGTTTTAATATTTATATATATATACCACTTGTATAGCTTTCAAACCCACAATAATATATATACCATTATGTGACAATTATTCTTAATGAATGTGAACTTCTTAAAGTTTCCATGCTTAAAGAGTATCATGTCTATTTCTTACAGCGATTCCCACCTTTCGTAGCCAAATTCCCCACAAAAAAATGTAAATCTACACCATCATAACATGACACCTTATTCTTATGAATTGCTGAACTTTCCTGCCTTCTCGTATTAACACAGAAGAACTCAGGTTATGATAGAAAACGTCTAAACAAAACAAGTCCCCATTACGATGACCAGCAGACTTACATAATTATGATTATATTATGAAATATGATGAATTGCCTCGAAATTACTACCTACAATACGACCATTATGACTTGACCGTTTCTTCTTTAAACTGCTTCTCCTGTTGCACTTGTCCGACAGCTATCTACAGACTAAACGCCGTAACTCTTAACACCATAGAACTTCACTCCGCCGGCTATGCTACCATCAACTCCAGAAGCGACAGCGCCGCATATCCCAAAGAGAAAACCCAAATTAGAACAACCTCACTCAAATTTTAGAAACTACAGCAACCAGAATATCACAGCGGAACGAATATGATTACAGCTATGAGAGGATTTGCAACATAAAATGCATACATCGCCTATGAGAATTCTTTTTGCAGTAACACCTGAGACTACGACATTTCCGAATGCATACAGTGCTAAGTCCAGCTCCAAATTTGACCTAACTACAACCCAAAATGAATTGCAGCGACATTCCGCTCTCACAGATCAGCGACAACAGCATTAACAGTCCATCTTCCCAGTGAAAGTGACTTTAACATTTTGAACTCTTTCGGTATTAGAGACAATAGATGTATTGTTTGCTATTAGTTCATATCAAGAATATTTCTTCATTGTGGTACATCTCACAAAGGTATGATTTTTCTATCTCTATTATTTTGATTTTTTTTTAAAAAGACAAATTGAAAGTTAGTGCGTAAATTTCAAACGATTAACAACAATACTAATCTAACTTTATGCTATATTTCATTTTTTATTGAGTAAATAACATTGTTATACTTACTGTCATTAACATACTCAGAGTTGCTAAGATTTCTACTACAGAGAGTGTATAATGAACCTTTAAGTTTTAATTCCGTGCCCTAAGCATTTATATCAAACATCAAACCTACTCGTCTTGACACTTCAAATTACATTATACATGTTTCGCTACTATCACACATAATCGATCGTACCGTATTTGCCTATCTTAAGGAGAAATTGTACTTTCCGCTATGCCGTTTCAAACATTGATGCAGAAGTTGTTTGTTTTGTTAGCTTCAATGTGTTTCGATAATGTTATTGAGATTTTTCTCTTACGAGTTTCATCTGAAAGCATATGAATGTATACCATAATGTATATATATGGTATTGTCTGGGCACAACGCCAAAGGTACAGTTCTAATGTCTTCAAACCAGTCAGAAGAGAGTTTCCTTCTATGGTTTTTGCAGCATCAAATGATGTTGTAGTGTTATTATGTACGTATTTTTCTATAGTTCAAGTGTCTGAGCGATTGTTCAACACAGAGTTTTGTAGCAGCTAACGGCCTGCATATTGAAAATTTTGAAGCAGAGAGATGCTCTGCATATTGAATTTTTTGAATGCATATTGCATTTTGAGCAGCTATTGCCTGCATATGTTCAACTTCTGAGTAAAGTTTGTTTGAAAAGATAACGGAAATACATTTCCCTTTCGTACGTCATAGGTAATGTCAGTAATACACGCTCAGTTTACAATTTTAATAATGCACTAAATCATGTCGAATCAGTTTTACGATTTTAATGATATTTTCACTTACCGCTCATAGGTTCGATTAAATGCAATTTTCATACACACACAGGTCAAGGTTTGATTGCAAATGAACATACGTTATGGTTATTAGAGTAGGATTAACATAACACTAACATTTTCACCATCATTACTCTTTGATTAATACCAAATTCTTGCAAGGTTTTCTAAGCAAACATTCTTACTCAATGTCGCTTGTATTTAATGATATTATGTATGCACTAAGAAGATAAATTCAATATTGGTTTACAAGTACTATCCATAATTAATGAGAGTTCATTTTTACAACACTTCGCTGAAGCAAAAAATAATAACCGTAGTCACTGATAAATAATGTTATGCTGATGTTATGCAAAATAAAAAAATATAATAAAAAAAGTACCAAAAAAAGAGTAAAATAACATAAAAAAAATAAAGAAACCAAGAACTACAAGCTGATATTAACTTTTATACTCGTCTTACAGGACTAGTATTAGCATAGATTATGTACACCTACAAATCGCACACAATCGAATACACGTCGTACACGACTAGGTTGAATATTTAGTAATTTGAATTAATACGAAATCAGAAGAAATTTTTTGTAAATGGGAGAAATGATTATAGTTCCTATCCTCCATTCCATTCTTTCTTCATACCTTCTATCTCGTTTTTCTTCTTTCTCACACGGAAATCCAACCTCTCAACCTCTTTCTTTTTCTTTAAGGTATGGATGGAATATGGATTTGGTTCGTAGGATTGTATTCTTTTTTTAACTCTGAATTCAGTATCCGCAGTAACAGAACAAAATCAATTTACGCTAAAGGCTATATCTATGCCACTCCCACTATTTTATGATTCAGCCGATAAGTGGATTCACACTTTCAAATCAGTTTTTAAGGAATTATTCAGTCGAATTATCGAATATTGACACAGAGATGTCAAAGTAGCTACATAAATGATAGTCTTTCACACTTAAAGTCAATACGAATTACAATGAATATGCAGTAGTTAATATAACAATCTCATTAATGAATTAGTTAATTCAGATAAAGGTGTTTTGCATTCTTCAAATGTATTCATGAGAGAAGTTTTGCCCTTCATTGATAAAATAGGTAAATATCTATTTTGGAATGCTGACAATGAAAACATCACGACATTTTAGCAAGTGTTATACAAATATGCTAAAGCAACAGAATAATGAAATTTAAATTTTCGGTATTATTGCTCGATAGGGAGATGATTTTCTTCTCCTCTATACCTGACAAAATTGATAATAGAAATTAGAACATGTTAACGGCTATTGGTCCATTCAAAAACGCTTATACTATTAGAGCAAGCGATGCTTGCCATTGTCGAAATAATCGTGAAGAATATTAGAAAATATAGAAGAAAGGAATGCAGCTCAAACGGTTTGAGACTCATCAAATTGGTCATACAGCGAAATTTTCAGCAGGCGAGTTCACTTGCTATACTGATTTCACAGCATGTTTTAATGGAATTCAATCAATCAAATTCGTATCAATCGATTACATATGTTATTCCAGAATCGCCAAGGAATCCGCATCATTGTTTATGTATTTTATACACGTAAACATCGTATATATTGCGCTACATACCCTACAGTTGTCCAGATGACATTCAAGACGTATCAATTAATTCTAGTTTAATGAAAGCATCACGAATAAACATTATACAGTTACTTGGTTTACAAGAGATCATACCGCATTATGCCACACATTTTTAGATATCTCCTAAATTAAAATATTAGTTGTCTCATATATGAATATAAATATTGGGAAGTCATAATTCACATCCTATTCATAAGGAGTATCACTTCAATATTATGAACACGCCGTTCTATTGAGCGCATGATCCTAGGTTCAATGACAAATGACGGAAATATAATTGTTCAGATAAATTAACAGAAGTTACTGACTTCACCGATTAACCTAGACTTTACACAATTTTAATTATGTTCTGCTGAAGTTATTTACAATAAATATAGAAATAATAATAAATAATAACAAAAAGAGTAAACTAACGTATAAACCCACAAAAAAAAAAAAATGCATGCCAATCGTCTAATAACTAGTTTGACAATAGTTATCATGTAGAAAAAAAACAACATAAATAATTAATTATAATATAAAAGAAACCATCAAATTTTTTTTCATTGCAGATTCTCACTATTGTACTTGAATTTCATTGAATGTGTCAAATGTGTTTTCGTAAGATGCCTTTAATAAAATCTTTCTTTACCATACAGATGTCACATTACGTATTATCCTGTCACATTGCATATTTTAATGTTTTCTTATTATATTGTTTTTCTTCATTCCTCATCGAGGTACTACACGGTAATTTTTTTCATATTTCTTAACTTTTGTCAGTACACTGTATTTTGGTCTTTTTAATACTTTTACTTCCTTGTGTAATTGTAATCACTTTTTCAATTTATATTGGCTCCTTCTTACACATTTTATGGTTCATTTTTCTATGTATCTTTTATCATATCTATTTTGGTGCATTGTCAACGTACCTTACCGTTTATTGATTATTATACATTTTATTGTATTCTTTTTTGAATTTCACAATATGTACTGCAATGAACATTGTTCTCATTGCCTTTTTGCAATTTATCAACTTACCAATGCATTGTAATTTTTTTCATCTACCTAAGCATTGTAATTTTTGATTTTTAATATTTTTTTCTTTCTTCGTCCTCGCCTACTTATCAATTTTTTTTTTACTAGCCTCGAGGTCTCGGTTAATTTAATCAAGAGGTAATTATCAAGATATCAATTCTAAAAGAAAGAAACGAAAATATTAATTTGTGTAAAACATATTGAAATCTCTAGTTATTGGAAGATAAAAACATCCAAATTTAAGATAGTGCTTTGATATTGATTTGGAGTGTAGGAGAAGCGTGCCCAATCAATAATTCATATCCTGAATATAATAAGGACATTGAAATGAATTTAGATTAAGCATTTATTATTATTGTTCAGCTTTCACTTGGTAATGGAAAAAGCCTAATTAATAAGCCAGTTCAATCGGTTCAGTGAAAGATATAGAAGCCGAATAATGTTTTATCCACCATTCAATCAATAAAACCTTATTAATTGCGTTGTGATGTTGGGAACAAAGTAATTGATAAACACCTAGGGAATTAATTAAATTAATTAAGTTCACAATGTGAATGACCACTTGGACTGGAAGGTTATGGACAATGTATGATCCAAAAGGTCGTTAATTGGAAAAATACCGTCCAAACACTCACACTCTATCCCCCCCCCACTAAAACTTGATATAAAGATAAAGCTGTCCTTGGAAGCACGCAAGATAGCATGTCATTTTAGACAACATCTTTTGATGACCTGGATTGAAGCACTTGTGATCAGGCAGCTTCCAGAATATAAAAAAGGCTTTGAGCTGTTTTATTCTCCAGTGTGATTCCAGGCTCAAAAGAGTATTTTGTCTTTTCTTACAGGTAAGAAAAATTATGCTTTATACTCGCTTTTAAAAGTTAAAATTTATAGTGAGTTGTGGTATTCTTCTGAATTATTTTTATTTCATTAATATAATGTAATAGTGAGTTCTCTTTTCTACTATGAAATATTTTACTTGATTTAATATTTTACTGAATTGATGTTCATTGTATTTATAATATAATATTATTGAGTTTTCCTTCTTCCACAATCATTAATGTAATGAAATATATTTTACAGCTTCGCGTTCATTAGTATTTGTTTGAAAAAATTACTAGCTTCATGTTATAATTTAATTGAGAATAAATATATATTTATATATTTAATAATAAGTATATAACATAACACAGATCTTTTTCAGGTCTTTACCTTACAATAAATAAAATAAAATACATTTATTACAGTTATTGAATTTAGGCTCTTTGAATATTTAAATCACTTGTATTCAAAATACAGAAAAATGAATGGACAAATGAAATACTAGATTGTGGAAGAACTATTTAATAAGTATTGTAATATGTATTGTATGATTTTCAACATAAATAAATTTACATGTTGTATCTTTATATATTATATTAAGTATATATATAATATATATATATATATTTAATCATATATCAGTACAACATATTTGCTGCAAATGCATTAGGTTCTGTTATCAACATAGCAACCAAAAAGAATATTAGCGCTCCAACTCCTGCTGACATTTCAATTTCAGTAAAGGGTGATAATACAGAAAAATTAAAATGTTTCGAAAAGATTTTATTTATACTTTGTTTGTTGGCGATATTACAAAAAGACAATGAGTATATCGAGCAAATGGAGCAGTTGCTGATGATAATATTGAAAACTTTAGGATTACAAGATGAATATCAATCTCACACAATCTTTCATCTATACGAAGCAAATGATAAGAGAAATATTAGACATAGAAAAACAAAAATGTTATTGGATAGTCAAATAACCGCGGTTATTTACACATATTGGTACGTTGAGCAAATACAGATTTTATTAATTATAAGTCACATATATTTGTGTTCGAAACTTTTAACGGAATGATACCTAATAGTTTAGTTATTGATCATATTAATAAAATTAAAACAGATAATTGTTTGGAAAATTTAGATGTGGTTACGCAGAAAGAAAATTATGGACGTGGAGTTGGTGGTAGTGATCATTTTAAATATTCAGCTAAACAAATAATTTCAATTAATCTTGAAACTGGAGAGGAAATGAAATTTAAATCAATAACATCTGCATCAAAAGATATCACCGACAACAGATTTGCTGGAACCGACTTTATCGGCCGCACTGAAAATTATATTTTGTATAGTTATTACGATGAAGAAGATGAAGTCATTGTTAGCAAAATAATTAAGCAGACCGACAACTGGGTGATATGATGGTAAGTCTCATATTGCCAAAAAAATAATTTCTTTATGCAAACCAGTAAAATAAAAGTCAGTACTAATAAAATACGAACAAATTTATAATAATATTATTCTATTGCTGTCGATGTAATTGACCGAGTTGGTACCCAACTATTAAATTTATCGCTATAATCGCTCTATTTAACTAAACTTTTGTTGCCGCGCTTTCTAAAAACTTTTTTCAATATCAAATACATCCTGTTATGGTTGTTTTGTTTTTTTTTTTTTGTTTGAAGTTCCTGTTTGTAAAACCTGCCAGCTATAGGTTTTCCTAATTAGTCTTTCAGCGAATATGTAACTGGTATTGTCAGAAGTATAACAACAAACACTTCTTCGCTCCAGTTATGAGTATAACCTTACGTTTTTGTTTTTTTTTTCGTCATTTAAAATTCTAACTTTATGGCCAACTCTAAATTTGTGTCTTCGGTACCTGTTTTTGTTCGCTAGTATTGTATTTGCAATCGCGTCGTTTGGTGACATTTTAGTGGTTCGGTGTTTCGTGTTATTGTACTCGTCAACAATTTTCTGTAAGTTGTCAATATATTTATTCGTGTTTTTAGCCGTCATATACATATGAATTTTTTCGTTCAGCGTGCAATAAAATCCCTCGACAATAACGCCTTTTCCCTCATTTCCAGTAACGTACTTTTTTAATGTTATTTTGTTCCAAAAACTGCTCGAACATTTTTTTAAAAAAAAACTCTGCTCCGTGATCGTTTCAGATTCTGTAAGGCTTTCTTTTTATAGTTGTATTTATGTGCTTTAGCGCGTCAATCATTGAGGTCCTTGTTTCATCCGAGACTGGTACGCTAAATGCGTATTTACTAAAAACATCGACAATATTAAAAATATATTTCTTATTACCGTTAAAGTGGGCTAGATTTGACATATCAACTAAATCTATCGCCCAGATGTCCTCAACTGCATTTGCCACAACCTTGCATCGCGGAAACCATTTTTTGAGACGCTAGCATTTCTATTGCGAGATCATCATATAAGTCTCTGCCGAGTCCAGATTTTCCGAGACCGAGTTTATATTTTCCTCCAATAAAACCCCGTACCAGCCTTCAGTCAAAACGTTCTCACATATTTACGGGTTTTATTTCACGAAGTTCGTCTAACATACTTTGTCTCAGCCGTGTTTTGTTTCACCACTAGGAACTTCAATATCTCGGTAGCAAGTATCATGACTAATTGCTATTGTGTCAACCTGATTGTAAGGTTCTTGTCCTGGCAGCGGATTATCATTTTCATCAAGTTGCTCATCAAGCGGATTCCAAGGACTACTATATTTATGGCCTGGCAATGTCCAACCACCTTTCGGTTTCGGCTGTTTGCCAATTTATATATATATATATATATATATATATATATATGCCCATTTCAATTATTTCTGGCAATATATAACATTTTTATTTTGCTCAAGACATAAATCTCTATCACAGTCGCAGTTGCATTGCACGTCATTATTTATTTAGCCGTCTACTAAAATAACGTCCCTGACAACATCAGGTGTGCAGCCAGTCCCCGACAATTTTGCTGGCTAAAACATATTTTTTCTTTTTTCCACAAATTGTGCAAATACTTTTAAGCATTATTCTAATTTTTTTTGTATTCTCTATTTTCGTCTATATTTTCTGTTTTACTTTTACACTTAAGACTATATGTTGACATTATTATATTTGTAAGATTCGACAAAATTAATTGCAATCTTATCATTAGCGTGAGAAGGTTGTTTGTCAAATTGCAAAATAAACATTAAAAAATCTGGATTTTTTGTCATCTGCTTAATAATCATTATGCAATAATATCCTTTTGTATTTAGATATGGTTTTTTTTACCGCGTCACTTGGTGGAATTCCAAACGAGTCGAAATGACTGGTTTCAAAAACAGCTACCGAATGTGTACCAGATCCGTCATTAAAATCTTGTATATTTATAACGCATGAACCTAGATACGCTAGCGTCTCTTGCGGCGATGTCAGCGTCATGAGCTCATCTTTGGAATAAACTCCGGGAATTTGTTTTTCCTTTTTTGGCTTATCAAGTATATCAAAATTACTTAATGGAGCCGACAAAGTTAGCCGCGACTTTATCTTCTTGTTCCAAGCAGTGTTAGACCTTTTCCTCGTCCTAACAGGCCCAGCAATAGACTTTGCCGCTAATCCTGCTATTAATGAATCTATTGGAATAAATATACATTGTCGTTATCGTTTCTTTTTTTTTTTTTTTTTTGTAGTTGTCTTTATCGCGTCGTCTTTCGCTTAGGCATTATATTTAATCTTTAGACAAAAAATTGCTCTCAATCTTCATACAAAAATTTTCTTTATATACCATTACCTTCAACTGCCTTTTTTTGTTGCGCTAGATCTAATGTACTTCATAAGAAGATCTCTCTCTCTCTCTCTCTCTCTCTCTCTCTCTCTCTCTCTCTCTCTCTCTCTCTCTCTCTCTCTCTCTCTCTCTCTCTCTCTCTCTCTCTCTCTCACACACACACACACACACATGGGCAACGGCGCCAACACTCATACATATCATTTCAATTCTAAATGCATATCTGCTCAGATATGAAACATTCCTTTTCCGAATATTTGACATTTCATACATTTTTAGTATTTTGAAATTTCATTTTGATATTTTGATACCTTTTCACTAAAATATATAACACACGGATGTATCTAAATGTCTTGATATTTTTATAGCATGGATCAAATAACACACACACACACACACACACACTTTGTGATCAGAGATTTAGCTATTGTTTAATTTAATTTAATTAATCTGGCTATCATTTGAGTATTATATTTTTCTTAAGAGATCCCGAATATAGTTGACATCAGCTGTCTTTCACATGTACCATATCCGTGTTGCTGTATTTGTAATGAGTGTTGGCGCCGTTGCCCATGAGAGAGAGAGAGAGAGAGAGAGAGAGAGAGAGAGAGAGAGAGAGAGAGAGAGAGAGAGAGAGAGAGAGAGAGAGAGAATACTTAAATGCATGTGAAAGACAGCTGATGTCAACTATATTCGGGATCTCTTAAGAAAAATATAATACTCAAATGATAGCCAGATTAATTAAATTAATTAAATTAAACAATAGCTAAATCTCTGATCACAAAGTGTGTGTGTGTGTGTGTGTGTTACTTGATCCATGCTATAAAAATATCAAGACATTTAGATACATCCGTGTGTTATATATTTTAGTGAAAAGGTATCAAAATATCAAAATGAAATTTCAAAATACTAAATATGTATGAAATGTCAAATATTCGGAAAAGGAATGTTTCATATCTGAGCAGATATGCATTTAGAATTGAAATGATATCATCATAAGCATAATCAGTCAAGGTATTCCAAATGTTTTGTCAAGATTTCAACTTGAGATTTATCTCTAGGACACTTTGAACAACACAATATAATGAGTATTTTGACTGATTGTGCTACGTGCTTTACTTTGTAGAATATATTTTGAATAATGTAAATGATACTAGCATTACAAGATGCTCAGAGTTATGTGTAAGAGGATTGTTTCTCTTTGTAACACCATAAAATGCTTGGAGTTACGTATAAGAGGGCTGTTACTCTGTTACGCAATAAAATACTTGGAGTTACGAGTAAGAGGACTGCTACTCTTTGTAACATCATAAAATACTTGGAGTTACGTCTAAGAGGACTGCTACTCTTTGTTACACCATAAAATACTTGGAGTTACGTATAAGAGGACTGTTACGCAATAAAATACTTGGAGTTACGTGTAAGAGGACTGATAATCTTTGTAACATCATACAATATTTGGAGTTACGTGTAAGAGAGGACTGTTACTCTTTCTTACACAATAAAATACTTGGAGTTACGTGTAAGAGGACTGCTACTCTTTGTAACATCATAAAATACTTGGAGTTACGTGTAAGAGGACTGCTACTCTTTGTAACATTATCAAGATATCAATTTTAAAAGAAAGAAACGATAACAGTAACTTGTATAGAATATATTGTAATTTATAAGTTAGTGAAGGCAAACCCTCCAAATTTAAGAGAGTGCTGTGATATTGATTTGGATTGTATGAGAAGCATGGCCCAATCAATAATTCATATCCTGAATATAATAGGACATTGAAATGAATTTAGATTAAGCATTATTGTTTCCTCAGCTTGAATTGGTAATGGAAAAAACCTAATTAATAGCCGAGTTCGATAGTTCAACAACAGATAAAAAGTCACTAATAACGTGCTATCTCGCGGTTCGGTCAATAAAACCTTATTCAATTGCGTTGTGATGCTGGGAACAAAGTAATTAATAATCAGTCTAGAGAATTAATTGAGTTTAAAAGTTCGGAATGTGAATGACCACTTACAATTAAGAGGGTTATAGACAATGTATGATTCAGAAGGTCATTCACTTAGGAAAAATACTGACCACGCTTTCTCTCTAAACTTGATATAAAGTTAAAGCTGTCCTTGACTAGCACGCAAGAAACGCGTGATTTTTAGACAGACCTCTTTTGACCTTGGATGAAATACTCGTCATCAGGCATATTCCAGAATATAAAAAAGGCTTTGAGCTGCTTTGGTCCCAGTGCGATTCCAAGCTCAAGAAGAGTGTCATGTCTATTTCTTACAGGTAAATTATGCTTTATACTCGCTTTTGAAAGTTAAAGATTTTATAGTAAGTTGTAATATTCTTCTGAATTATTTTTATTTTATCAATATAATGTAATAGTGAGTTCTCTTTTCTACTATGAAATATTTTACTGATTTAATATTTTTCTGAATTGATGTTCATTGTATTTATAATGTAATATTATTGAGTTCCTTCTTCCACAATCATAATGTAATGAAATATTTTACAGCTTCGATGTTCATTAGTATTTGTTTGAAATAATTACTAGCTTCATGTTATAATTTAATTGAGAATAAATATATTCTTTAAATAATAAGTATAACACTCACAGATCTTTTTCAGGTCGTTACCTTACATTAAATAAAATAAAATACATTTATTACAGTTATTGAGTTTTAGGCTCTTTGAATATTTAAATCACTTGTATTCAAAAATGCAGAAAAATGAATGGACAAATGAAATGCTAGATTGTGGAAGAACTATTTAATAAGTATTGTAATATGTATTGTATGTAGTTTCAACATAAATAAATAAATAAATTTACATGTTGTATCTTTACTATATATATATATATATATATATATATATATATATATATATATATATATATATATATATATATATATATATATATAAAGTGCGATTTCAAGCTCAAGAAGAGTGTCATATCTATTTCTTACAGATTCTTGGTACCTTCTCGTAGCCAAAGCTTGGCCACAAAAAGATGTAACCGTATCTACACCATCATAAGTGACACCTTATTCTTAAGAATACCGAACTTTCTTCCTTCTCGTAACTAGGCACGAGAAGAAGGTTATGATAGAAAACATCTAAACAACAAAACAGAGTTTTCTTATCATAAAAACATCATAAAATACTTGGAGTTACGTGTAAGAAGACTGTTACTCTTTCTTACACAATAAAATTCTTGGAGTTACGTGTAAGAAAACTGTTGCTCTTTGTTACACCACAAGATACAACATGGAGTTACGTGTAAGAGGACTGATACCCTTTGTAACACCACTAGATACGTTATGAGGACGATCGAAGAAAAGTTATTTGTGTTTGATCACACTTTTAACAAATTCGGTTGTGCCTGAACTACTTGGTCCAGCAGTGATTATATTAAAGATATGACAATAACACGGCGCCTCCCAGATTAAACGATCTGACCTTTCGTCAGTCGCTTTTGAGAATACAGTATTAACTAACGTTGAATGATGCCATTATTCTCGATACTTTGAAATTGTATGAAGAATACAGCAAAACACAAAAGCTTTGATACAATTTACTTTTTTCATAGTACAAACATATTTACAATTCAAAACACAATTCACCTTTTTTCGGGTACAACAAATTAAAATTTCACAACTCAAAGTGCATGTTTTTCTGTCATAGTGAAAAAAAAAACATTTCCATTTTTAATAAAGAGACATTTCAATTTTTCTTCATTGTGCAACAATGTACATTTCAAGGAGTATAGTTCGTGCTTTTTCTTTATGGTTCAAACAAATTTACATTTCCAAAAAAAACAACAAAATTCATGTTTTTCTTTGTTTCACGATACAACAAATTTCAGAATACGTTCTTTTTTTCTTCATACTACCAAATATTGACGGCTAATACACCAAGTTAATGTGTGTCTTCCGTTCTTTGATGCTACAAAAGAAGAAAATACTCTTCATGGTGCAACGGTATTTCCATTTCAAATAAAAAGATGATGTTTTTTCTTTCATTGCATAAATAAATAAAAATATATTTGCATTTTAAAAGCAAACTTCATTTTTTGTCATCGTGCAACAAAAAGTATTTACATTTTTGTTTAAAAAAGTACCCCATGTTTCTTTTTGATGGTGTAACAAATTTACATTTCTAAAAAGCTAAGTTAATCCTTCCTTCTGTTATCAGTCACACACACGCACACACATACACACGCACACTATTTCTTTGGCATAATTGGTCACTTATTTGCAATTATCGATTTCAAGACTTTTCCAGGTACATACATCCCTCTAGTCGTAAATCTCTTGGTGTATCCAACTAGTTGTACACATTTTCTGGTAAGTATGAAAAGTCGAAAAAGTCAAGTACGAAGACTATTTTCTTCACACGGGGATAAATTTGTTTGCATCACTAATCGAAGCCCTTTTAACACAATAAGTTTTTCGTGCACAGATAAAATTTCGGTGGTCTTATCTTTGCATGCTTTGTTTACAAGTGTGACACTGAAAATCTGCAAGTTAATGAAATCGATGAAATGTAGTCAGTAACTCAATAACACGCGCACACACACACACACACACACTACGTCGCATTATAAGGAATCGTCTCGCCTTGTGTACTCTGTTCTTTAAACAGTAATTCATAATCCATTAACTTACAAATGTTGTTATTGACTTCCTTCCTTCAAATTCGGTACAATACTGATGACGGAAGTCATCGCATGTCAATAATTGTACTTATAGCATGACGTGTTGATTGGGAAGTCGCAGTGGCATAGCAATAACTGTACACGTAACATAACGTGTTGTATCAGGAAGCCGCACCATTTTTTGGTTGACTGGCTATTTGATCATCGGACAAACGTACAGTTTTGAGAGGCTCAACCGTTTTGACACTAACATCGTAATATTTATATACCATTAAAGATTCTTTTAAGATATCATAGTTTACCACCTGAACGACACAATTATTGAGCGTGCCCCTTTACTCAACATTTGGTTGAAACTTGTCTTTGTTCGGTCTGGGTACTGACGTAATGTGTGGGTCACCATATCGCAAAATGTAAAATAGTCTCTTCGGGATGTTTATCAATTCAAAACCCTAAACGTTAGTCTTGTGTGTGTGTGTGTGTGTGTGTGTGTGTGTGTGTGTGTGTGTGTGTGTGTGTGTGTGTTTGCGTGCGTGTGTGCGTGTGTGATAGCCTGTATTGGCGATTGATCTACATACAACTGTCAGTGTCAAAGTAAAGTAAGCTTTAGGTTCCAAGACGGAGTACAACTCTAAACAGGCATTGACTCTCATGTAAGCAGTAATGATGACATTGCCAAATCATCGCACGGTGCAGACTCTAGGACATCTTCCTAACTCACCAAAGATTAAATCTGCACATATTATTTCCACGTGTTCGTTGACTTTGCTTTTATCGTCAACGAGTTGAAAAGTATGGACCTGGATCTATTAAGTGTTTGGTCTTTGGCAATTTCGGAAGCTTAGCCAGTTTTTGAAAATGATCGTCTTCCTTTGTTCAGCTCAATTTATGCCTTCTAGGGACCGGTATCGTTCTTTGAATTCATCTTTTTCATCTCGGGTATAACACCAAGAAGCTGCTAACTTCTGACTTAAATTTAAGAAATTCGTTTACTTAGACTGAAAAAAATACAAACATTACTCGAGTCGTCGTCCTGCTGTCATTGTTCTGTGGTAGAAAAATGCTTTTAACAAGATGTATCCATGAAACAATTCGACATTCACCCGCGATCCTGTCAACACGCAGTTTGGGTCCTCGTGGTGATTGATAAGACTGACTTTGATGGCACGTTTAAACTCGAAAGACACTTACTTTTTCCGTGACAATCATAAGGTGAAATGGGATGATACAAGTTCATCTGAGGAAGAACTTTATTTTTGAATAAAAACTTTGTGGTGGCAAATGTATTCCACATTAATGTGTTCTGTCAACATTTCAGGATGACCGCTGGGGAATCGAACATATTTACATACCCAAGGGTACAACAAATACATATCGATATGTTTCGTTTGTTTTCTCGATATTCGTCACTTTTCTACAAACATTTGACTTTGGCCGGTATGGATGTTAGTTATGTATACAGTGGGATGATAGGAAAATATAAGGAAATAAGGAAGTGGTGGATCATTCTGAATAATTAAAAATGGCAAAATAGAAACAGTACTACACCTACACATTCTAAATAACGTTAGCTCCATACAACATTTATGTCAATGTCGGATATATGTTAACACACTTCTAGGATTCCAAAAGTAAGCCAATGTCTGTCCTTAGCTCTGTGTTTATTATATTATCCGTCCAGTGCAATGTCTGTAGAAGACTTTGTTTGTATAGCTTGTAAGCATTCTTCTTTCTTCTGTTTTCACTCCATGTGTGAAAATGTATAAGTACACGTGCGTTCAATATGTTTCTATTTCTACTTCTTTTATCCTTGTACTTCACTGGTAGGGTCATTGGGATTATAAGAGACGTTAGTATTGTTTAGAAAGTGACGTTATGGAGTGTTATGGGTTTTGCTGTGTTCATAAGGTTACAATACGGAAGTTAAAGGGAAGAAGGAAGATAGTATTATTTATAATGGATATAAATTCTCTTTGTGCTTCTTCCTTTATATCCTAAACTGTTTGGTTATTATATGAGTGAGTGTTGCCACTCAAACTGTCTTTTGGACAGTAAATGTGTTGCATTGGACAGCAAATGTTGAATGTTGGATAGTAGATACCTGGATAATAATCACTCAAAAAGCGCGCCGTTGGTAAAGCTTGGGTGTTGGAGAGTAGACCAGTCGGTGCTGATGACTCCAACGGCGTGTTGGATAGTACATGTGGGGTACCGATCACTCCAGCGGCGTGTTAATGGCATAGTGTGGGTGTTTGATAATATTACTACGTGTGGGTCACTCTAAGAGCGTGTTAAATATTAAATGTGTGGTATTATCACTCCAATGGCGTGTTGATGGAATAATATGCAATTTACGGATGTTTTGTTTCTGTGTGTATGTTTTTTGTGTGTTTCTGTGTTTGTGTTTGTTTCTCTGTGTGTTTGTGTGTTTCTGTGTGTGTGATTTTGTATTTCTGTGTGTGTTTGCTTTTGTGTGTGTTTCTGTGTGTCTGTTTTTGTGTGTTTCTTTGTGTGTTTCATTGTGTTTCTATTATGTGTGTGTGTGTTTCTGTGTGTGTGTGGTTTTTTGTGTGTATTTCTGTATTTTCTATGTGTGTATGTTTCTGAGTGGTTTGTGTTTTTATGTGTGTGGTTTTTGTGTGTGTATTTCTGTGTGTGTTTTTGTTTTTCTCTGTGTACTTGAGTTTATGTGTGTGTTTCTGTGTGTAATTGTTTTTGTGTTTCTGTATGTGTATGTTTGTGTGTTTCTCTGTGTTTTTGTTGTTTGTTTATGTTTGTTTGTGTGTGTGTCTGTGTTTGATTATGTGTGTGTTTTGTGGGTTTCTGTGTGGTTGTGGGTGTTTTGTGTGTTTATGTGTGTGTCTTGTGTTTCTGTGTGTGTTTTGTGTGTTTCTGTGTGTGTTTTGGTGTGTGTTTTGGTGTGTTTGTGTGTTTTTGTTGTTGTTTCTGTGTGTCTTTTGTGTTTTATGTTTTTGTGTTTCTTTGTGTGTGTTTCTGTGTGTGTTTCTGCGTTTGTGATTGTGTTTTGTGTGTTTTGTATGTGTGTGTTTGTGTGTTTTTCTGTATGTGTGTGTTTTATGTGTTTCTGTGTGTGTGTGTTTTGTGTGTTTCTGTGTGTGCTTTTTGTATGTGTTTCTTTATGTGTATGTTTTTGTGTGTGTATGTGTTTGTGTGTGCGTGTGTTTTTGTGTGTTTTTTGTGGTTGTTTCTTTGTGTGTGTGTGTGTGTGTGGTTTTTGTGCTTTCGTTTTCTATGTGTACGTTATCATGAAATGTGTTTTATCAATAATTTTCAGGGTTTGTTGTTTAAAATATATATGTTATTTGCATGATGCAGTCTATTGAAAGGGATCGATGATTTGTGTGAGAAGATTTAACTTCTGCTCTGCCAGTGTATACCATTATTAACTCTTGGCTGGAGTTAAATCTTTTCATTTCTTAAGTATTATATATTCAATAAGCAGTCGTAAAGATTTATTGTGATTTCTTTTCAAGGAAGTAAACAAAACAGAGTTTAACCATTTCCATTATGAGACCAGGCATAGGAACAAATTATTTATAGACGTTATAAACTTCAGTCATGTCCACACTTTTGTCACGAACTACATTTCATATAAAACAATGTTTCAACACGTTGGTTGGAATTTCTAACATCTTAGTATCTTCGCAGGCCAAGGCTCCGATATATTAATCCTATATACACCTTGGCGTATCGAGCAGATGTCTCTGTGCTTCTGGTCTGTGAATTGTATCGAGATATGGGAGCATACAGCTTGAATGGAATGATAAATAAGCAATTTTATAGTGCCAGTCCGTTCTTGCATAAATAACTTTCATTCATTTGCACCTGTTAATTGCTTCCCTCTGATACATAGTCATACTTTCGATATTAAACTTCCAAAGTATCGTTAGTAGGTCAATTGCCTCCATCATATTCGGCCTAGGTACCATGCACCTCGATATTGATTAGTTGGCATTACATACATATAAGGGAGGTAACTCATGAAACGCAATAACTGTCACTAGGACAAAACCCCAATATACGTTCGAGGTGTAGATAGTTATTACATCGGAACCTTAGCTAGAGAAGATGACATCTTAGAAACTGAACGTGTTAGTTCATCATATTTTGTTACGAAAGGTCCTCTGTACACATGGAGCAGGTGAAAAAAAAAATGAAATAGATCTTTGCATACAAAGTTACGCAGACAGTAATTAAAATATCTCATCATAAGAAAAAGAATTACGACCTTGAACCGCTGCAGTCCAGTTGTCTCTGCCGGACCAGGTTGATTGCCTCAAGCGTGTGTCCTTTGGAAAGACGCTTTGCTCCCATTTCCTCGGCATCATATAGACAATGTGTAAAAAGTGCTGTTTAAACAAACAAAAAGAAACAAACACATCTTAATATTCCATACGGATAAGACGGTAGTGCACACTTTAAAATATAATGGATTTAAATTTAATAGTAATAATCGCCTTCTTCGTTGACGGCAACAGAGACGTTGGTGTAATCGTTATCAGTATCATCGACATTATTATCAAAGGAGATATTTCAAGAAATTTAGCAAAATTAGTTTAAAATTTAAAAAGAAAACAATTAAATATAAAACACACATACCACATATACGCAAGACATGTAAACCGGATACAGTAACATTAAAAAGAAAAAGACAATTAGATGATAGGTGAATGTATCTGAATTAAAGTGAATGTAGAAAGTCCTTTTCAAAAATTTTCTGCAAATAATGAGGTACAAAATTTTTAAGAAAATACGCTGGCATGAACACAAATATATTGCAGATGTTAAGCATTATAAGCAGCTCGTATAGACAGTTCAATACGGTATTTAAGGTAATAGAGTGTTCTAGAACTAAGAGTTTTCGATTGCATAAAGTACTCAGAGATTCGTTTTAAGATGTCGATCAAGTCAAATTCTAATTGGTCTCCTTTCTAAAAATTCAAGACCAGACAAAATTTACCGTCACGGTCACTCAAAACAATATAACTTCTCCAACTGATTCTCACAGCCAGTCGAACAAACCCACTTCATGAAAAGACAGGACCTATTCCGGATGGAAGATATATATATATATCGATTTATTTTCCTCTTGAATTTAGGTATTTGGTCATGGCTAACACGTTCAAGGTCGTTTTAACAGCTGAAAAGATTGTTGATAGTATTTTTGGGGTTTTTTTTCACTTTTAATTTTGACTAAACACAATTATAAATGCTGCTGTATTAGATTATCTCGATCGTGTACCATTATAGTGTTGCACTTTTTTAAAGGGCACCTGTTAATTAGTCGCATGTTATTAACTCACATGGATCAATACCGCGGCACGCAGTCGTCTTGTAGGAACTATTGACTGGGTTGAAAATGGGAAATTCCCTTACCGTATGTTTCCTCACAGCTTGGTCAAAATTGCAATCCACATTAGGAGAGAAAGGTGTATTATATATCCTAAGTAATATGCGAATTATGAATTATTAATTAGTTATCCAAGATGTAATTATTAAAATATTTAACTTGCATTCATCTCCAAATATGTTTAACATGTTCAATTAATCTTCTAAAAGCATTATCAACGCTTATTTTTATGTACAATTTTCAAACCAATATAAATCGCATAAATGTGCGTACAGTCAAGTTAAATAGGTATTTTATATTTTTGTTTGATTACAGAAAGCATAACGATAAGGTCCAATTATGAAATATAAAGAGGAAATCCCAACATGAACAATGGTTCATTTTTCCTATAAAACTACATACATACATACATACATACATACATACATACATACATACATACATACATACATACATACATACATACATACATACATACATGCATGCATGCATGCATGCATGCATGCATGCATGCATGCATGCATGCAGACAGACAGACAAACAAACATACAAACATATAGTCTTTTGTGAAGAAATGAAAGGGATGTGTTTTATGCAATCACACAATTACAAAACAACTCTATGCGACACTTCAGGAGGTTTCCTTATTTTATATCCTGTTCCCATAATGAATATTTTAATTACTTACTTTTTAATTTTAATTTCAACTTATTCCCCAATTTTCTGAGATCTTAATAGATATGACTTATATGAATGCTTCTTAATATAAAAATTGTCATATATCTTATCTAATTTTCATATGTATTCTTTCTGTGATGTGTCATAAATATACACACGTTTTGCTGTTTTATTTAAATTTCAAATAAATTCAGTTGCATCTTATACGCTATTGATGCGCGCGCGTGTGTGTGTGTGTGTGTTTGTGTGTGTGTGTGTGTGTGTGTGTGTGTGTGTGTGTGTGTGTGTGTGTGACTGATTATACTGTTGTCATTGTATTATTTCTTATGTTTATCGTAAATATGTACTACCTGTGTACTCATCTGTTCAAACGTATAGTTTTTGTGATAAGTTTTGTTGATAACATAGTCCAGACCTACTGGTGTTTTTCTTAAGTTATCCAGACCACAAAATGTCTGGTATCTTGTACACCATCAGTGTGTGATTTTTTTTTCCGTCATGCTCCGCTGCAGGAAAGATTAGTTTTAAGGGTATATACGGGCGATACCCGCTAGGTGCCGGCTTTTGTTTACAGACATGAGTGCGAACTAAACCAACTCCTTACAGTTTGTACATGGAACAAAAAAAAGCCTTATCCGAATAGCGTGCCATACTGTGTTAACGATTACATTTTCAGGTAAGTTTACCTCTTCTAAGTAAGTCAGATCTCTGAATTGATCTACACCTATATTGACCGAAAACTAAATTGGCATTGTTACTGATGACAACGCCGTTAGTCGAGAACAGTGATTTCGGTGCCTGGATAGAAGAAAAAAATTTGGGAGGTTGGGTGGGGCAAAGTACGCAAAATTAGACAAATTTGGTGGTAGGACAATATGGAACCGTTTGGGAAATTAATGTTAAAACGGATCAAGGTACTAGTTGACCTCGTGGGAATTAAGCATGTATGGAGCTGTCATGGACCCCGTTTGGGACGAGCATTTGCCTCTAGGAGAAATATGTCTGAGACTGCATGGTGATATGTAGGAATTTAGCACGGATATAACAACATGGGTCATATGTGAAATACATGTTGAAATGGGTCCATATAGGCCTGCAACGGGATTTTATGGAAATTAAATATGACTGCATAATCACAGACAACAACCACGCTGTAACTGCCTAATATATTGTCTACTCTACCGTTCATACATTTTGTTGGAAATAGCATAACAAGTTGTTTAATCGGTTTATGTACTTTTAAATTGTAGTATATTTATGATTGGATCTATGTAAATTTAACATGGGAATGATGCAAGAGGTACAGACAGACATATGGAGAGGATAAGTGTTATTTTACCGGACTTCTGTACAGCTTCTTTGTCATCCGATCAGGTCTATGAAGGTTGGTCCTTTCGTGTAGCTTCTCAGTTCCTCCGACATACTGATGGCTATATATCTTACATGTGATGAGATAAATTATATTATCTATTTAACACCATCAACCTTCATATATCTGATTGGATGACAAGTAAGCTGTACAGAAGCCCTGTCGTAGAACACTTCTTCTCTCCTGGCCACACTTTCAGTGATACAACACTTATTGGAATTGCTCACAACCCCAACTGACGTTCCGAAACCAGAAAAGAAAAGGGATCTTACTGGATACGCAGACTTAAAACATTCAAACCAAACAGCTTAAACCAAGAAGACTAGAAAAGAACAACCATGCACAAATGAAATTATCTTTAGCAGCAGGCACGCCTTTTGTGTGGATCTCTAATTTTGCTTGTTTGCCAATAATTACTACTTTAGGAATGAAATATCCGGGATATAATTCACGCTTACATAAAGGTACATAAAACAACTTGTCGTTATGGCTCATCGATTTCTAGATCAATAAAAACATTTACCAGTTTTCGCAGCAAGCTGAAATAAACTAGTTGAAACAATAAATTTAAATGTCTAATTCCTGTAGAAACAGTCATCTAAAGATTGGCAAACACAGTCATTTTTGTGCTTTATTTGTTTGTCTTGTCTATGTTTTGTATATGTCTTTGATAAAGACTCATTAAAAGTCAAAAGCGCCCAGGCTAGTTAGATACTAGTTTTGCGCTGTTCGTTTTCAGTTTATTGTATTTATCTTAATCAATCCCTGACACACGTGAACCCTTGCTGGATCAAGTGTAATTGAAAGCATGTTATTCGCCATATAATTTGTATTGCAAAACGTACAGCATCGTCATTTTGATTTTTAACTTTGTTTCAGTGTACTCCGTGGTCATATTTTACAGAACGATGCTGCTTCTGCCCACAATACAAGCGATATATTTTTATTATTTTCTGATACATTGTGATGTTGGCCTTTGGCTAAAATCAAAGTGATGGATTTGGGTTGCCATATCACTCAGTCTTTGACTAAAATCAAAGTGATGGATTGGGTTGTCATATCACCCAGTCTTTGACTACAATCAAAGAGATGGATTTGGTTGTCATATCACCCAGTCTTTGACTACAATCGAAATGATATATTTGGGTTGCCGTATCACCCAGTCTTTGACTACAGTCAAAGTGATGGATTTGGTTGCCGTATCACCCAGTCTTTGACTACAGTCAAAGTGATGGATTTGGTTGCCGTATCACCCAGTCTTTGGCCACAATCGAAGTGATATATTTGGGTTGCCGTATCACCCAGTCTTTGACTACAGTCAAAGTGATGGATTTGGTTGCCGTATCACCCAGTCTTTGGCTACAATCGAAGTGATATATTTGGGTTGCCGTATCACCCAGTCTTTGACTACAGTCAAAGTGATGGATTGGGTTGTCATATCACTCAGTCTTTGACTACAATCGAAGTGATATATTTGGGTTGCCGTATCACCCAGTCTTTGACTACAGTCAAAGTGATGGATTTGGTTGCCGTATCACCCAGTCTTTGACTACAGTCAAAGTGATGGATTTAGTTGCCGTATCACCCAGTCTTTGGCTACAATCGAAGTGATATATTTGGGTTGCCGTATCACCCAGTCTTTGACTACAGTCAAAGTGATGGATTTGGTTGCCGTATCACCCAGTCTTTGGCTACAATAGAAGTGATATATTTGGGTTGCCGTATCATCCAGTCGTTGACTACAGTCAAAGTGATGGATTTGGTTGCCGTATCACCCAGTCTTTGGCTACAATCGAAGTGATATATTTGGGTTGCCGTATCACCCAGTCTTTGACTACAGTCAAAGTGATGGATTTGGTTGCCTTATCACCCAGTCTTTGGCTACAATCGAAGTGATATATTTGGTTGCCGTATCACCCAGTCTTTGACTAGAGTCAAAGTGATGGATTTGGTTGCCGTATCACCCAGTCTTTGACTACAATCAAAGTGATGGATTTGGTTGACGTATCACCCAGTCTTTGACTATAATCGAAGTGATATATTTGGTTTTGCCGTATCACCCAGCCTTTGACTACAGTCAAAGTGATGGATTTGGTTGCCGTATCACCCAGTCTTTGGCTACAATCGAAGTGATATATTTGGGTTGCCGTATCACCCAGCCTTTGACTACAGTCAAAGTGATGGATTTGGTTGCCGTATCACCCAGTCTTTGGCTACAATCGAAGTGATATATTTGGGTTGCCGTATCACCCAGTCTTTGACTACAGTCAAAGTGATGGATTTGGTTGCCGTATCACCCAGTCTTTGGCTACAATCGAAGTGATATATTTGGGTTGCCGTATCACCCAGTCTTTGACTACAGTCAAAGTGATGGATTTGGTTGCCGTATCACCCAGTCTTTAGCTACAATCGAAGTGATATATTTGGGTTGCCGTATCACCCAGTCTTTGACTACAGTCAAAGTGATGGATTTGGTTGCCGTATCACCCAGTCTTTGACTACAATCAAAGTGATGGATTTGGGTTGCCATATCACTCAGTCTTAGACTACAATCAAAGTGATGGATTTGGTTGACGTATCACCCAGTCTTTGACTACAATTAAAGTGATGGATTTGGTTGCCGTATCACCCAGTCTTTGGCTACAGTCAAAGTGATGGATTTGGTTGTCATATCACCCAGTCTTTGAATACAATCAAAGTGATGGAATTGGTTGCCATATCACCCAAACTCCCAACCTATTACATTTGACATTTAAACTTAGACTAAAGTCAATTTTACATAACGAATGCTATCTAAAACAAGTCCATAAATATGCTAAAGGGAATATAAAGCTATGTTGATGAAGAAGATCTACACAGAAATTTACATTATCTTTAGGTTCAGACTGTGTGTGTGTGTGTGTGTGTGTGTGTGTCAAAAATAATAAATCAAAAACTACTGTTGTTCCACTCCCACTAAAAAAAAAAAAACATCCAGTATCATGTGCTCCTCAACTAATTCAATATACTAAAACACCAATGCACATCTCTCGATACAATATCCTAAAACATCAATGCACACCTCTAGATGTAATCTCCTGAAACACCAAAGCAAACCTCTCGCTGTAATATCCTAAAAATACCAATGCACACCTCTCGATGTAATCTCCTAAAATCCCAATGCACACCTCTCGATGTAATATCTTAAAACACCAATGCACACCTCTCGATGTAATATCCTAAAATATCAATGCACACCTCTCGATTTAATGTCCTGCACGTCTTTGGGAGAAATTTTTTTAAAAAGTTGCATACAAAATCATATGCCATAATGTTTCATTCCTAGTTTCTCTTAAGGAATGTCTTATTTTAGAAAGAGATATCACAAATGAAACATGAATATTTACATCTTATTTTTACACATTTACAAGCAACAGTATTTCTAAAACAAAACTCAAACGTACAGGGATAAGCACACAATTTTTGTCGTCTGTTTGTCAAACTTACTCACGAATATACGTCAATTGTTATACAGGAAGCATTTCTCGTAACTGTCTTCCAATACATCCCGTGACCATATTGCTTAAAATGCAATATTGGTTTTGTCCACAATTCAAGGGATGGAATTTTGAGGGGTTGCAATATTTGGCACTTTTGTAAACTTACCACTCTCAGAATGTCATGCTTACATCACTGGAA
Organism: Potamilus streckersoni; assembly: GCA_016746295.1. Taxonomy (NCBI): domain Eukaryota; kingdom Metazoa; phylum Mollusca; class Bivalvia; order Unionida; family Unionidae; genus Potamilus; species Potamilus streckersoni. Next base: position 1,854,799 of record JAEAOA010001910.1, on the reverse strand, counting down.
CTTAAAATATAAAAGCAAATTTTAAATCAAAACCGATGGAATCAAAAGCCTTTCAGATAAGTAAAATAGACTAATGGAGTTAACCTTATGTTTGCATTGATGAGGCCTCTGTGAATATAACATTTGCGATTGGTTTGATTGTTTAACATGACAATGCACTGTGAAGCTCTATGGAAATTTTACAATATGGCCTAATTACTGAGACTAAACAAACTCAACTGCACTCATATTGTGTTTTTGCATACATTTTTGTCGAAAACAAGATTACAAGTTACAGTTTTGCGCTCATGTGTATGCCCTTTCAGAAGTGTTTTGTTTGTTGTTGTTGGGCTTAAAGCCATATTTCTGCACACGATAGGCTATTCATGGCGGCCAGTATTAGTGGTGGAGGAAGAAACCTGGAAATCACCGAAAGGAACCACTGACCCACGAGAAGCAACTGGCAAGCTTTCTCACATATCCACATTCGCCGAATCCTAGACTCGAACCCACGCAGAGGTGAGATGGCAGTGATCCGTAACGGACAGCGCTTTACACCACTTGACCACTTTGGATTTGTAAATCCTGCATAGAAAATCAATGCGTGAGGTTACTACTGGATTATGTTAAACTGATTTCGTAATCATTATAAAAGATTTATTAATCTGTTTAAACAAGTCAGTATTCAGATAGAATTATTAACTTTTATTTTTCAATGGCACTGTTTTGGAGGCATAATTTTCATATCGATGGAAAGTTGCACGTTTTAAAAATGCAAAATACAGGTAAATTGTTCTCAAATGTTGCGATAAGGAGAACAGTGCACGCGGAAAGTAGCATTCTGTTAGAGCTAATGTCCTGAAAATATCATTATTTTACAGCTCACGTCCAGAAAGTAGCTTTTTTTTAGAGCTAATGTCCTGAAAATAGCATTATTTTACAGCTCATGTCTTGAAAATAGTATTCTTTCAGAGGTCATGTCCTTGATGTAGTATTATTTTAGAGCTCATATCCGGAAAGTAGTATTCCTTTAGAACTAACATCCGAAAAATAGTATTTTTAGACGTCATGCCAGAAATCACACTGTGAAAAAGTAACAGAATATTGGACTTGTTAAAATCAGTTTCAAACTAAGGATATGTAACTGATAAGAACAACGATGAATTTGTATAATATGGCTTACATTGCAGAACAATATCGCCTTAATGTTCCATAAAGTCAAAATATAGAAGAACGTTTTGCGAATTTTAGTTATTTAACTAATTGTCTCTTTGAATGAAGAAGATAGGTGTTTACTTATAAAATGACTTCTGTGATCATTTTCTACTTTTTGGTTGATATGAATCTCTTTTCTTTTAGTCGACTAGCTTTAAATAAAGACTCGTGTTTTTTAATGAATTTTGAAAGATTAATTTCAAATTGTGTCAGTGCTTTTTAAATGGTATGTATATATGTATGTATGTATGTATGTATGTATGTATGTATGTATGTATGTATGTATGTATGTATGTATGTATGTATGTATGTATGTATGTATGTATGTATGTATGTATGTATATGGATCTACTATTTGTTCACACGAATCAAACATACAAACATACAGTAAAAACACGGAGAGGGAATTTGTTTTGTTTTCATACATACATAGATACAAACATGTACACATACAAATGGAATGATATTTTGTTTGAAACAAATATATACATATACACTTACACCCTTCAGTGGGGGATTGTGTAAATTAAATGCAAGATCGTGAAACAGGGTACATATTGAGATTATATCTATCAAGGAAGATGTATACAGTGTTAAGAACATAGAAGGAAAAGGGATGTTCGTTGAGGAACGCGGCCGGAAATACGGGCAAAATGTTTTATTTCCAATACAGTTACAAATGACATGTCTAACTGCGTGTTTTAGCCCTCTACCAGTTTTAATCGAATACATAAACGAAATTGCTCACAAACCTGGCAGCTAGCGCATGATTGAACAGTAAAAACAAAGATAATACATCATACTTACGGCATGTAGCAAAAATCATCAGTTGATATATCCTGCTTACAATTACATTGTTATGGGATACAGTTTTATATACCTCGCTATCTATATAATAAAAATTCAAACTATCAGAAATAAGACTTTGAGAAAGGTCGCTTGACTAAGATGAACACTGTGTGAAATAAATACGGCTTTTCCAAAAAAAACTATGATTTGAGCAGAGAGAGAGAGAGAGAGAGAGAGAGGGGGGGGAATAATGCAATACCTATAACACTAACGGTGCTGCTATATTCGAGTATACATCGAAGCTAAATGTTACTATATATAAATAAAGGAGTATAAGGATAATGGGGGAAATTACGTGAGGGACCCTATTTTATAGGGGGAGTCCAAGAGGTTATGTCGGAGGGGTGTGGTGGGGTGGAAATGTCCAGGAGGGAGAAAGTCCTTTTTAACACTTAATGCAAAACGTATACTCATTTATGTCTTAGATTCAGTTTTAAATGTCTATATGTTTGCCTTTAATTCGGCTTTAATTTCATTGATGTTGCTTCCCTGTGTGAGTCTTTCTACTTACTTTATTTTTGAATGCATACAGTTTAAAATTTGGTTCAGATTGGTTAGGAACTGATCATTGTACGTGTACATTTTCCTTACTGTGTGTAGGCCATGAATTGCAGCTGATAGCCACAGCTTTAGGTGGAACATTTTTTTTACCACTACTATTATCACTCACTCTGTAGGTGGAAAATTTGTTATCTCTACCATTATCACTCGATTTGTTTCTTCTACCATTATCAATCTGTTGAATAAATTATTGTCCGATTCTTTTCCAGATAATGTCTTTCAAATTACTATCCTCCGACGCAATCCTTTTTTAATTATCAACTTTTTGCATAAAATTTCTATTTTGCTGCATTAAAATTTTGTACTGAATCTGCTTGATTGGTAATACCTTTACATCACTCTTAAATATTGAAACTAATGTTGCATTTGTATCGTCTGTTTTAATTCCAACATATAAAAGTAGAACGGACAGCGAATCTTGTACATAGGGTAACTCACTATATCTTGAACTACAATAATTACTGCCAACAGTTTGTATTTATCCAACAAACTCACGGAGGCATACAGTGAAAGTTTATCGCTTCTTCATCTTTTATCATTATGCTGATATTTAATCCATTTGTGGAACTTTGCTACCATTCTTGTAATAGTCATTAAAACTCTATTATTTTCAACATACAGGTAACCCAGTAAAATTTCGCCCAGAAAAATTGTGAAAATCGAAAATGACAGGTCTTCTTCTTGTGAAATCCTCAAATCAAATTTTCTTTCAATTTAAATAGTCCTTTAAGAGTTATTTGAGCGAAAATGAAATTTGTGGTTTATGGTGACGGACATAGGCAACACCATATTCCCTGCTCCATAGATGTCATGATGTAAAAAGTAAATGAGTTTTTTAGGCTTGAACTTTTACATTCACATTTTAACAAGTAAAGATGCTGCTTTTACACTGGATTTATTTAGTTAGTTAGTTAGTTAGTTAGTTAGTTAGTTAGTTAGTTAGTTAGTTAGTTAGTTAGTTAGTTAGTTAGTTAGTTAGTTAGTTGAAGTCGATTTATATATTTTCACCGACCAACATTTTTTTAATTGCAGAACAGATTGTCAAGTGACTCAGTGTGGTTTGAATGATGCTAAAGCTACTCGGATTGTTGCCTTTTGTATTCCATTTCGTTGTTGGCTTTGCCTGCTACATGAATGTTCCATGTGACAATTCCAATACAAGAGCTAACGCACTAACAAACGTAAGACAGATCTATTTATATTAATGTTTAAATATTTTAGCTTAATTAGGCTTGAGCAGTATATAAGTTAATTAATGATAAAATACTATAGCTTCCGCACAGCCCCACCACCACCACCACCACGACCGACCTACTATATACCCATTCAACTCTTCAGCGTAGCGTTGGCTCTATGGTCACTGCGTCGGATTCAATACAAGAAGTGTAGGGTACGGGTCCGAATCAGGGCCGGATTATCCATAGACCAAAGTTTGCAGCGTGTCCATGGCCCCGAGGCTCAAGGGGCCCCGTATATTATCGTCTGATTTTACAGGCAGGGCCCACGAGGCTCAAGGGTTGCTTTTGGTGGCTTGACGTCGCATCCAGTGAAATTCACTGAAGCAAAGCACTGAAATATCGTATCGATCCGCCAAGAAGTAAATAGGATGAACATATCCGGCTTGTTAATAATTTATATAATGACCAAGATTAATTACTTCAAAGTGAACGATTGCACATGCCATAAATACAGCTGTCTTGTCTTTATAATATATATATATATATATATATATATATATATATATATATATATATATAGAGAGAGAGAGAGAGAGAGAGAGAGAGAGAGAAATATATATATATATATATATATATATATATATATATATATATATATATATATATATATATATATATATATATATATATTCACACACACATATGCGTATTAATTTTGAGTTGACAGCGAAAGAACGAAAACAAAAAGGATTTTTCACCATGATTTTTGAAGGTTAATTAAGTTTTTTGAACACAAAATTATTCAAACTACTTAACACTTTAAAAGGGGGTTAGGGTGCTTTGTAAGGGTAGGGGGATTAATATAGTCATTTATGTATATACCCATTGCTGCATGTATACATGTCGCTGTAGGCTTTAACTGTATATAAACACAATCTTGGATATATAGTGCTGATTAAATTATAAGTTCTGATGTGTACCCCAGAAGATAACAAAAAAAAATCAAAGGTAAAAATGTTAAAAAGTCTACGATATGTATAAAATTAAAATATAAAGCTAAAAAATACTTCAAGTGACACTGAATTAGGATTTTGTAACATGTTGAAAACTGACACAAATCTTTTGAAAACGACGACAATATGGTCAAAATCCGGAAATAGATTTAATCTTAAACATTGAAATTTTTTAGGGCAAGTTACTTGCGTTACTTGATTTTCTTGATATCACATAGATGGAGAAAACAAATTGATATGTTTAGAAAAGCATTTACAGGTAGGTTACGTAGTAGAAGGTCCATTGTGTGTATCTTTAATACGAGTATTCTACCGAAATATTCATACTTTAATAATATTTTTTTGAATTTGTTTAAGAGGAATGCAAATTAAGGAGGCATTTAAAGTTTAAATTTAGTTCTTAAAAATGATTTCACTTTTAATTTTCTAGAGAAATAAAGAGGTGAAAGATTCACTTTTGAGTAGATTTAATTTGAGAGCAGCTTTAAGAAAATGTCCAGTGGCATATGAAATTGATAATTCAGATTTAAGATGAAAATTTAAAGCAATTTAAATTATATATACATTATTTTCTGATTATGCGAGCTATTACATTATTTACGAAATATTTAAATCTTCAAAAATGCAAATATAAGAAAACAATATACAATTTAAATTGCTTTAAATACATACACTCGACAAGACTGTTTTACTGACAATGGACACTGGGACGTTATGTACTCTGCTCGAGGATGACTTTTCAGAATGCATGCACAGGTCAGGTATGTTGTTTGTGGAGCTTTTAAATGATTTACCAAATATATACAACGTGCCGATTTATATAGTATCTAAAGTCAATACATGGAGGGGCTCTGAGTGGCTGAGTGGTCTAAAATGCTCACCGTTTTGGATCACTGCCATCTCACCTCCGTCTGCGTAGGTTCGAGTATCGGGCTTGGCCAATGTGGGTACGTGAAAAAGCTTGACAGTAGCTTCTCGTACGTATGTGGTTCTTTCCGGACTTTTCCCATGTTCTTCCTCCATCATTTGGCCATAGTACACAATTAATTTTACTATATGGTCTCTACATTTGTTCCTCAGTACTGAACTTTCCACTGTGTGACAATCAATACACATCATATGTTAATCTAAAATACCTTCAAAGATGACTTTACGGTTTAGTTCTTGTCAAGGGTTGACCTGCATCTTTTTGAGAGGCTGAATTGTAAACAAAACACCAGACAACGGAACACAGATTTCACTTCCGGATCATCACCATGACCTTATTACTCAATGTGCACTGTCGCCGAAATACACACAGACAACCACACCATAAGATCACATTTTAAAGAATAATCAATTGCCTTTAAATCCTTAACAAGAATGCCAAAATCTAACTCTAGTATCACCACCAAATTTAGACCGGAAAAAGTGATCTAAAAATAGACTGGGACTACATTCGTGGGTACTGAACCGGATTTTATTAATTGTGTACTGATTCCTGAAAGGGTCAATGTTTTTGTCAAACTTTTATATTTGCATTTTATTTTGCATGCCACTACTGTTTCAACTTCATACATAAAGTCTTTTGAAATTTCCTTGCAAGCAAGACATGTGACAGCTGTCAGAAAGTGTGTAGTGCTGATGTTCTATAGGGTGCAATTTGAGGTCCAATTGTTCTTAAGAAACCAAAACTAAATTTGCTATATCTTCCTTAATTATAGGAATTTTTCAATGCAGTAAAAACCTAATTGTAATACTTGATAAGGCCTGTCTGAAAATAGTCTTGAAATTAAAAAATATTGATATATTAAATTTTAATGAAAATTTTAAAAAATATATAAATTTTAAAAACTTTTTATTTTACAAAAAAATAAATTTTCATACAAGTTATGACATTCAGTTTGACAAATTTGAGGCAGCAATATTGATAATGAATGGTCTTTAAAACAAATGGTAGTTTAGGTCTGTACAACTGATAATATTAATCCCAGGGGTACTGAAGCATGATAGCTCACAGTGATTTTGACAGCAAATTGCAATATGCCTATCCAGATGCATATAGGTGTACATACTAAAGAAACAATGACAGGTACTATGTTCCACATTTATTGTTTCAGGTACTTGGACAGTTGTTTGTATAACTAATATCCCACTCAAATTTAAAGTTTTGATGGGACCAATACCATGTTTTATAGCAAATATGCATTCCATTTTAATGCCGATAACTACAAAAGTCAACAATGCAATATGAAAATATAGTTTCACCTTACTGAAAAAAGATGCGAATCTCTCTCATGAAGATCTAAGCCATGTCTTTGAGATGCTGTATATCAGTGTACTGATATGAACTCATCTTGGTCACTTATAGCAGCACACTGCACATGTCCTTATGAGACCTTGCTATCACCATTGGACTATTGGAGAGCTTCCAAATTGATCCAACTCTAATACTTTGTTCCAGATACCAGACTAGACCTGAAAATATGTAACATGTTTCACTTAATTCTAAAAAAAGGAAGATGTAGGCAAATGAAGTTAAAATGTGTTAGATATAGTGATTTCAAAATAACATTCAGGTTGCAAATATGGTTAAAAAAGGTAAACTTGATAGAGTGACACTCAAAGATGTGAAGCAATGGGCATGTATTAAAGTGACAAATGCATCCTAAAACTAGATGAAGTTTCTACAAGCATATTTAGCCATTTACAGGTTAAAAAACTAATCAGGTAGAGTATGTATCATAAAGTTTAAGGCAATGTTGGAACAGTGAGGTTTGATCATTGGTGCAAACATTGATACATACCAGTATAGTGGAAAGTCAAATGACAATGTACCAAATTAAAATTTATTACTATATGCAATCCTATTCATGAAGGAAAAACAATTTTAGATATTGTGAGTGAATATAGCAAAATGTAATCACACAGATCAACTATAGGTACCAATAGATCCTATATCATCAACTAAATGTGAAATTTTCATCCCGAAAACTTGTAAACAAGGATGGATATTTGCATGTGTGGGACATATGCAATGTACTTGTTAAAATCACATGTGCAAACATGATTCAAATAATCTGTTTGAACATTTTTAGTCTATTTTTAAGAGTCTTGGCTACCAAGTTATTAAGTTCAATGATTCAATGATTCAATGGAATCAAATATCAGCTGATGCTGCAATACCGCCCTCTGTCAAAGTACTAAATTGAAATGTGTTACCATACAGAGGCATATTCATGATGAAAATAACATCTTGGGATATTTTAAGTGCACACAGTCAAAACTGAGCCTTACAGATTCACTATAGGTACCATGTCAGCCTAACAATGTCAACTTTTGATTCCAAACATTACAAAATATATGCATATTTGTTCATGTCAGCTATGTAACCATGTTAGGATCAGTTGTAGAAAGTTAAATTCAAATAATCTGTTTGAATATTACTTATGTAATCTTTAAAGTGTCAGATAACAAATATTATTAGTCATTAATAATGCATAAAGCAAAATGGATCATGAGAATTCCCATAATATCATCTGGGCTACAATGTTGCACTACATCAATCAACATCTTAAAGAAACTAAAGAATAAAATGGAATGCATTCTGTGTTCAACTTACATCATTTTGCTGTTTTCTTACATGCAATGGTAAATATACCTGGGTAAAGTATATTTTACCCCTCTGACCTGTATTTCATTCTCTGACAGCTTAATATGATTTTGTAGAGAACTTGAACAGGTTCTAGTAAAAAGTCTTCATCTCTGTCCTCTCACTAAATACCCTATAACTATGGTTATAAACAATTACTGATAGCTATACAAGCAGATATGTGTTACTCAGGAAGTCACCCCATCATAAACACATAAATTAACTGTTTGAACCCCAAATAAATAGTTTCAGATGTATTTTAAATGAGGGTCTCATTTTGACTAATAAAGATATTTTCTCTGATCAAATTTGACAAATATCCATCATTTGAGCTTGTATATGGTGTAGGAGTATATATATGCTGATATCATTTAATATCATTCCCAAAAAATATTATATATGTGTATACTTGGTGAAATTTTTTTTATTTTTTAATTGTTTTTTAAATTTCATTTAAATTTTTAAAATTAAAATTATTTTTTTACTTCTAATTTCATTTTTATATTTTTAAAGTCAATATACATAACATATTAAAATTTCATGTATATGTCATTAATAATAAAAAATTTATATCAGTTTCAAGTTTTTACTGACAGGCCATAGTACACAATTAATTTTACTATATGGTCTCTACATTTGTTCCTCAGTACTGAACTTTCCACTGTGTGACAATCAATACAAATCATATGTTAATCTAAAATACCTTCAAAGATGACTTTACGGTTTAGTTCTTGTCAAGAGTTGACCTGCATTTTTTTGAGAGGCTGAATTGTAAACAAAACACCAGGCAACGGAACACAGATTTCACTTCCGGATCATCACCATGACCTTATTACTCAATGTGCACTGTCGCCGAAATACACACAGACAACCACACCATAAGATCACATTTTAAAGAATAATCAATTGCCTTTAAATCCTTACCAAGAATGCCAAAATCTAACTCTAGTATCACCACCAAATTTAGACCGGAAAAAGTGATCTAAAAATAGACTGGGACTACATTCGTGGGTACTGAACCGGATTTTATTAATTGTGTACTAATTCCATTTATACTGGCCGCCATGTATAGCCCTATCTTGTGCTGATGAATGGCGTTAAACCGTATAACAATAACAACAATACATGGAGTCTTCCACTCAGAAAAGGATTAATGCAATGCAACCTTGACTTAAATCGTGACCATAATATGAGCATAAAACTCTAGCCTGATCTCAAAACATCTCAAGTCATCACGTTGCATGGAGAATACCTACATCAATGCAATTTAGCATTCAAAATAAAAATAAAGCTGATAAAATTCTGCATTTTATAAATTCTAACCTGATTGTCGCCAGGGGGTCCCAAACACTCAACTTGCTGGCGTTTTGAATTAACGGAAGTTTATTTAGGAATCACTGTACTTATTCACTTCCCTTAGTAAACCTATGCAAACACCATGATATTAAAAAGTCAATAACTTAAATGTTTGGAGTGCTCATCACAAAATTTATATTTATCAGTATAGATGAAACCTGGAAGTCAGCTTCTCTGCAGAGGAAAGTATATGAGCAGCGGCATTTTCTGGAGCTGCTTATGTTTGAAACATGTGCTTTCAATTCCGTACCAAAGAGTCAGGTGTTAATTTTAGTAATGAGTGTTCTAAACTGAAGACTATTAAAGAACTGAAATTCCATTAATAAAACAGTGTCTCTATTTTTATTCAATTTCAACTAGGATAAGGTATCAAAAGATCCTTTTTCCTAAAACATAACTTATATTATTAATTATTAAACAATCCTGGACAGCCAAACCCGTATATACTCTATTTAAAATTCATCCATTTCTAGGCTGGTTCCCATTTTTCAATACAATTAGTACCGTGTGTCCTTTGGTAACACGGTCCGCCATATTTATATAGGCAAAAATGTTTTCTAGCAACTGATGTGATGTCGTTCCGAATAATCTCAATAATTTTATAAATTTTGGAGTTAATTTCTTTTAGCACGTGTATAAAATAGTTCCTTTAGTTTATTTGTTTTAGAAATAGTACACACACACACACACACACACACACACACACACATATATATATATATATATATATATATATATATATATATATATATATATATATATATATATATATATATATATATATATATATATATTGCACATATTGGACACAGACGACAGTTTTTATTGAAATGGCTATTCTATAAATATGAAAAGGGCAGTAAACTGTCTGCCTGAGAGCTCCGTTTGCTTTGAAAAGTCAACTAGTCGACGGTGTTGGGCAGGATCCTTTGGCGACAATCAGGTTAAAAATTGTAAATTGATGCTTTTCGTTTTAAAATCGGTGGAGGAGGGTTTACAACAAACGGAAAGGCGTGTGAATGACATAATCATTGACATCATAGGTGAACATATTCTTACAGTTTAATCTATAATTGTATACTTGAAGGGTTTGATAATATGCGGGCTCGGGTTGCCAAAAAAACCATTGATCAGTCATAAATATGGGAGTCTGGGTCGCCAAGTTTATGCCAGAATGATTAGATCAGTCAGGTTAATCAGAGAGTAGTTATATATCGTTATATAATGGGACCTATAAAGTTTTTCGGTTTTGTTTAAGGTTACCCTTGCCTCATTTTTGTCTAAAACCTTATCGTATACACACATGCACAAGCATATGCATTTCAGTACATAAGAAGCATTGTTTAGATGTCCCTAAATACTTTTATATATTTTTTAATTTACTATAATTTTACATCCATTTTGGGCATGATGCAAACCAAATTATTGTCTAAATGATGAAACCAAGTTAATTCCTGAAGAGATTTGCTGAAACGTTTGTTACATTTGAAAACAAGATACTGGGTCGATTATGAGTATGTCATATATTGTTTGCTTTGAAAACTAGTCACATTGAATAGCCTATCTGATTAAAATCAAATCTCCACTTTAATAGCTGGGCAGTGGAATCCGATTTTAATCAGATTGCCTGAAGAGCGTAGCGTGACTAATTTTTTTCTTCTTCTTAGACATATCAAGTATTGTACATGATAATACATAAGGAAGCTGCGCCAGGACGTCGCTTATCCGTTTTCAGTTATCGTTGTCAAGGCATGTGCAAAGCCGCTACGAAAAGGGAGCTAATATGTTGATTTTCGCTTGTGACTTGCGACGACGAGTAATCAGTACAATAACGTTGAATCAACTAACTCCAGCTCTCGTTGTTTATTTTCAGTTTGAGAAGAACGTCTTTTACTTTAGAGAGTTGTTCCGAATAGCTGCCAGTTATGACTTAAGATACTCCGGATTTATACACAGTGTAACAGTGATTATAGCCCTACGATTATTCCTAGATCAAACAAAGAGAAGATACAGCTATGCGTACTTCATTGGAGCATTTATAATTACTCTAATCAGACATATTGTCTCCAAGGAAACTGAATATGTGCTGCCATTAATAACAGCTTATCTTTTCCATATACCATGTTTACTCGGTGAAGACTATTTTCTTCACAATAAAATAAACCTACATCCTGTTTGAAAGTTGATGAAAGTAAAAATATTTTTAAATTTATGGTGGCTGAGAGAGAGAGAGAGAGAGAGAGAGAGAGAGAGAGAGAGAGAGAGAGAGAGAGAGAGAGAGAGAGAGAGAGAGAGAGAGAGAGAGAGAGAGAGAGAGAGAGAGAGATTTTCACTGTCTTTGGAGACCAGTGCCCTATTTATTTGTGTTTTGTAAAGGTTACATCTCTTTCTGGCAGGTATTGTGCTGTAAAGAATACACCTAAATGAATACTTAAACGAATTAAAACTGACTTAAAGCAAATATTTTTCAATTAATTTATATAATAGAGTATTTAGAATTTAACCATTAGTCAAGGCTATTTTTATTTTGAGTATTATCATTTGAAAATAATAGAAAGTTCACACATTTCGAGATCGTATTGTTTAGTACAATTATTTTTCGAAACAACCATGTATGGGAGGGTAACTCCTCAATAAAAAGGAAAACATCCTGTATGACGCTGAAAGAGTAAATTTACCAAATAAAATATTATGAATAAACCTTTTTTCGCTCTTGCATTTTGAAAGTAGAGATTTTGTTGTTAATTCTGATGTATTTTTTCTGTCAGTGCTTTATTATTACAACTACTACCACTGTTCTGTTAAATATATTTTGGATAACTTTTTTGTATGAGTAGATTTTCTTTTAGAATCTAATGTATTTGATTGGAAACTTCATTTTAGAATCCAGAAAACTTTTGTAACTCTTTAAGCTATTCTGCATATCAACATAATTGCTAAGTCTTCTTTGATTTGAATTAAACAATGTGAAAATTGTACATCACTAGCTAATAGGATCTGTATAACCGGGATGTGGGTGGGGACCTTTAGCTATATTCTATACTGGCAAGTAAAGATGATAACACATTTGCGATCTATAGGAATTTAAAATTAGGCGTCATAATGGCTATCAATGGGAATTTAATATTAAGCGTCACAATGACATATATGGGAATATAACATTAGGCATCACAATGGCTATCTATGGAAATTAAACAATAGAGGTTAGTATTACGACCCCTGAAAATTCAGCTTTCGGGGCACTATGACTACGGCGATTGAACATTACTGGTAATTATAGTCTCCAATGAGGATTGAACATGATGCATGTATGATACAATGGTCGCCTGTGGGAATTAAATACAGATAGATTTATGGCCACTTGTAGAAACATCGCTGACAAGCGCTCATACTGACAAAAAAAAAACTAAATAATTACGTTGACTTTCTTTTTGTTAGGATTTATTTTTATCGCTCAATTTTTTATTCATACACTTGTACAAACAAACTTCTGAGAGAAATTAAACATAAAATCCAACATATCATCACATCTATAAAGGACCAAGGTAATTATTTTTGTTTATATTCATATATAGCCATGCACAATTACACATTATACACATGCAAAATTATACATTATCATAACACGATAATAAGGAGTAGTAATAGTATCTATTTCATTTTCATACACAGACTGAAGAAACATGGAAATTGCATATACAAAAAGGAGAGATTAAGGAATAGTGAAAGATAATAACACATACGCTAAAAATCTATACAATCACACTTGACCAAAGAGAGGATGTTAAATTTTTCTTGTGATATAAACACATTTGGGAAACTTCTGCTAGTATTGGCATTTCCAAGACAGGGTTCTGCAAGCAGCATACATCCTTGGGTTCAGTAAATCTTGCAGCTCTGGTGGATGATTGTCATTATTACTTCCTCTGCTACCATTGTTGGAACATCTACTACTGCTCTTGTTTGAGTTATTGCTGATCACCCAGTTGCTGTTGTTAATTGTGGTTTCTTTTCCTCTCCGATATCTTTTTATTTCTTTCCAGTACACCCACTAATAAGTATGCCAGTTTGATGAATATAGGGGTCAATAATATGAAGGTTCGCTGATCCATGGGTGGGTTCATAACTTGAAAGGAAGAGGTTCAAAATATACTAGTTCTTTTGTTAGTCAGATTTTTTTATACAACAGGGCCACTGGTCCCAAGGGTCACAAGTCTGAAAATATTTCTGAAAGGGTTCAAAAGTGGGAAGGATCTATTGTCCAGTGGTATTGGAAAATTGATACAGTTGTTTTAACATTCAATATTTCAGAGATAATTTTACTGATCCATACTAAAACACCTTAGGGTAACTGAATCTTCAAGACTATTAAATCCTTTTTTTTTTCACTTCAATGAACCTTTTGGACTAATAAATATTTGGAACATTTAACTCTTTTTTCTGACAAAAAAAAACCTTGAGATTAATAAACCTACTGTTTACTAAACTTTAGAACTATATTTTCGGACTGTTGACCTACAAATCAGTTAAACTTTATTTCGTAGAATAAAATCTTTAGACCAATGAACCTTCAAACTATCCAAATGTAACCGCTCTAGACAGCTATCAAACATCACGAGTAAAGAAACCGGTGCATTTGAAAGACAATATTACCAAAAATGTCTACACATGTTAACTCCTGGGCAGTCATCCAAAATTAAATTAAACGTAGTTTATATTTTAATGGATAATGTTTCACGACTGATTATAGAGGCACATGGCTGAAAATTCTGGACCTTTTTTAGTTGTAGTAATTATAAGACTAATACAAAGACAAATTCTTAGCTCATTAACCACTGTCGTTTTATGTGTGTGTGTGTGTGTGTGTGTGTGTGTGTGTGTGTGTGTGTGTGTGTGTGTGTGATGTACACATTCATTAGATGTAGTTTCTTTTCTGTTGGATAACAAATGTTGTAACAACATTGCCCAAGAAAAGATGTTATAAATATTACACTTCATGTGCATTAGTTAAGATATTCACTTTTAATTAGTGTTTGGAGTGTTTTCATATAGTCTCTTTGCTGGTCAGTGATAAGAATAATTATCCTACTGCGGCAGAACTAAAGTTGGCCTTAGAGAAACTGACCACAGATAAAGCCCCAGGGAAAGATGGCACCCCAGCAGAAGTCATCAAGTGTGGCGGCAGTGTGCTGTTCACACACCCTTATGATCTTCTCTGCCAGTGTTGGGATGAAGGTGCAGTGTATCAGGACACGAGAGACGCCAATATCATAACTCTGTATAAGAACAAGGGTGACAAAAAAGACTGCAACAACTACAAGGGCATATCACTTCTCAGCATCGTGGGTAAAGTCTTCGTTAGAGTCATCCTGAACAGACTGCAGACACTTGCTGACGGAGTGTATCCAGAGTCTCAGTGTGGGTTCCGCGCAGAGAGGTCCACAATTGACATGATCTTCTCCATCAGGCAACTGCAAGAGAAGTGCAGGGAACAACACAGACCCCTCTTCCTGGCTTTTATTGACCTCCCCAAAGCATTCGATCTGGTCAGCAGAGACGGACTCTTCAAAATCCTGACGAAGATTGGATGCCCTCCAAAGCTGTTAAGCATGATCCAGTCCTTCCATGAAGACATGAAAGGCACAGAGCAGTACGTGGACTCATCGTCCGAACCATTAAGCATCCACAGCGGAGTGAAACAAGGCTGTGTCCTTGCCACCACGCTCTTTGGCATCTTCTTCGCTGTCCTGCTTAAGTACGCCCTTAGGACGTCCACAGAAGGGATCTACCTGCACACGCGTTCAGACGGCAGAACCTGGCACGACTGAAGGAAATGAGCAAAGTAAGGAAAGCAAACAATAAGGACATGCTCTTTGCAGATGATGATGCTATAGTCACTCACACTGAAGCTGAACTACAACGCCTGATGGACCGCTTTGCTAAAGCATGTGATGAATTCGGGTTGACCATCAGCCTAAAGAAAACCAACGTGATGGCTCAGGACGCAGACCCTCCCAGCATCATCATCAACAACTACAAACTAGAAGTAGTCTGTGAGTTCGCTTACCTTGGCTCTACCATCATCAACAACCTCTCACTCGATGCCGAGCTCAACAAGCGGATTGGAAAGGCGTCAACAACTCTCTCTAGATTGTCGCAGAGTGTGGAAAAAAAGCAAGCTGACAATGAACAATAAGATCTCCGTGTACCGTGCCTGCATGCTTAGCACTCTCCTGTACGCCAGCGAAACTTTGACCCTGTATGCTTGTCAGGAGAAAAGACTGAGTGCCTTTCATATGCGTTGTCTCCGTCGCATACTCGGGATCACCTGGAACGATCGTGTGACAAACAACGAGGTGCTTCAACAGGCCAAAATTCCAAGCATGGTTACACTCCTCCGCCAACGTCGCATCAGATGGCTGGGCCATGTGCGTCGAATGGACGATGGACGGATCCCAAAAGACCTCTACTCTAAGCTTGCCTCAGGCAGAAGATCAATCGGACGGCCACATCTTTGCTTCAAGGATGTCTGCAAGCACGACATGAAAGCTCTTGGGATCGAGGTCAACATATGGGAAGAGCTTGCCCTCTAGTCCAGCTGGCGACATGCTCTGTTCACAGGTCTGAAAGCCAGCGAGGAAAAGTTACGACAGCTCGCTGATGAGAAAAGATCTCAGAGGAAGAGGATGCAGTTCCAACCCAGACCTGACTCAACCTTCAAGTGCAGCAACTGCAGCAAGGATTGCCACTCCCGTGTGGGGCTCTACAGCCACAGAAGACGTTGCACAACTACAAACTGGGACACCTTTCATGGGCGCATTTCTCTAGTCTCTCGAGGCTAACGGAAGCATATATATATATATATATATATATATATATATATATATATATATATATATATATATATATATATATATATATATATATATATATATATATATATATATATATGCCTTTTTTGTTGTTGTATTCTTCATGTGCCAGTAGAACGCAAGTGGTTTTTCATGAACTTATTGGTATTCTCTCTCGTCTTTCCTTCATTCATTCAGAATTTGTCCAACAGAGTTGTCATGAACCAATTCATCTTTCAGGATTTCCAGCATTGATTTTTGAGATTAATTTTAGTTCAATGATATATTGAAAGATAATTTGTTATGTTTTTGGTGTTGAATTTATGTCACTTTACAGTAATATTTGCAAAAATCTACAAAACTTCTTTACGAGTGGGGAACCCAGTATGGCTGAATGGTTTATAATGCTCATCTTTACACATATATCACCTCTGCCCATGTGGGTTAAAGACATGGCTCAACCATGGTTATGTGAGAAAGTTTACCACAAACACACGAGTCAGTGGTTCTGCCCTACCAAATACACTAGCCTCCATGTAAATCCTATAAAGTCCGAGAAATTGCATTAAACCCACATAACATTTCAACTGTGTAATATTTATAATCAATGCAATAGTTTTTTTTTTGTTAATCTTTCTCGATTTATGAGATGTAACAGATTCATTAGATGTAGTTTCTTTTCTGTTGGATAACAAATGTTGTAACAACATTGCCCAAGAAAAGATGTTATAAATATTACACTTCATGTGCATTAGTTAAGATATTCACTTTTAATTAGTGTTTGGAGTGTTTTCATATAGTCTCTTTGCTGGTCAGGGATAAGAACTTATTGGTTATTATTATTAGGCAGCATATATATATGGATGAACATACTAGACATATTTTAAAAGTGTGTATTTATCTGGATGAAGTAATTTATCTGATGCATCTCTAAATTCCTGGTTCACGATTTATGGTTGAACAACATAATAATTATAAACCTACACAATTCTAAATTTTTGTGTCTTGTTTTAAATTTATTTCTTCAAAATTTTTTTGCATATGTTTATTAATGCAAAATTGTTTTTAATGCTAATTCTCTTGACATTTTTTATAAAGAAAAAGTCGTTTCAAGAGACATTTGATAAACTCATTTTGCACTGCAAGTATTTGGCATTTCTTTCTCCTTACGAGTAAAAAATAGACTATAGTCATGATGCAATGGAGCACATTTTTCTATGTTGATCTCTAACAAACATTTAGTTGGACACCTGTATGATTAATTAGATTATAAATACCATAGTGCAAGGAATTTCATTCATTCTTTTGTGCAATGGGACTAGTCTGGAACTAATGTCTCAGTGTGGTGTTGGAATGGCTACTAGCAAAAGCATTAATTTTGTGAAACTAGGTTTGCATGGTCTGTCATAACCTATTAGGCAAGATAGACATTGGTCTGTTTGAATTCCAAAAGTATATGTGACCTAACGAGGGGAGAAAGCAATGATTTATATCAAGTATAATGTAAAGATTTTGGGTGCTTTTGTTTACATTTTTGCAAGGTGAGATAGCTGCAGGACGTCTCATGTATTGACGAACCCCAAATGAGGCTACCCAAAGTTGGAAGGCCGAAAGAGGAGAGTACCTAAGCTTGTGGAAAAGGAAGGAAAAAAGTGGGGAACACCCAGACTTACCAGCACACGGAAATCGGTCGCTGTGGAATTGACAGTCAATACACCAGGTTTTGAATTCATATAAGGCAGCGTTTTTCTATCACTTGATGATTTAATTTTATTGTTTTAACAGATCTACAATTGGCATGATCTTATTTGTATTTGAAATTATTTGAATAAGTCGATTTAAAAAAAGTTTATCTGCTAAATTGCAACGCATATCACACAAATTTTATTATATTTTTTGTAACATCTTAAATCTTTATATATTCCACCCGTAGATTTATACTTTTTATTGACATCGACTCATCTGGGCAAATTACACCGTCGGTTTTCACCTCGATAACCAAACCCAGGTAACCCACCACAACAAAGGCATTTTCCGACACATGAATTGTTATGCATCATATTCCTTTAGTAACATAATAGATATTTATGAAATAAAGCATATTCACTGTTTTTAAGTCTAGTTGATACATTTAATTAAAATTTGATAAACTAAATAGATAAGCTACAATCCCTATAGTGTTGATTTGATGCCAAGTTGTTTTCAACTTTATTTGCACGAAAACTAATAACAAAATCAGACACCGGAAAAATTTATGCTACAATAGAATAAAAAAAGGTTATGTGAGTTTGTTCAAATTGTATTGCATACAATATCATGTTGCCTTCTTTTGTGATAAAGTACTGGAAGTGGTACTTCAAATATCTTGTCACTGCACAATAGTACTGGTCACAAATTTCTCATGAAGAAAATTATTTTTTGTCCCAATTATATCCTCCCTACAATGACTACATCTGGGTATTTGTTATCTATGCTATTACTGATTTGATTGCATGCAATGTGTCATAGAAGACTTTCTAGTAGCATTATCAGCAATATTTTATCTTTTTGGTTATGTTCCAATAATGACTGGAATGGTTCTGCTACATGCCTGTCAGCATGATTTAAGAATTAGCAATTTATAATCATTTTATAATCATGGATTTCTAGTACCAATGATATTACAGGATGTTGCAGAACAATCTTGATCAGCATCAATTAAAGGCTCAATTTTCACCAACAGATAGGTGTTGATAGTGGTGGAGTCATCCAGTCATTGGAAAGTTACACATTTTGCAAGATTATTGAATGGTAGATAATTTGATTTAGAGACATTATAGACAAGAAACGCTTCAAAGATTTGGATTTAAGCAGTCAGTCTGATAAACTAGTCCCCAAACCTGCTTTGATATTGCGGAGTAGATTCAACGTCTGATTTCACATTTTATAAAAACAATTACTGCAGACAGATCTGTCCATAACATCTTGGGTTATGGGTTCTAGGGGCATTTTGGTGATGTGTACAGTATAATTCTGGACCAAATACAATGTTCAACAACTTGTAAACATGTCGACTCAAGCATCTGGTTGTAATGTGATTAATTTCTTATGTGACATGTTTCAACAATGCATCATTTTGTGATTAGTTGTTGTGTTGAACTGTGTTATTCTACATGGCTTTCCTTATCAGATTTGATCTGGAAATATGCTGTACAGATCAGCAAAGCCCATTCAACCAAATGCACTCAAGAAATGCCATGTGTTTAGGATTTGGATAATTTTTAAACATAACTGCAGCAGTTCAGAGAAATATCTAATGCATACTATCATGCTTCGGGCATATACCATCATGTACTATCAGGTCACATTATAAAAGTCTTTGGTACAACTTGGCTTGGGTTTCAATGTGCAACCTCTCATCTGTGGCTAGAGATTTAACATGTAATTGGTATGTGCATTTCATGTTGTGGATAAAGCTGTCTGTAATGCTACAAAGTTTTTTAACAGTTAATAAATACCCATCAATACAGGCCTGGGGCTTATTTTCAGACTAAATGAGACAATAACAATAATCTAAAATGAATATCTCTGGAAGCTGCATTTGTTTTTTCAAACAGCAGTTCAGATACAAACCTCTGCCACTAAAGTTTCAATGAAAATGAAACATATCAAGTCCCAAAGTCATCTATATATCTAAATATGTTACAACAACTTCTATTTCTGACATCAGCTGCACTTTAATAAAAAAATATTTGCATAACAAAATCACTTGAATTTTAAAATTCATAGGCAGTTGTTTACTTTATTATCATGCATAGACCAACATTACCCAAACTTTACATAGCATTTATCTTTAGCATACTGTACAATTTTTATTTGAACGACCCAAATGCACCTACTTTTGCTAGCCACCTTTACAGTTGTTGGACTATCCAACAGAAATCAGGTATTGTGCATATAGAATAGTCAATGCCAGTTATAATCAGTCCATCAGCCACAAGAAACCAAGCAATGAACTTTGACCTTCGCCACCGACAGCCCTCATGGTAAGTTGGATTTGGTTTTCAACTCTTCTACCAAGTGTGTACATGTTGGTGGTGGTTAGATCTACATTATGTTCCTTCTGAACCAATTAAATGCTTCCATGAAGCATTTTATTGAAAACCCTTTGTTAATGCCGTCATTTGTAGTTTTGTAACAAGGACCTCATATTGGTAGGGTTCATGTGAGTACCATTTTCAAACAGTACCAGTTATACACTGCTATTGTATTTTAGGACAACTAAATGTCAATATGAACATATTCATCAGATGTAACAATATGTAATTTTACAATTACCTTTCAAGGCTGCCAATATCAAAGTTGGATCAGCATCAATTCAAAATAGTGTAACTATATATTACAAACAAGATTTATTTTTTTTTAAAAAAACCCTCCACACACACACAAAGTGCCTGTTGACATGCCCATCTATTCAGGAAAATTAATCTGAAACACATTTTCAGACTAAACTTCAGCATCATTTTCATTTAGGACTAAGGGGGCAGGGGCCAGTTTTTATGTACAAATTTAATGCCGCAATCAGTGACCTAGTACAAAAAATCATAAAAAATCAAATACACAAGTGAGGTCAAGAATGTCCATATTTTGAGATACCTATATTAAAACAAAGCATAAAAATATTATCCACTTGACCAGAGAAGTCAGTGGCAGTTCATAGCAGAATAAGTTTATGCACCCCAACCCCAAATTTATACCTGCAATTTTTATGTCCAAAGGTCATTTTTGACACCATGTGGTACTCACAGTGCAAACACAAGCCATTTTCCTAGATTACAATTCTGCCAAACAGTGTGTACTAAACAGGCTGATGCAGTTGAAAATAGTTGTCATCCAAGCCGTTTTTGAGATATGCCCCTTGTCTCAAACCCACGTTTACTGTTACGCGAGGCTAGCTCTTCTTCGTAGATAACTATTGGTATTTCACTATCAACATATTGCAGAGTAACTATGGAAGGTGTACATGCCTGACACCAATTTCAACAACACAAGCCCTAAACACCTAGCTCACAAATATATCCATATATTTAATTAGTAGACAATTGCTGAAAAAGTCACACCATTGCTTTAAGTTGGGCCAAATTAGGAAACTGTACCCTGCCTCCTAAGTTCTGAGAGTTAAAATAAGTGTTGGCCTAAGTAGGTATGCAAGAAAACTTACTGTATCTTCACGTGATTTGATAGTTCATACCTGGCCTTTCCCCCGTTCTTCCTCCACCAGTTATACTGGCCACTTTGTGTGCTGAAAAATTGTTAAGCCCATAACAAAAATATAGAACTAATGTCACATATAAGAAATTAGTACCCCAATTTTAAGGAATCTTCTCCTGGTCATAAATTAAACATCAGCCACAGAAATACGAGTAAAAGTTCAAAAAGTTTGATTAACATTTTTGTCACTATGGGGCCAGGAAAGCAGCAATAATGATGAGTTTGTGTGTGTGTGTGGCCAAGCAGAAGATATGCTTGGCAATATTTCTGTTTTGGATCAAGTACATATCACAATGTCTTACATGAAAAGTGACCATGTCTTCAGCACAAGCACTTACAAGATTTGCAATATGACCAATACATTGGATATCCATCATTTTCATTTAAAACCAACCAGTTATCATAAGAAGTCTTTTAGTAAAAATAACATTTCCATATGGCCTTCCATTCAGTAGTAGTGTCAAGATCATCAAGATGGCAGTCTTGTTGGCCATACTGTCAGTGGCATAAATTTCATTAAAATATCACAAGTCATCTTGGTAACAACACTATGTTGACACGATGATACATTCAGGAGGACTAGCAATAGGAATATTTTTTAAAAATATTCACCTGGATGTCAGATTGACACAATTTTCATTTAGTTCCAATCCCATGATGTGTCCATATGTTATGAGTAACAACAAGATTTTTAATAGGTCCACCACAGCAACTGAGGGGAACCATTTTCTTTTAGAACCAACAAAGCCTTGGGATGAAAAAGAGTGCAATAATTATGGAAATCCTCCTAAAAGTTTAAAAGAAATGGTAACACACTTGTGCCAACAGACAGATGGATAGATGAAAAACACCACCACTCAAGCTTTTCTGGTCTAGCAGTAGCAGAGTTAAATGCCAAATATTCAACCAGCTGTTAAACAAGAAAAACAACCGTGGTGACAGGGCCAAACTGCAAACCATACAAAACGTACATTCATTTTATTAATGAGGTTCTTGAGGTCCATTATCAATATTTTTGGTCCAATGAATCATGTACAAACACTTCCAAATACTAACTTTTTATGACTCTGTGAGCGTAGTTTCTGAAAAAATGATCTAAATACAATTCCCAGAGAAATTAGGTTCAAGGCAAAGGTAACTGCAGATCAATTAACCAGAAAACCAGGTCATGGTTGACTAATTATCACTTTTGGCTGTAAAACTTTTCAAACAATTACAAAGCCAGAGCTGCCAACCCATCCAGACTCGCAATTAGTGAAAAGAGGGATAAAAATTAGCATATTTTGAACAGTGACAAACTATAAAACTAGCTCCATCAACTACGATGGCCAGTAATGCATTATATGAAAATTCCAAAATAAAACTAAAACATTATTTACACTGACTACATGTACAAATTTGTTTGCAGCCAAATTTACTGATATACATAAACTTCATGCATCTTCATGTAATATGAGCTGTGGTAGACTTCCTCAAATGGGCAATGGTTAATTTGTTTTCAAAACAGTTAAGACTTCTTGCCCATTGTTTAATCTTTGTGACTAAAACTGTTGCAATTATTCAGCATCTAAAGTGGCACTAAAGTTAGTCACAATAGGAAATACTCATTTACTGTCACTGTTGCTGATCTCCAACTAATAAAGGCAGGTATATTCAACAAGAAAACAAATGCTTTAGCATTAGTACCTTGCAAAACTTGAGTAGGTGGTATAATAATAATAAGCATTAGTACCTTGCAAAACTTGAGTAGGTGGTATAATAATAATACTAATAATAATGCTCATAATTTTCCAATTTCTGCTTTTTGCTAGCAATGTAGTTTTTCACATTGTTCTGCCACATGACCACATGGATATTTTTATACAGTTCATGTATGACAGTTAAACTGCAAGCAATGATATGAGCCCCAGTGGACATTCACAATTCTAAAATTTATGGCACACTACTGTGAAAAAAGCATGATGTTCATTGATGTCACATGAATAAATGCAAGGCCAATTTTTGGTGTACTCCATTCAATAATTCACTTTTTATGCAATACATACCATTGCAACATTTTTGTACACATTCCAAATATACTTATTTTTTATGTCAAGGAATTGAAACCCTTGATGCAACATGTTGAATGTCTAGTGAATTAAATCAGGTGACATATCCGTTCACTTTGGATTTTCTTTTCCCTATTGAAGCCCATTAATGAAATAATGATCAATTTTGCTACTGAATTTAAGGACATTTTCTTTTTTTTATTCTTTACTTATTACAGTACTTAAGAAAGAAAAAAATCTAATATACTAAAAAAAGTTTTGGAAACAAAACAGTATTAAACATTTCTAAGAATGTCATAAAATACATCACATACTATTTGCAAGATTTGCACAATGGTAGAAAACTATCATTGTTATGACCGAAAAGCTTTAACAAGAAAAAAAGGAAATAATATTGACACATTATTGTTATATTCGCCACTGTTGCTATTTCCTGTGATAATACATTTCTTTTCTCATCTCTACAATGGCTGCTAGTGGCGCCGTGATCAGCCGCTCAGAAACAGATGATGTTATAAATAAGGAAAGCAAAATGTGATGCTCATAAATAAACAGTCACAAAACAAATGTTTGCAGTCACGAATAGTTTTTTAAGTTTTGAATTTCGGTACAAGTATAATGATGATTCAAAGTGTCAGTTAACTTTTAAAATCATACATTGTTATTGCTTATTCAGCAATTTGTTCTTATGGGCTCAAAAACAGATACTGTGAAGATATATTTTCTCTTGTATTTGAAAATTTTTAACTATAATGTAGCTTAATTATGAAATAGTATTAATCCAAAAAATGGAACATGGTACGATTAACAAATAGTGGTGTCCTAGCATGCATTGAAAAATATGAACTCTAATTATGATATATGCTAATCTTTCAATATTTAATTTCCTTACTCAAAAAAGTCGTCTTCATTTAGTGTTTCTTAATATAAAAATACTTTTTGCATTTGCTACGAGTATGTACATGTGCCATCTAAAAACAAAATCAGCTTGAGCCCCAGATTTATTAACAAACATTTGTAAAACTTTTGTTCTAAATACAGATTATATACTTTACAATGTTTGCTACAGGGCAAACTAAAAATTAAATATAGTTCTACTAACATTGCAACTATTAATATGGGGCTGCTTTTTTTGATGAGCACTTTAAGTTCATTAAGAATCACTACCGAGAGTTGTGAAATTCAAGCCAAAATTGTGAGAGTTGGCAGGTCTGCATAGTAAGTTATGCAACTCGTTAGTGCAGAGAAAACAAACGGTTGAAATCAGTGAACCATAAAATATACGTCAATGATCCAATTTTTAATTAAAAGTGAATATTTGATATGACAGACTAAATACCATCTAATGCATTTCAACAAGTACCAGGGTTCGAGAAAATAACCTCAACACAAACCCTAACCCAAGAGTTGATGTCCAATGGACTTGCAGGCAGATAGACTGCTAAAGAGATATCATACGTCTGATTTACTTTGCAATCTAGTCAAAAGACAATAAGCAAGCATTAGTAAATAAGAATCATTTATTGCCTGAGTATGTGTTGTACAAAGACAGTAATCAATCAAAGATCATAACTGCTCATTTTTCCAATCTTCTCCATCCACTTCAGGTCTAGTGTGCATTTTGTTTTCTGGAAGTAAAAAGGATCCATGTCACAGAATAAGGTTATAAATAACTTGGTTCTGCCTTGAATTTTTTTCCATCTTTATTCGTTATGCAGGCGTACATTACCTGGGGTGAATCACTTTTCTCCAGGTAAAACTGAAATTACATGCGGTGAAAAGACACAGAATGCACGGTACACACCACGAGCATTTTACTATTTAACTAATATTCACTCCTATGGATCTAAGCTTGATACACTTTGAACTGAAACAAATCATTTGGATTTTGTCAGTGATGTGCATATTCTGCACTATCGTCTCAGGCCATTGGTAAAGGTGTCAAAGTTTGATTTGTGAATTTTTGTCTCGGCTTTATGTTATGTCGGGTGATGAAGCTTTGTTACATTGCAATGCTTTACCATTTTAGTTCAAAATCCATTATTATAAATAGTTTGGTTTTGTTGTAGCTTATTGGACATTATGGGAGCTTACTGGACATTATTGGGGCTGACGATGTCTTATGGGGAAACTGTGTCGGATAAGAAGTGACTAGCTATCCATGCTTGGATGTAGCTATCTGTATTGTGGTTGTGGGTTGCCGTTTATGCATATATTTATGTGGATGAATACATATAAGGGATCTGTGAAGAATGTCAACGTGAACCAATAAAAAAGGGATCTAGTGAAACTGCAGGGTTCCATTTTGTATACTGAATAAACTGTAGAGTAACTGTGTAAAGTGAATGACTATTCCAGTTTACTTTGATGTGTTTATCTGTTTGTGTATTTAGTTGAACACAATATTGTTTATGCATATATTTATGTGGATGAATACATATAAGGGATCTGTGAAGAATGTCAACGTGAACCAATAAAAAAGGGATCTAGTGAAACTGCAGGGTTCCATTTTGTATACTGAATAAACTGTAGAGTAACTGTGTAAAGTGAATGACTATTCCAGTTTACTTTGATGTGTTTATCTGTTTGTGTATTTAGTTGAACACAATATTGTTTAGTCGAAACAATAGTAATAACATTATGAGTATTATTCATTTACCTTAGTCTGTTGCATCTCTCGAAATCACGTGAATCTCAAAGCTTAATGTGTTACAAGAGATTACGCGATCTCATTTCACATATTAGTATATTTGAATCCCTCATTTTAGGCTAGAGGCCAATGAATCATATTTTTGTATTTCTTTTTTCTTTCTTTATCATTTCGTGAGTGTGTGTAGGGTGATTTGGATCAATCCTATGAAAGGAGAGTGAGATTCAGTTTAGCTGTGTTATATAGTACTTCATTTTATAAATTTCAATCATTCATCACATTATGTTTTGTGTTATTCATTTAATCCAAGAGAGAAAATACACTCAGTTTCAGATCTGCTACAATGGTGACATAAGTGGGATCTTCTCTTCTGGATTAAGTGAATTATTATCATTTTGTTTGTGAAAATTATTGTCAATATTTCACTTCAAATAAATGTCCTCTCAGCACAACTTCCACAAATCTTCTACACAAACATCTTTATCATTCCTGATGGGAGAAATGTTAACTATGTATTGCCATCTGCCAGGACTAGCAGCACAAAATAGTACCAATCAAGATGTATTTTTCTCTGGTTTTAAGGATAGTAAGACTTGTATTGTTAGTATAATGACTAAGAGAAGCTATGTGGGGGTTTGACAAAAGATAAGGAAATCTAAGTTAAAGGATTATATTATTTGTCTCCCCAAAAGGTATGCTAATTGGCAAAACAAATAATGTTCACAACTGACTGAGATTTCCTTGTCTTGGTGCACAGACATAGATTACTTTTCTCACTCAGGTTTTTTTCTCCAATTAAAAGAACCCTGCACTCTTGCAATTTACATGGCCGATTCAAAACTAAGTGTTCATCAGATACTATTATCGATGCACACTCCATGGACATCAGGTTTTGTACTCTTGTATGAAAATCTTAATTATCAAAGTAGAATCTAGCTATATATGCCGCTCTTAGAAAAGGGAAAAAAAAAATAGAGCAAGTTCTAACTCTTATGTGTTTGAAGCATTGCAGGATGAGCATTTCAAGTCACACGAGTATTTTTCCAAATACATGTTCATAAATTGTACATGAAGACATATGTTAATGAAGGTAATGGGGTGAACTGTTGACTCTAAAGACACAGATTCTATGCATGAGAAAATAGAAATATAAAATCATTTATGTTACTGTAACTGATGGATGTTGTATGAAAATAACAATAAATAATTTTTTTTATATGGTTAACTTTCATCAATTCAAATTTGGAAAACGTTCTATGGTAGGCAACAGTACAATACTGTCCAGTAGGCCTATAATATGAATATGCCTACAAGGTACAGGTCTAACGAAATGTATAGCAACATCAGGAGGTTTCTAATTCATGACTTAGAGATAAACATTGCTATTACTAGTGCAATATGCTACTTGGAAATTTTTTCTGGAATAGCATGTATACTGATGAAAAAGCCACCATGGTTGGCAAGTACAGAAGTTTACATTTGCTTTTGCATTATCTTAAATTTAACTGTGGCAGATTTTGGGTGTTTGATAAAGTTAGAAGAAACAAGCCTGACACGCTACATTTCTGGATTTTGCCAGAACTGTAGTAGCATTTGATAGTTTGCTTTTGTGTGGCCTATGATGTGTATTGCCTGTGTGTCTGGCCTATGATGAGTATTGCCTGTGTGTCTGGCCAATGATGGGTATTGCCTGTGTGTCTGGCCAATAATGGGTATTGCCTGTGTGTCTGGCCTATGATGGGTATTGCCTGTGTCTGGCCTATGATGGGTATTGCCTTTGTGTCTGGCCAATGATGGGTATTGCCTTTGTGTCTGGCCAATGATGGGTATTGCCTGTGTGTCTGGCCTATGACGGGTATTGCCTATGTGTCTGGTCAATGGTGGGTATTGCCTGTGTGTCTGGACAATGATGGGTATTGCCTGTGTGTCTGGTCAATGATGTGTATTGCCCGTGTGTCTGGTCAATGATGTGTACTGCCTGTGTGTCTGGCCAATGATGAGTATTGCCTGTGTGTCTGGTCAATGATGTGTATTGCCTGTGTGTCTGGCCAATGATGAGTATTGCCTGTGTGTCTGACCAATGATGAGTATTGCCTGTGTGTCTGGTCAATGATGTGTATTGCCTGTGTGTCTGGTCAATGATGTGTATTGCCTGTGTGTCTGGCCAATGATGAGTATTGCCTGTGTGTCTGGTCAATGATGAGTATTGCCTGTGTGTCTGGTCAATGATGTGTATTGCATGTGTGTCTGGCCAATGATGTGTATTGCCTGTGTATCTGGCCAATGATGAGTATTGCCTGTGTGTCTGGCCAATGATGTGTATTGACTGTGTGTCTGGCCAATGATGAGTATTGCCTGTGTGTCTGGTCAATGATGAGTATTGCCTGTGTGTCTGGTCAATGATGAGTATTGCCTGTGTGTCTGGTCAATGATGTGTATTGCTTATGTGTCTGGTCAATGATGTGTATTGCCTGTGTGTCTGGCCAATGATGAGTATTGTCTATGTGTCTGGTCAATGATGTGTATTGCCTGTGTGTCTGGTCAATGATGTGTATTGCCTATGTGTCTGGTCAATGATGAGTATTGCCTGTGTGTCTGACCAATGATGAGTATTGCCTGTGTGTCTGGTCAATGATGTGTATTGCCTGTGTGTCTGGTCAATGATGAGTATAAATTGTGTGTCTGGCCAATGATGAGTATTGCCTGTGTGTCTGGTCAATGATGTGTATTGCCTGTGTGTCTGGTCAATGATGTGTATTGCCTTTGTGTCTGGTCAATGATGTGTATTGCCTGTGTGTCTGGTCAATGATGTGTATTGCCTTTGTGTCTGGTCAATGATGTGTATTGCCTGTGTGTCTGGCCAATGATGAGTATTGCCTGTGTCTGGCCAATGATGTGTATTGACTGTGTGTCTGGCCAATGATGAGTATTGCCTGTGTGTCTGGTCAATGATGAGTATTGCCTGTGTGTCTGGCCAATGATGAATATTGCCTGTGTGTCTGGCCAATGATGAGAATTGCCTGTGTGTCTGGTCAATGATGTGCATTGCCTGTGTGTCTGGCCAATGATGAGTATTGCCTATGTGTTTGGTCAATGATGAGTATTGCCTGTGTGTCTGGTCAATGATGTGTATTGCCTGTGTGTCTGGTCAATGATGAGTATTGCCTGTGTGTCTGGTCAATGATGTGTATTGCCTGTGTGTCTGGTCAATGATGAGTATTGCCTGTGTGTCTGGTCAATGATGTGTATTGCCTGTGTGTCTGGCCAATGATGTGTATTGCCTGTGTGTCTGGCCAATGATGAGTATTGCCTGTGTGTCTGGCCAATGATGAGTATTGCCTGGGTGTCTGGCCAATGATGTGTATTGCCTGGGTGTCTGGTCAATGATGTGTATTGCCTGTGTGTCTGGTCAATGATGTGTATTGCCTGTGTGTCTGGTCAATGATGTGTATTGCCCGTGTGTCTGGTCAATGATGTGTATTGCCCGTGTCTGGCCAATGATGGGTATTGCCTGTGTGTCTGGCCAATGATGTGAATTGTTGCCTGTGTGTCTGGCCAATGATGGGTATTGCCTGTGTGTCTGGCCAATGATGTGTATTGCCTGTGTGTCTGGCCAATGATGAGTATTGCCTGTGTGTCTGGTCAATGATGTGTATTGCTTGTGTGTCTGGTCAATGATGTGTATTGCCTGTGTGTCTGGTCAATGATGTGTATTGCCCGTGTGTCTGGTCAATGATGTGTATTGCACGTGTGTCTGGCCAATGATGGGTATTGCCTATGTGTCTGGCCAATGATGTGAATTGTTGCCTGTGTGTCTGGCCAATGATGGGTATTGCCTATGTGTCTGGCCTATGATGTGTATTGCCTATGTGTCTGGCCAATGATGAGTATTGCCTGTGTCTGGCCAATGATGGGTATTGCCTATGTGTCTGGCCTATGATGTGTATTGCCTATGTGTCTGGCCAATGATGAGTATTGTCTGTGCCTGGCCAATGATGGGTATTGCCTGTGTGTCTGGCCTATGATGTGTATTGCCTATGTGTCTGGTCAATGATGTGTATTGCACATGTGTCTGGCCAATGATGGGTATTGCCTATGTGTCTGGTCAATGATGTGTATTGCCTGTGTGTCTGGCCAATGATGGGTATTGCCTATGTGTCCGGCCAATGATGTGAATTGCCTGTGTGTCTGGCCAATGATGTGTATTGCACGTGTGTCTGGCCAATGATGGGTATTGTCTATGTGTCCGGCCAATGATGTGTATTGCCTGTGTGTCTGGCCAATGATGGGTATTGCCTATGTGTCCGGCCAATAATGTGAATTGCCTGTGTGTCTGGCCAATGATGAGTATTGCCTGTGTCTGGCCAATGATGAGTATTGCCTATGTGTCTGGCCAGTGATGAGTATTGCCTATGTGTCTGGTTAATGATGTGTATTGCCTATGTGTCTGGCCAATGATGTGTATTGCCTGTGTCTGGCCAATGATGTGTATTGCACGTGTGTTTGGCCAATAATGTGTATTGTCTATGTGTCTGGCCAATAATGTGTATTGTCTATGTGTTTGGCCAACGATGTGTATTGCCTGTGTGTCTGGCCAACGATGTGCATTGCCTTTGTGTCTGGAGCTCTCTCAAACAGCTCAGCTATGCTCATGTGCATTTATCAAAATATTTTATATGTTGTTATCAAAGTTGGAGACACCTTAATTTGTTTTATTTCTTTTTGTTATGCATCTGATACTGTTGGATTTTTAACATCGCTGTCGGGCACAAGATGGCAAGGGCTTCTTTTTAAAGTAGTTCCTAGCACGTGGACACCAAGACTGAGACACGTACAATAAAACCAGACAGAGATAGAATAAAAATAATGTTAACAAAACAGGTCAAGTTCTTTCTGTTTCAATTGAAATGTACCCAAAATCTTCAAGATGTTAAACATTTCATTATCCAGTACATATATATTGAATTCACTGTATTTTATTGTTAAATTTTTCTGTAATTTCTAACTCATAAATTTATGCTAAATACAAGGATTTCTTGCACATTATTTGCACAATGATTCAAAAGTTTGCATCTCAAAACCTGAACAAATATAAACTGAATTCCATTTTCAACATTTACCTAGTTTCATTAGCATTTTTTAAGTGGCTGAAGCAGTCAAATGAATCCAGTGCAAGCCTCAAGCTGACATAACTCCCAACACCTGAAAGTGTAAGAGAAAACTGCAAATATCTACATAACATTTATTTGTAAAATCTGTTAACTAAAGTACAGTTCATTTAGTTCGCAAGTAACACGTTACAAATCATTATCATTTACTTATTACATTTGCCATGATTCTAAACTTTTTGACATTTAGACCCAAAATTTAAAGATTCTTTTTTACCTGATTTGCAAGTCATAAACAAAGTATGGTTAAAGAACTTAATCTAGAACAAATATTATTGTGCACAACACATTCTTTGACCATTTGACACCCAAAATCAATAGGCCACTTCTTATCTTAAATGGAAGCCATCCACAAATTATGGAAAAGGTTCAATGTACAGAAATGTATTATGAAAAAAAAAATTTTCTTTCAATCGTGTGTGTGAGTGATTTGGATTTTTAACATAGCTTTTGACTCAGCTGGGAATCAAACTCACAATCTCCTGCATCTGAGTCAGAAGCTCTAATCACTTGACCACCAGAGCAGTCTCTTTCAGTCATACTGAAAACATCTCTGATCTGATGTTGCCAGGATTTTATCTAATGAAGGAAACATCTCCCTCGTAGCAAAGTAGATGATAGGTAGAAAAAAAAGAAATAGATCAATATTTTCATAACAGTTAAATATCAATCTCTTTTTTTTCCTGCTTCAATCTTTCAGAGCTCCAATGAAATCAAAATCTTTAAACGATGTCACATCTAATGTATAAGCATTAAACTGTTGATTGTTTCTGAGCGTAATTGTTTACTTTATCAGTGTATGAGTATTGTCCTGTGCTGAGAAACCTTTTTCAGAGTCTAATGTCTGAAGCAACATATACATAACTAGTTTAGCCAGCTTGAACAAGTTGGGAAACTATTCTTTATCATTAACAGGGTTCCTGCAGACTTAACAAAAACAAATTCCATGACTTTTCCAAAACTTTTCCAGGGCCATTTCATAAAACTCTAAGGACCACACTATTTTGCATTGTCAAGTAAATGAACATAAAGAATAACATCTTTCAATCTAAAATAAGAAATATGTTAACAAATATATTTAATATGTACATTTTAAATTTACATGGGCTAGCAAACTTTGACTTTATGTAGTAATTCATGTCATAATCCAATGATCAATGTAATTTGTTTTCAAAAGAAAAAAGGAAACAATTATATGTAGTCTTTTTATGTGTTCCTATTTACAATACTAACTAAACACATTACTTTTCAGTTGCTTTCTTTTATTTAGTGAACTGCACCGGAAATCATGTGATACTTCCATTAGGGCAACTTAATCTTATTATATTAATTGAAACCATTTATCGATTGTAATTTTATCATTTTATTTAATCGGTTCTCAGTGCTCTATGAAATTTGAAGAAATCAATTTCTTTAACTCCATTGTCACAAATTCCATGACTTTACCCAAACTTTGCAAGGTTTTGACAAATTCCATAACTTTTCAAGGCCCTTGAAATTTATTTTTTTAATTCCAAAACTTTTCCAGGATTCCATGACCTGCGGGAACCCTGCATTAAGTACTATTTTCCAAAATCTCAGAGGCATTTTTATCTTTTGGAACTTTCACTCCAAAACAAGATTTTTCACCAACACAAGCCCTGCCAAAGTTTGACGTTCTTGAATCAGTGAGCTTTAATGGCTACTATGCCAGATTTTTCATCTGTTACATAATGCTGTGTTTGGGTTTTATGTCCATCAATGCCATAGTTGGCATGGTTCAGTCAGGTATTTTGATTAAATAAATATTTTGACTGCTTAACTGCATCTTATTTAATTTTATCTAACTCTTATAGGGCTACCTAGTTGTGTAGCACAAAATCCCACAGGGCTAAATTGTTTGAGAAAAGAAATGTAAATTACACTCAATTTCTATATGGTATTTTAGTTCGGTTTGGTATTCTGCCTTTTCTTCATCTAATTTTGCTGAAAGGGAAGGCTTGACTAGTTTGTTGCTAAGTTTTGTCCAACCAGCATTTTCATCTAACTTGTATTTACAGCACTTTCAGCTCCAATAATCCAATATACTACACAACTTTAAAAATCACTGTCACCATTCCTATCATCTACCAGCTTTTCCCCAATGAAACCATCATCTAAAAATGAACCATACTGAGAATCTGCCATGTAGCCCAGATTTTAAAACATTTGTATGCTAGGACATAATAATGACAGACAAAAGATGAAAAGACCATCCCCATTGGTGAAAATTGGTAAAAACCACTATTGAAAAGTAGGCTAGGGGTCAAGAGAAAAAAAAAAAAAAAACCAATAATATTCAAAAGTAGGCTGTTACAAGTCTAGGTTTTATCAAAAAGTAACAAGAAAAGTGTGAAGACAACAAGTTTTGTAAAATTTAACAATAATTTATTTCCCTAGAAAACCAAGGTAAAAATGAGAAAAAGTACTATGGTTTTACTAATCAAATCTAAACTTAAAAGAATTAAAAATAGAAGTCATATTATTAAAAAGTTCTAAATGAAGCTGAGTTTGACTAATCATGTATCAAAACACCAACTACTGCCATCGGCTTGAACTGCATTCAATTTTTGATGAGAAAAAGTCAGGACATATAGAAAAAAGAGACATTTTAATACATTTGGTAAATAAATGGAGCTGATGGTAAAATGCATATTGTAAACTTTAGGGTTCATATTCACTGACCACATTAAAACTATAATCAAATAAATATTTAATTTTCCCTAAACAGTTAAAATTTAATATAAAATAAGAATAACTTCATTGAAATTACTCTTGTAAATGTTAAATAAAAGGCTTCCAAAATGGAAACAAGCCTACCCAATTAAATGCAATGTCACATGAATAACATACATGAATTTTGTTAATTATTAAACTCGTCCAAGATCCTATTGACATACACCCAAGGTCCAAGTTGGATCAATATTCGGCAAGCAATATGACCTGTGAATGGTGGGCAATGATGAATAGGGCCATACTACAAGCTCACTATGCATTACAACTATTTGAGATAATAATTAACATTTTGAAAACTCTATTGCAGACCACCATGGCAATTTTAAAAAAGGGGGACTAACTTAAGGTCACAATAGTAAACATCATTCACACTGTAGTACATAATCTAAAACAATACTGATAGTTGCACCAGTCTTACAAGAGCCCATCCGAACAGTAGGTTTTCAAGGCTACCACTATATCTTGCAAATAACTGAATTGGGACTTTAAACCAGTGTATTAATTACATACAAGTATGGGTTGCACATGACAAGATTACATCGACACATTTGTTACACCGCCAAGTGAAGACAGACATTGTGTACCCATATGAAGTCAAGAAATACAAATGCAGACCAACTGTTCCAAACTAGTATACCTGTTGAATTCCAACACACAATTGCCAATGTTCAAATGTCCGACATACCCCCACATAACTGAAATTATGCATGTGCTCTTAGTAGGCTCCACCAAGTCCTTAAACTGAGTGTTAAAAGTATTACCTTGTGCAGAAATTCTCTCCAAGGCTAGAAGTGTTCCCATTTTACAACTACATCAGTGATAGACTAACTGAACAACTGCCCAGTATAGGGAAAAAGCATGTTGTGACTCATCCTGGTATTGCCAGTTCCTGCAGCACCTGTTCACAAAAAAATCAAAGAAATAATCAGTTTAGCTGTCTAAAATATTTAATTTTCTTGATAGAAATCTGAAATAAAATCAATATGTACAAAAAATGAGGTTTATATGGGGTTTGAGGTTGTCAAAAATTATGTGAAAATGGAAGAAGTGAAAATCCCAATTTGTATATAAACAACTTTGGATCAGACTGTAATAATATCAAACATATAATACTTACCATGAATGCTCTAGTTTACTTGTTTCCTGATTTATATACATAAGAAAGTTACAAGCTAGTGAGAGAAGCATCAACAATTACTTTAGTGCCTGAAAAATTCTTGAGCTTATTATTGACAAGCATTGTTTCAACTATTCTCTGCAGCAACTTCAACTGTAAATCTGAAGTACAGATAAAAACCAATCTTGCACAGTATTCTGAATATAAATAAATTTTAAAAACACTTAGGGGAAATAATTGGAATTCATTAGCTTAAAATTGTAATTTATATAAATATGGCACAAAACATTAAGACAGGTATCTAAATACTGTTAACCAGGCATATTTGCCACAGTAGCCTCCAAACCACACTACCCCCAAAATCAACATTCTTTGAAATATGTACTTTACTTCTGTTTAAGAATGCATTATAGTAAAAACTGAACATAAAGTTACATTAGATGCTGTGTAAAGAACAAAATGACTAAAGTTATCACATGATAGTGGACCAAACAATGAAGTTACACTTGATAGGACACCAAGCAAATAAAGTTACCATTTCATAAGACACCAAATAATGAAGTTACTACTTGATAGGACACCAGACAATGTAGTTACCACTTGATATAAAAGACCAAATAAATTACCTCATGACAGTACAAAAATGTAGTTACCACTTGATAGGACACCAAACAATGAAGTGACCATCTGACAGTACACCAAACAATAAAGTTGCCACTTGATAGGATACCAAACTGTGTAGTTACAACTTGACAGTACATCAATGTAGTTACCACTTGATAGGACACCAAATAATGTAGTAATCACTTGATAGGACACCAAACATTGTAGTCAAAACTTGACAGTACATCAATGCAGTTACCACTTGATAGGACACCAAACAATGAAATTACAACTTGATAGTACACCAATGCATTTACCACTTGATAGGACACCAAACAATGAAATTACAACTTGATAGTACACCAATGCATTTACCACTTGATAGGACACCAAACAATGAAATTATAACTTGATAGTACACCAATGCATTTACCACTTGATAGGACACCAAACAATGAAATTACAACTTGATAGTACACCAATGCATTTACCACTTGATAGGACACCAAACAATGAAATTACAATATAAGAGTACACCAATGCATTTACCACCTGATAGGACACCAACTTCCTGCATCATGTCTTGATAAGAGATCAATATTTCCAGATTAATGAAGTTACCACCTGATTGGAGACCAAAAAGATTGCTCCATTATGAACTTACAACTTAAATAAAAGACCAAACAACTTGTTTCATCATGAAGTTTCAACAGGAGACCAAACAACCTCCAACATCAAAAAGTTATCACTTGATGGGAGAAGAAATAACTTCCTGTATTACAACATTATTATCTGATAGGAGACCAAACACCTGGCTGTATCATGCAGTTGCAAATTAACTGGAGTCCAAACAGCATACTATATCACCCAGTTACTTAACTCAAAGGAGACCAACCAACTTGCTGCATCTCAAGGTTATCACCTGACAAGAGACCAAAAAAACCTGACACATCAAGTTGCCACTTAAAATCACACCAAACAACTTCCTGCATCATAAAGATGTAATGGTGCATGTTTCAATTTATGATGTGAGATACTTCTCAAGATACGTATTTTCAACAAACTAATGTTATAATACCCTCAAAACTACTTAGTTTTATTAACAATAAAAGAAAATGGAAAAGAAAAACCCACTGCATAATATACACTCCATGTACAGATGTGGATCATATTGACCTTGACTGCAACACTTTTTTAAATCCTGCAATTATCAAGTTCATATATATATTATAAATGGTAACCCATCCACAAAGATTAGTTATGTAAACAAATTTCACAGGCTTTAGGAGAGTGGTCTATTAATTTGCATGGTAAATATATAAAATGACTTCTCAAATTTTAGGATAATGTTCTTCCCACTTCTGGTAATTAGCATAGTAAAAGCTATGTTAAATGACTTCTTGAACTTTAGAAAAATGCTCTGGTCAGTAAGTAGCAAAAGGACAGTATTTATTTAAAACAAATGTTTTTCTCTTCATACTGAAAAATTTGAGATAATTGACAAAATACAAATACAAACAAATTTGCTGTGAAAACGGCATCACAGTTTCAAGATTAAAAACTATAAATTCCCAAAATTGTCCAGGTCACCAACCAGATTGGACAAAATCTTGCCAAACCTGTAAAATTCTGATCAGGTAAACCATTACTGCTAATCAGTGATAACACTTGGCAGAAGTTTACTGGAATGTTTTATACAATAGCTAATTAACACCTGCCATACCCAATCATTAGTCTATTACAAGTGTTTACTACACAAAAATTAATTTTCCTTTATTAGACCAATGGATGTGAGCTTTAGATGCCAAACTCAATATGTTCTTCTGTATGTCAAGGAATATATACAAAAGGCATGCTTATCAGAACTTAAGAACTTGTACTGAAAAAAAATCATACTTCCTTGGGTCACAGTGACCTTAACCTTAATCCAATGACCCCAAATCATAGGATTCAAGGAATTTTACACAACTGATGTCATGTATGGCAAGGTATGTGAGACGTAATTATTGCACTGAAACCATTTTGCTTTGCTTTGCTTTGCCACAACCAGCCAAAGGTTTATGAATGGATAGATCAACATAACAAGATATTAATGACCATAACATAATGAGGTGTTGTATGGACAAACATGGACCTAACATAATTGCTCCATAATAATACCACATGCACATCAAAGCAACAGAATTTCCATTTTCTTGATCAAATAATGTTACATTAATAAACCTTTGAAAATATGGTTGTAAATATGTTCTGTATGCCTTTTAACAGAGGGAGTCAATGTTAAGAATCAAATTAGTTTACACACCCAATTTTCCTAAATAAAATTCTATTTTAAAAAGCAATAATATTGTGACCATTCATTAAACCATCTTGTGAATCTGACCTTGCAAAACTAAAAACAAAATGATGTATGTGTGACATAAAGAACCTTATCAAATCTGCAAGTGGGTGTTAACCAATATTAATCACATACTGACACGGTCAATGTAACAATTTGAATATCAGGTACATGCAAACAGGCAGTATTTGTCACTCCAATAGTTCAGTTTTGACATTTTATGACAACAATGCAAGTAATTTGTTTGTGCCAAGACAACTGGAGCACAAAGATTTGTTCAAGAAAACACAGTAGCCAACCTGGACTGATCTGATGGTACAATCAGTATGGATGCCCTTGTAGTCTCAAGTTTTGTATGCTAATCACTGTGCCACTACAGATATAGCCTCTTTCAACATAAAGGATGGCATATTTGTTATCCCTCAGACTGCACAGAGGGTCACTCAAATGTGAATTAGCTTTGCTTAGTATTTTCATACAACCCATAACACTTTCATAAAACATTCACTGGCAACACTTTCATAAAACATTCACTGGCAACATAATCTTTTTTAAAGACAAAAATACCTTCAGTCGATGACACACTAGTATAAATTTTGTATCATACATACAGAAAAATATAACAAAAGGGTGTACAGAAATTGCTTATTAAACTTGACCATCATGAAATGGACAAAAGAAACCATTTGACACAGAAAGTTATGCAATTTACTTATCATGATGAACATACAAATACTTTCAAGCTGGGCCCACAAATACTGCACCAGCTACTGTGTATTTGAAAATAATGATCAGTGCAAACTTGTTATGCGGCCATTAATGAGAAGAGAGCATGTTTATCTCAAAAATGAAATCAAAGAACCTATCCTGAAATGATAAATTTTACAAATTAAAATTTAGCTTAGCACCTGTGGACAAGATAATGTAAATGAAATGCAAATCTTAGTAGAATAGTTCAAAATATTAGGCAACAGGTAATACGATCTTAAAGTTTCAGTTGAATACAAAGCCGGTGAAAACTTTTTTCTACAATAGCATTGAAACCAATCTTTCATATTATTGGTTTAGCCTTTATCTGTACCAAAAAAGTGTTGTTAAGTTTTGTCATTCAAAAACTCAATATTAAGTCATTTATGTCAAATTTTACAGTGAACATTTTGAAATAATAAACCACCTTAATATTATCCCATTTTATTTTAAACTTTGTGTACATTTCTGGCAAATAATTTTTTGTCCACATTAGTCAATGAACTCTGTTCCTATCTCCTCTTGACATCCAGAAAGTTATAATTCTTGTTGACTAATGTATCCATCACAATAAGTGTGACTACATATACATATCTTTACAATGACATGTATGACAACCCAGAGAGGTACAAGTGTAATAATTGCCAATATAAATGGCCCAAACAGTGTATTCTGGGCATAAAGATATAGTCTATATGTCACACAACCAAATTTACAGTACACTGTATTAAAAATGTACTTTTATTTTTCCTATTAAGCTGGTTCTGCAGCTGGTCAAAATTAGGTTATAACCAGAACATGAACACAAAATCTACTGAGCAATTATTTCTTTTCAGCACTCACTCTTACTAGTTTCCATATGTAACTTTTGCTGAATGAACGTGAAGTCATGAATTCTGTAATGAGTATGACGTGCTTGATCCTAGTGCTCTATTTGTGCTACTCGTACTTATTTAAGGTCTGTAAAGTGGTGTTGGTTTGTCCTTTATTATCTAACATGTTTTGATGTTTGAAAAGATCCATCTGATCTCAGTCATAAAACAAACAAGTCACATAGTTAAAGCCTTTTCACGCAACATGTGGTGCTATTTTTCTTTAAAAGTATCAACTAGTCCACAACCTTTAATTATCAATTTAACAAATTTGAGAGGCAAAGTTAAAAACTGAAGAAACATGTCATATATAGTTGCTTTAAACATAAAGTAATAAAAGCTCAGTGAAAGCCCACTTATGACATCTAGTGCTCTATTACTATTCTTATGCAGCAGTTGTCTTTTTAAGAATATTCTCCTATTCAAAAGAAATGAAAAAGATGATAAAAATGGCAAACAACTTTTTATTGCTTTTTTGTTTTTAATGTACCAAATTAAGTGTGATCCAAATACAAGTGAGCACATGAACTATTCAGGCAAAAAAGCATAACAATTATGCCAAAAGCATAATAGTTCGCTTGCATGCAATAAATAGGCTTGACCAAATGTATCTCCAAACTTGATACTTAAAAGTAAAGTTGATAAATTTATACTCTCTTTAGCAAACAATTTATCAGTTATAATTTTTTAACTCAATGCTACATGTGCTCAATATAACTCTCTTGGTGCACATAATTTAATGCTTGACCATTTCACTTATAAGTATATAACCCTATGTAATCTCTCTTCCCCAAACTTTATATGCTACAATGATAATAGAGTCAATCAGTGTAATGATCTATCCTAACCTAATCAAAAGGCTTTATCCAAATGTGAGCCATCCAGAACATATCTAGGTCTTTTGACCCTGAAATCGATATGGTTCTTCTTTACATCCAAGTGCATACCAAGTCCAATGTGTATTCTATAAGCTATCAGCACAAAGTCTGCTGATATGGGCAATGAGAGTTTTTGTGTTGAAATAAATTAGTAATAAATGGAATGTAGACATGTTTACATGTATCTGCCTTTAACAACACATCTGCACAATAATCACCATGTGGTGCCAGTCAAAGTCAAATTCTAAATATGTGAAGAAATAAAAAGATTGGCATAATATTGGAGGTAAGAAACAACCCTTCCAAATTTAACATTAAGTGCAACTAGATAAAGAATAATAGGTAAAGACGATAAAAATGCAAAATGTTTATGGAAAGAAAAAAGGTAAAAAAAAAAATAACCTTAAACATATGTTGTTAAAATTTGCATTATACAGTGCTTTCTCTCAAAATGTCCAAGACTTTCTCTAGTGGTATATCTACATAAAAGTTTCTTTATGAAGTCCATATTTAAAAAATTCTGTCTTGATGGGTGGAAGTAGCAACACTCAACATAGATGTATTTAATACAAACTGTTTGAATAAATGCAATCTTGCTGAGGTTCACTTTTCACGAGGCACACACAAGTCCAGTATGTGTTCTATATATGACCAGCACAATACCATTTCCTTTCTGCAATTTGTTTTATGCAAGAGATGCAACTTTTCATGAACAAGTTTGATGCTCCAAAGCTTGTTTATGCCATCCTTACATGTATTTTTCCAAATGTAATGAACATGCTGCTCTATACAAGATCTTAAGTTAGTATATAGAATGTTCCATTTCAAATTAGGCAGGGTATTTATCATATTTCCATTTACCATAATACTAATATGACAAGGCTGCTAACAGTGTAGAATACTTCTCCCAGAATGTGTGATCAAATCACATTCCTTAAAGAGCTGGGATATTAACAGATTGTCCAATTTGAGTTTTCAAAGTCTTTCAGTGTGGGAAGGTAATCTGAAAAAATGATGAGATCTGCTTGTTAAAGGTTTCAGTGCAGTTCAAATATTTCAATATAGCTGTTATTTTCTGCAGTAAAAATGAGGCTTTAGTCAGTAACTGGCTCAAGATGGTCATGATGGTACCATGGCTTGTAATGTTCCAACCTTGATCTAACTGTCCTTATATAGAGGATCATATGGCCACAACAGGAGGTAGTGATTTCACTTAATTTACTATGAAAAACTTCAAAGTGGTGTTCATGACTTCATATAAACATCACTTTCCATTTAGGAGAATAAATAAAAACATATTTTCAACAAGTAACAAACTTGTGCTAGTGGACTAGGCTAGACCATGTGCTCTTCTGCTTGATAATAAATGGAGCTGAAAATTTTTCAAAAATTAACCCTTCCCAATAAAGGTAAACGTGTATAAAGGACAGAAAATAAAAATGTTCTTTTTCTTAAAAGGTATATATAAGAAACAGAAAAAAATATAAAATCCTTACAATATAAAGTTCAAAACTGGTTACATAAACCGCATTCCCTCAAATAATACGATATTTCCTTTCAATGCTGTTCACATATAAAAAAAACTTCTCTCATGTTAAATTCTTTGGATACAGTTCACATATAAATAAATTTGTCTTCAAGTGGGCATGGATACACTTGACATGAATATGTTCAACTGTCAGTGGACACTGGAAAAGTGCACTTTTGTGGAGGTACACCCTTCAGGTGGTATGCACAAATGAAGTATGCCTGTCCTATACAAGAGTGGCACTGACTTTTTTTTATGATGAGTGACACTCTCTAATGATTGGGTGATGACATGAAATTTGTTTGGAGCTTTCATTCCAAGTTTATTGCCAAATACAGGCCAATTTGTATAATATTTTAAGTTATCATCTGGAACCATCCATTTGGAAAATGGAGACTGCAGGGCATCTTTCACTGATTTAAGCCTTTTCATTTTCATCAATCCATAACTGTGTCCCAGTACTTATTGAGAAGTTAAAAACAGTGATGCTGATGCATGATAAATATCATAGATGATACATACCAGACAGAGGACATGGCCTTCCAGCTGGCGCGCTAAAAATCAGGCTTTAACATTACCCACATCAATTATATTTCATTTAGGTCATGTAAACATCTACAAAATCAATATTACATTTACATGAATAAAGCAGATCACATATGATTAAAAAAAATTTTTTAATGCGGATAAAAAAATGACCTACAAAAAATAAAGATCTGAATCTGCAATATTTCAACAAGACTAAATTTGTACAATTGTTTTGTGACCCAAAATTTTGTTAAAATAATTAAAAATAGCAATATATTTTCAAATATTTTACATTGATGCCAAATTTGTGC
Organism: Potamilus streckersoni; assembly: GCA_016746295.1. Taxonomy (NCBI): domain Eukaryota; kingdom Metazoa; phylum Mollusca; class Bivalvia; order Unionida; family Unionidae; genus Potamilus; species Potamilus streckersoni. The sequence continues at coordinate 1,811,374 of JAEAOA010001910.1, read as the reverse complement.
ATTTTTACAGGAATTTCATATTCTCTATATGCTCTTTCATGGGACCTGTGCCCTGCCTTTCAGATGCTAGCTGGAACAACAGAATTCATGGATCTTGTTCACTATCAAACATGTCCAAGATCTTGATGATATAAGCCATTATTCCAAGGCCATCACAGCAGTATTAGAAACATACCTGTCTAGAGTGGCAACATAGCAAATGTGATAATACAATAATAAGATCACTTGGCTTTATGTACGAACATGCTAAAAAGGATATACACTCCAACCCATGTTTTTGCTCCTTCCTTCAGATCCACCATACCCAAGGATTTTACCTTTACAAAATTCAACTAAGAATAAGGAAAGAAAAAAATGTAGATCAACTTAAGTTCTGGCATTCAACTAGTTTCATTTTTATAAAAAATATAATCTCTGTACCTTTTAATTTTTTGAACATGGAAAACTGTAATCTATGTAGGTCTGAAATTGTTACAAAATAATTCATACATACCAAAACTTAATTTTAATTAGGTGTATACTTGCTAACTGGGCACAGGCGATGGAATATACCAAAGAAACAAGTGGAGATGGGATGCTGAAGACAAAATTAGGATGCAGTTTTCTTGCTGACAAGGTCTCTTTCTTCCGTCCTCAACTTCTAGCTTGTTGCATTTAATGGCAAGTGAAATTTTGGCATGGCAGGTCTTCCTTCAAAATCCCATTAGAATGAAAAGCTAGAGCTACATGGGAATAAAGATACAGGTTAATAGCCTGGCCACAAGATATGGACTGCTCCATTAACCATTCCAGTTGTACACAAATTGTGTACCTAAAAATAAACAAAGGTCTAAAAGTTGCAATTCTGGTCTGTGAATTAATAATAAAGGCAAGTTTAAGCAAGCTACTTACTTGCTAGTGAGAAACATGCCAAAGTTGCATGCCAAGAAGAAACACTTTTAAAATTTACCTGTAGTATTGCATTCACACGCATGTCAAACTTTTTAAATGACAAAATCTTCTAAGTTACATTATTTTTCATTTTAATCTAATTCACAGACAGTCATACTAAAACTGGGAGAAATGTTTTTGAAACAATCATTCACAACCAAACATGGATTCTGACTAAATATTGCCTTGGAATGAAGTTTTTTGCCTAAAGCCAAGTATATTTCAATTTTTTACAGAATAAAATATCAATTAACAATTTACAAATGCAAACTTGTAAAATCAAAACCAAATTACATACATCACAAAATATGGTTTACATGCCAGAAATGGGACATAACTGTATCCACAATGGCAAAGACAATACATAACCCATAAAAGCTGCATGATATAACTATATGATACATTGTTCTTACCAAATTATATCAGAGTATATTAAATGGTTCTCATACTATAAGTTATAAATGTCTTGTTGGAAGATGTCAAGTTTATTGTCAAGGCCATAACTTTATCCATAAAGAGAGTTGGCAAGACCAAAATCAATGAAAGGAATAACTAGGTCCATGGGAAAATGCACATAACACTGATTATGCTGAATACTTCAATGAGCTATGCTGGTTACAAGGATCTGTTACAGGGTGAGGCAAGTCTGAGTACAAAACAAGACAAAAACAACCCTGTACAAAACAATAACTGTCCAAATTGGAATCAAAAAAGACAAAAACTTCCAAAATGCTTCATCTATATCTCATGTTGAAATAACCTTCCAATTGACATCCAGTTTTATATGCAAGATTGCAGAGCTTTGGTGGTTAATGGTATGAATTGACAGGTAAAAAGAAAAAAATTACAACAGGGTCCTTTCATCTTGATATGTATCTTAAATATAAATTATGATTCCTGAATTATGCACATATCTAAATTACATTTTAATTATTTATGCTGCAAAGACAACTTTGATCTTCTGATGTGTATAACCTACTCTGTAACAGATTGTAACACTTCAACATAAATAGCACAAACCATGCTGGAAAAATGCATACCTATGTCTCCTCATTATTATGCAGGTGAGTCAATAATGTGGAACAAGGTCAGTGATAAAAAGACTAAAGTGATCTAGCTATGAATAAGAAAATCTATGTTTGCTCCATAAGCAAATGGTTTTGACAAGATGAATGGTGTATATGACTGTCCTTGATAGACAGATTGGTCCTCCTACTGAACACTCTTCTTTGGAGTTGAGATGGCCTCATTTCCCTATTCCATAAATCTTTTGGAGTTTTGTCTTCCCATCCAAAGCTACCACACTGTTTGCATAGTATGTCGCTTGTATTTTTATCACTTTGATACATTACATGCAGTGACATCAGTTTCTAAAAATAGATTTTCAGACAAGACAAACCAGCATGATGGCGACTAGCAGTACTTTGAGTATTATTGTTCTTACTGAAAAGTATGTACCAGGAATAAAATTAGCATTCCAATATTCAGTTTCAGCAATGGTTAGAATGTCGAAGCCAGGCCCAAAATGAGAAAATAAGAAAGAAGCATACTGCTTTAAAGGTGCATCAAATCAAATACTATACATGTCAGGACCTCAAAGTTTTCTGGATTATGATCATTTCTTGAATCACGCATTTTGTATCCTGAATTTGCATTACTCTTCTATATGCAAAGTGTTGTAAAAAATATAAATGTTATTTTTCCTAGCGGCAGTATAATTTATGAATACATTAATCATACAAACGAGAAATCACTTTGACATTTCACTTTGATGTGTTTGATTTATAACTACATCCTTGATTAGTTTTGTATGGTTTGAAATGTTCAGGCACCCCACAACACCCACCATTGCGTTGATATTCAAATTTACAAGTGCAATTTATTATTATTGTTGTAATTTGTTATTGTTACAGTGCTTATATTATCCTTCCAATACTGATATCATTATCATCAATATTATTATTACAAATCATCCCGGAATTTTGTCATAATTGAATGATATCTAAATAATATGCACCCAGACTTTCCTTTCACTGTTATTGCAAAAATCTCGACTCCTATGATATATAATACACACCCAGGTTTCTTGGTATTGCATGTGTAGATACTTGTTAATGCCAGCTGCTAATCAGAGCATACTTTTTCAAAGTCAGTGCAATGGCCTACAAAACATTCCTAATACACATTTTGATGATCTTTTGGTGGACAGAACTCATATTTATCACTAAAAAAAACTTCATTTGTATATTTAATATATTACTTATTTAATGTATATGGTGCAAAAAGTTGAATCAGATGATGATTGACATGCAGTGCAACTTGCCATACAATAAAACTTCAATAAAGTTACATCTAGGTACATGTATATGTATTATGCACCCCTAGTTTAGGAAGAAAATTTTCTTTAAAAAACTGCATATAATATAGGAGAGTTTATGGTAAGTAATAAAAGTTAACTGTTATCTTGTGGGTTTTTTTGCTATTGTTAATCTTCTACTCATTATTATCATGATCATTGTTATTATCATCACAAATCATCCTGGTAATTTTGTCATACTTGAATGGATGTATAAGTATTAAAAGTTACTGTTATCAGGTGTGTTTTTTGCTATTGTTAATCTTCTACTTATTATTATTTTTATTATTATCAAATAATCCTGGTAATTTTGTCATAATTGCATTGGTAAGCAAGTAATAAAAGTTACAGCTATATGCATTAATGATTATTGTTGCTACTGTTATTCTTCTAATTATTATTAGTATTGTTGTTGACAAGAATCCATGACAGTGGCAACTACATATGTATCTTTCCTCACATTTTTTTATAACAAAATCATGTTGGCCGCAATTGGTGTACCTATTTTAGTAAACTTGGAGAGAAAATATTTTTTTATATCTTCCAGTATGGTCTGTATTTTGGCACCTGAAAAAGTATGCTTTCAAACACAGTGCCTCAACCCTTTGTTGTAAAATTTAACCACCAATAAGGAGGATGTTATCTAGAAAGCAAAGTATTATGCTTACTTTGTATTAATGAAGTTGGTCTGAATGATCCTTTATTACTCTTAGCTTGATCAGTTCTGGTGGATGTTGTTGTTGGGCTTAACGCCATTTTTCAGCACAAGATAGGCTATATTCATGGCGGCCAGTATTAATGGTGGAGGAAGAAACCGGGAAATCACCGGAAAAAAACCACCGACCCACGAGAATCTACTGTCATCGGTTCTGGTGGAGTCTGTGGCAGAGTTGGAAAACTACACTGGGTTTTCTGTTGGCAATACTTCTGGTGTCTGTGCACTTTTAGGTAGAGAAATAGGTTTAAGACCAAAAGTTTGTGAATGTCTGCTGGTAGTGGAAGGTTTCTCTGGGCAGCTAATTTAACTTTCTCATTTATAGCATGCCAATTTATTTTGCCCACTTGCTGCTGGAATATTTGTATAACAGCAGATCAGTATTACATATACATGGAGTGCCATCAATGATCTTAGGTATTTTCCTGTGGATTAAGTATTTTCTCCATAAACTGATTAAATATTGAACATGCTGCAGCACTCTGCATGACAGCTGGCCTACTATCAACCAGTTGTTCTTAATATCAGTTAAATTAAACCTGGAGAATCATTTGAATCCATCCTATGCAAGTTGTGTCATGCTATCTTAAAATGAAGAGACCCTTGCAAACTGCCCTGCTGATGCCCCATCATAAAATGCCACAAAAAGGTATACACAGAATATATAAGATTCATTATCTAAGGTTATAATTATTCCAAAATCAAATTTTTGGCTAAGAAGATTATTCCATTTTCAAATTAATCTTTACATATGCCCAACAATTTGAAATTTTCATCAGTCAAGTTAATAATCTTGTTCTCCATTTGAATCAATGACATTAGTCTAATGCATTTATCGCTAAATATGATTCTTCCTAAAACATACATTCACAAAAGAAGGTGAGCTGCTGACAAAATCCACAAAACATGTTTAATGTTCACCTTTCACCTCAAATAAAATTCTGAGTGAAGTTTGAATTTGTAAGAAATTGCAGTATACCTTGCAATTTGTGCTCATACAGCATGCCACTTTATTAATGGTTTAATGCAGCCAGTTTGGATTAGCTAAATGGTGGCATACTTCAGTTTGTCCATTTCAGGACTATTAATGAGATTAAAATGAATCATGCAATACTTATTGGACTGTTTCAAATTAAGTCTACTGAAGTTTTTTCAATCTATTGAAAGTGAAAAGAGTTATTATCTAAACAGTGAGATATACACAGTAAGGTATACAATATTTATACAATATGACTATTTTATCATATAAACAGCAAGATGATTTAATCCATACACTATCAATACCCAGATGATATAATCTTGCACTCAGTGGGATGTTAATGAACAGCAGTTCCAAAAAATAACTATACAACTGTCAAACTGCTGTTTCAATGTAGGTATCATCTCACTGAGAAACATCATTTATATAAATCTTTCAAGATAAATTAGTAAACAACTTCAAAGATTCTGATTTTGGCACTTGTAGAGTGCACACATAATCATTAATAAGCCAATAAAAGAAACAATAAATCTGTCAATTTTCCCCAACCCCAACCTTTTGATGGTTTGTTTGGAATAATGGTTTTACTTGGAATAATCTTTTCTTTGTCACTTTTCCCACTGAAAAAGATTTTAAAACACTGCCATAAAAAAATGTTAGATCAAGACAGTATATTTAAAAACTTCAAAAGACTATCATTTTCATTTAAAAGAAGAAAAACAATTGCAAGACTTGACGACAACACTATTGAAAATAAGGCTTGACAGAGTTGTCAGCCAATTAAAAGCTAAAAATTAATTAAATATGATCAATCTGTGTATGTAGTGTACAATTTGTTGCTCATAAATCATGTACAAGGACTTGCACATGCTTTTTCAGTTATACCTAGTAGAGTAATGGGCAAGGGAGGGGAGAGATTGTTATTAATTAAGTTACCTCTTTACATCTTAAAAATTAAAACTATCAATCAAGTTACCTCTTTACATCTTAAAAATTAAAACTATCAACAGAATAATTGGCATGCAAGATTTTAAGTAATGAATTAAGTATTCAGGTATCAACAGAATCAAAATATTCTAGGTCTTAAATCTAAACTGATGCCACAATAATAGCAATTTACATATGTAACATAAGTTTTGTTTTACCCCAAGTTATTTCATTTTTTAAAAAAAAATTATTAATCATAGCTTGCAAAAAAGCATACATGATAATAGTTTAAAGTTTCTTATACATATAAAAAAATCCTAGTTGCAGCCCTGTGTTTGGTTTTCTATTCTGGACCCCTTGCTGGCTGAGTGATCCAAGGTACTCACTTTTTACAGACAAGTGACATCTCCTTTCTGTTGAAGCATGTTAAAGTCTCAGCTTGACCAGCATGGATATGCAAGAGAGAGAACTGGGGTCAGTGGTTCTTCATCCAATAATGTACAGGCTACCCGGTTTATCCTGTCATATACTAAAATATGGCATTAATCCCACATAACCAGTTGGTTGTTAGTGTAGATATACAGCCACTGTGTTAGAGGTGCATTTGAAACAAGTTATCTTTTACTTATGACTGTCTTCTGTTTGTTAATAAAAACATAACTAATTGCAGATCAAAATTTTATGAATGATCTTTAAAGGTTGATGATCAAAATGCTTCCTGTCCAATTTGGTCATTAACTAGCAGAACAGTTGAGAAATAGTTGTTCTACTAAAAAGTATTAATGTCTATATCTGATAGATATCAAACTTTTTGATGGACCCCATAGCATGTGTGATCAGACAGAGGACCCCTATCAGCCTATCCAATAAATCTGGCCAATTAACATTATTATTTTATGTTATCCAACAGTAAGTAATAACCATTGAATAGAATAGCATCAATACAGAATAGACAGCTCAGTTTTTGTAATTGTTTATGACAATGAAAACTTTGCAAATGTATTATTTTTTTTTCTTTTTTGGGACCCGTTTGTGGACCCCTTGGCAACATGCAACTGTCCCAAGGGGTCTACAGTTTGAAAACCCCTGCTATAGATCACAATCATTTGTTCAAGTAGGAAAGGTCTTGGTCACCAAAAACCTGAATGCTCTATGCCAATCTTGGGAGTCAAGTGGGTTCAATGCCACTTTTCAGCAAGTTAGGCTATTCAAGGTGGCCAGTATATTTGGTAGAAGAAAGAATAGTGAAGGCAGCCATATTTGACAGAAAATAAAGATTATCTGAAAAAATGTAAAATATCATAATGCTGATGTCCTCTCCATAAAACTTAAGTGGTGAACTACCACACCCAAGATAAACTACACTTATACTGGTTTCTGTGGAAAATCACACAATTTTTAATTTTAATCTCGGGAATAATCCAATGCAATAAACTGAATACATCATTTAGTAAAAACTATCTAGGTGTCCATCATGGTGTTCTGTCCTTTCAAAAAAGAATAAACTTAGAACATCAAGAGTCCTTGTGTAACATCCTGGAGCTTGACCATTTCCATGTCTCACCAGTAAAGATAGCAATAGACGGTGCACTGGTATAATAGATTATCAATAAAATGTTAATTATATCCAAGTCAATACAGTACAAACAATTAAAAGATATTATAAAGAAGGATCAACTTCATCATGTCAGAAACTTTCAAATGTTTTATACAAAATGATAAGATTTGCATATGTCATGTTTGCATTACTATAATGAAAAAAAAAAAATGACCAAATGGTCCATGATCTTCAATTTAGAAATGTATTGATATACAATAATTGCTTTGTAAGAAAAACTCAAATGGATTCCAAACACATTTTAAAATGGTGTTTGGTTATAGCAGACATAATAATGAGAACTCACCATAGTATTATGGATATGTAATGATCAGATGTTCTTGCTGATAAAGACAAAAAAGTGTAGATTGATCAACAAAAATAGATTCTCAATAAGAAAAGAATTACTCTCTCAGTGTGAGATGATCAAAGGTCTTCTTTGCAAGATTCTTGCTCTTTTGTTTCATTAATTTATGTTAACAAAAGGTCAGGTCAGTTTAACCAAGGCAGCAAATAGTTGTATTTCATTTTGAATTGTATCTAGCATATACTCAGCAAACATATCAGTAGTCTGACCTCTATATCATACTCCTGTACTTTTTCAAAGTCATTTCAATTCAAATAAAAACCATCAAAATGTGTGGTTCAACAAATGAACAAACCATTATTCACAATGATAAATGGCATTCTTAGATTTCTTTATCATGTTTTATTTTTGGCAAGTTTTAACTTACACGCCAAAATTTTTTTTTAAGACTTATATCAAACATATATTCAGAAGAAAAAAAACAGGTGTATCTCTATCATACACTCTGCTTATCTCTATCATACATCAGAATTTTTTGAAAGCTCTTTGAAATGTGAACCTCTTGATGCAGATAAAATAAAAATCATCAAAACACAATTAAATGTGATTATATATAAAATAAAAACATACTTAAAAGCCCCATCTTAATTATAATTACAATTTTAATTCAATTCATTTTTATATTTAAAAAATATGAGAACTTGTTTGAGAAAGTTGAAAGACTTAAAAATATACAAAATGCTAATTTATGAAAAAAACTATGCATGTAACTATATTTATAGCTAGATGGTGTGTGTGCATATATATATATATATATATATATATATATATATATATATATATATATATATATATATATATATAAAGAGAGAGAGAGAGACATAAAAAGAAATACTGAATGAAACCTGTACATAATAAGGTGCAATTAAATGTCATGTATAATACTGTATTTCTTCAGAATGGTGGCTATAGAACAGTTCCTGTTATACTGTATTCATTGTGCACCTGCTAGATGTTGTCATCCCAATTTCAACAAGTGGAGAATCAAACCTCTAAATCCAACATCTTATTCTTTCTCCAGTATGAATTGTTACCTATAACATCATCAAGTATTATCTCCAAAAGTGGAGAGAAAGGCCAACAGAAAGTGCTCCCTATTATCAGTTAAACTGAACATGAGAATACAGAAGACAACAAAACCATTATATTATTGCTTACCTGAAATGTGAAATATAAAACAAAAAGAGCAGCCAGTGAGTAAAGTGTAATCCCAGCAGTCATCTTTATTGGGAAATGGCTGCTAGATGGAAATGAGTATATAGAATATACATAAAATATTGAAATAATTAAGAGACATTATTTATTGCCTCATCTTAGAAATACTTGATAATAAGACCTAACATGTAGACTGGGACTTTTCATAACTTGGAATAGTTCTACTTCACACAACTGCTCTCCAAAAGATAGCAGAGGAGCAGGAGTTTGATGCATTTCTTACAACAAAAATCAATCAAAATATGATTTATAACTAGTAGCTCCAAATGTTCAAGATCTTTTGGCTTCTTGCCCATTTCTAATCTTAAGTTAATTTTTCTTGTTATCATATAATGAAAAATACATGTTGCACTTGCAAATCCAATATCATCCTGGATAAATTCTGTGCTTCACTGCCTGCAAGACAATTATTTGCTCATGTATATACAAGATGCAAGCAGCAAATTGTGGACAAACACCAAATTAAAAGGAAGATGATTTACACAAGTTCACTTGGCTTGCAGCAAGTTGACTTGAACAATGCTGGATGCAAATTTATTTTGTTTTATCTCATGCAAGTCAAACAGGAAATAATTGTGCATTTACATGAACTGCAGCTGTGATAGGAGTTTCACAATTGTTTTTATTTGTATAATTTTAAATCTGTTTAAAGGGGGCCTTGGATATAATACAAAGTAAAAGGGAAAACTGATAAATTATTAACCAGTACAAACAAAGCACAAATTAACAAACAGCACAACAAACATTTTCTTGGAATATCATTTATTGAGAAATAACATTGAAGTTATCAGTTGAAGGGTGAATAGTACATAGATTTCCATTTACATCAACAGGAATGCACATTGTAACTTAATTCTTTATCTGTTCAGTCCTGGACAAGGGTGTGAGAATACCCGAGAAATTTAAAACCTCTTTTTTTTTTTTCTATTCATGTTCATCTGTATCCCAGCTAGGCCACTGATAAATACCACAGACAATGGTGCTACTGTATGGTTTGTAAAGGCATGAAATTAACATCTACCATGGTTGGTTTTATGACTTCCCCCTTCCACCAACCCATTTGCTAAGTGTGACAACCTCCTGGAAAAATACAATAAAATCAGCATGGGCTGTCATAAAACCCACCATGGCAGAGTTTATTAAATCCAGCTGATGCCACTAGGCTTAGTGGACATCCCATTTGGTGGGCATAAAGTATTCTTAGTGGACACAATCCCTTGCATGTGTTCATATCCACCATGTTTAAAGGGAAATTTATAATCTGGAATGCATGTCATAAATATATTTATTAGTCTTGACAACTGTTTGTTGGCACCTCTACAATTTGATCAAATTTAATTAAAAACATTTATTGCTTCTCAGAATGTAAGTAGTGAAGTTGTTAGAGTGTCAGCTGTAACATTGGGTGGGCCAAAGTGCTGGACTGGTTTATGACCCTCCTCATTACAGATCACTCATATGTCCCACTTGTCCCTGCAAGATCAAGTCTCAGCTCAATCCATATGGGCATGTGGGACAGCTTGCTAGTAGCTTCCCTATTTTTCTCTTCACCTAATGTACTGGCTGCCATGTATAGCCAGCCTATCATCTGCTGAAAAGGGTTTCAATTTAAAACCTACAGAACAGAGCCAAGCATTTGCAACTCCGGCTCTACTGGATTTTGTAAATTGGCCATGTTACACTAAGAACTAACATCAGTATCATGCTGCTTCAATTTGAATCAGTTTCCATTAGAAGACTTATTTTTTTTATACAAGTTTTGTTTCAACAGTGTACAAATAGTTGTGTTTGCTTTGGAAAGTGCTCTTTTGAAAAGAGAATCAACTGCAGATAGCATAATTCAAACGTAGGCACTCTCAATTCTAAACAAAATTCATGATCTTTTCAGGTGTGAAATCTTGTGAATAGAGAAAAAGCCAACAACTACTATAATGGCCGAATTCCCCATTATGATACAATGCCCCTGCAAAATTTTATTTAATCATAGAAAACTTAAAGATAGTTTGCTGATATTTTTCATTTCCAAGTTCAGATGAAGGAATTTCGTGCTCCTGGCTAATGTTTGTACCAATAGCTGTTTAAAATCCTGATTAAGAATGAGGGTCAACACCAACTACAAAAAGTAAAATGCAAAAATGCAGTTTTCTTCTTACAAGATCCCATGCACTACATTTCACTGGTGTGAATAACCTTTTTGTCAGATAACATGGTCACTGTTTATGTTTTGGTCAAAATCGACTATTTAAAGGAAGTAGGTCGTAACTTTGTCTCTCAAAATGGCAGTTTCCGGATATTGCTCAGTACTTAGAGTTTTCGCGATTAGAATCACTTCATGAAAGCTTCAGTAACTTAGGTAAAGCCCCTGATACTGATGTAGAAAGTCCTTAGCTTCGTAAATTATCAAATTCTGCTGATGTAGTGATGTAGACACAAAGAACTTGTAAATTTAGAGTATTTGAAATAGCAGATACGGTTGGTCACACAGCTTCACTGAGTTAATGGTGAATAAATTATCTCAAGATTTTAAAGCACATACAAAATTCTTATGTGAAAAATCATTATACAGCTACAATGACAGTATTTTACTCTTAAATCTTTTCATACATAATATATGTACATAAAAAACATAAAATAGTTTATATTATTGTTAAACATTACATAAACTTCACTACTTAAAAGGCCTATGTGTAGCACAATGCACTGGGTAGCTTTGCCACATGCATAGTGAAGGGCTAAAAAGCCATACACTATGAGGGAAAGGGTTAAGGAGAGATGATGCCAGGATTTTATCTTAAGAGGGATTTCACCCTTTGTCACCAAAAGGTAAGAAAAGCATAGAAAAGAGGGGGAAGAGGAAACAGTTATATAGCAACATTTACTTAACACTTCAATACTCCACACTTTTTCTTATAGCTCTACTGTAATCAAAATATTTAAAAGATGTCACCTTTAATTATATAAGTATTAATCTGTTAATTATTTCTGAGCATACTCTATTCCTTATCTGTGTATATTTTTTTGCTTCCTTCTTAAAGGGCATATGTATTGCTAGTTTTGTCAGCTTTAAGATGTTGGGCAACCAATTTTTGTGGCTGTTACTTAGAATTTTCCAGAGCTCATAGACATGCTCCAAAATAGTATTTTTCACTAACACAAACTTGCTTCTTGAATCATAAGTTTACTTACTACCATGCCATATTTCTTATCTGTTCCAAAATGTTGTATAAGGATTTTCAGTCAGTGACATAGTCTGCTTGTGCAGACAGTGGCATTCAAAATGAATATATTTACTTCTTAATTTCATTTTCTTCATTCTTATTTGTTCAGGTTTTAAAGAATACAATTCACGAGCCTAAATTGACTGATAAAAAAGAATGAAAATTGCATTGTATTTTTTTAATTACATGTTAATTAGGCTAATATTCTGCCCTTTCCACATTTCTAAGTACCACTGAAAGGGAGACTGACAGTTATGTCCTATATTTTTATCCATCTATCATGTACATCTAACTCATAATTAACACCATTTTCAGGCTCATAATCACTTAATGAAATCTCCATTAACAATTTCCAAGCTCCAAAAATCCTATATACTTAGTAACATCACCACCATCACCATCAGTATTTGGCAAGATAATATATAATGAAACACCCATCATCAGACATTTCGCTTTGTAAAACTTCCTTCATGGAGGGTTCTAATTATCCCACAACATTTATTTCATTGCACAATGTCCCAATCAGATTTAGTTGTACAACCATTTTTGTCATGTTTAACCCTTTAACTACTACAGCTGTTCTGCAGTTTCGCTACTGCTGAGTGATAGCGTATCAGTTACTGAGACTACTGATACTGTTTGCTAGGCTGAATACTAGAGCATCGTCATGGCTGACTACGGAAACTGACAATAAAAACATGGTTACTTTTATATTCATTAGTTTTTGCTGGATTTCAGTGGAAAAAAAAGCAGCTTACCTTGTATAGTGTCTATTATTCATATATTTCCATTTTATTTACTCCAACAATAATCAGATAAGAAATCCCCGTCGCGTAAACTGTTTTGAATCGCACAAAATAAATCGTCATTTGATTCAAAATCACATACATCTAGTGTTGAAACGTGATTAACATTAAATTGATCCATTTACTATGAATTATCCATTAAAGTCTTCGATATTGCTTGCACTGAACCCTTTAAAGTCACAAATATCTGACTAGGAATCCATTTTTGTTTATCTCAACTACACGTGTTTTGTACACTGCCGGAAATTTCCTTTCCGCGTGTCTAAATTTAACTTCTCAGCTTCCCAACTGGTATCAAAATGTTCAGTAACCAGTCTTCTCATTGGTTATGATAATGAAAAATAAGTAAATATCTGTACTTTCAACCAATCAACGTTTAGTTAACATAGCAGTTACGTCAGCATACATGCGACACTGGGGTTTTGAGTACAGCAGAACTACGCGCTCATAAGCGACACTGGGGTTTTAAACAAGGCTTATCGACACTGCATATATGCATCAGTGGGCTGCAGGAGCTATTTACAGGCGACGCTCAGATGCGGTAGTCGTAGTTAAAGGGTTAAAGACTCCAAATGTGTAAAAAAGTTGCCTACCTCAAACGCGCGTCACTACAAAAATGGTTAAATAAAAATGGTATACTTCGACAACTACATTTTCAAACATGGGACTTTCAACTCATCTGCAGAGTTCTCGTGCATCACCATTCTCTCAGTGAGTAAGTATGTACCATTTTTGCACAGTTCGTGCAATCGCACACCATGATAAAATCTCTGTGTTTAGCACTATATACATCAATGACTTTAGAGCAAAGTTTCTCTGTTGATTTGCTAGCATTTCCTGTCCCACAGGGAATAAGCTACACTGTTGTTGATTGGTAGTTATTAATCCTTAACCCTTTACCTAATATAAGCTCCTTTTAGCAATTTATACCATGTCACGATAAACAACAGCAATTTTGAGCGAGTTTTCATAGAGCCAATTTCAGTGAAAACCCCATTAGATATGTCATTCATTGGTGAGAATGATCATGTGGTCACTGTCGATGCTCTGGTTGAAATCTATTTAAAGTAAGTAGGTCGTAACTGGGTCGTATTCTCCATTCGACACTATGGCGGTCTGATATCGTTCAGTACTTGAACCAGTAGAATCACAACTATGAAAGCTTCAATAACTTGGGGGAAAGGCTCCGAGATGAGGTAGAAAGCCCTTAGTTTTTATAAATTATAAATTTAAATTAATTTGTGATGTAGACGCAAAGAACTTGTAAATTTTGAGTATGGAAATTTGCTGCTGCCGTTAATCACAGGGCTTCACAGAGTTGATACTAAATGAGTTCTCTCAAGATTTTAAAGTACATACAAAATTCTTTTGTTAAAAATAATTATGCAGCTATAATGACCTTATTATACTCTTAAATCTTTCCATACATAATATATCTGTACCAAAAACATAAAATGGTAAAAATTGCTGCTAAACACAACATACACTTCACTGCTTAACAGGCCTATGTGAAGCGGACTGCATTGTGTAACTCTGCTACATGTGTATTGAAGGGCTAAAAAGCAATACACTATGAGGGAAAAAGTTAACCAAAACAAGATTTAAGCACCTGAAGGTAACACATTTCATCGTGCGACTCACTAGCTTACAAATCGACCAAAATGGGCAAAATTAAATTCAATGTAGAAACTCTGTTCAAATTGGTTCTTAAATTGCAAGTACTTCATTAATATTCAATATGCACATAAAACACATTTGGAATGCATTCTTTATGCTGAACATGCTACTGGGTTAAGCTAATTAGCATGGAATTGGGGGTGGGGGCATATTATGAACCATGTTACATTCAAATTTCCAGATGGAGAGCAAGTATTCTCAATAGTCTTTTTCATTTTTACTAATAAAAATGAGTGTTCAGAACTGCAAATGCGGTTTCAGATGAATTATATATTTAAATAATAGGATGGCAAACCAATAATTATCCATAGAGAAGACTAAAACAACATATACAGTATTGTTTTGTAAAGATTCTCCTTCACCTGTATCAATGTGTATCATTACAGTAAAGCTACTGATGAATCATTTCATCCCTAGTATTTTAGTTCTTTAAATTTCTGTAGCATCCTCAACATTAGAATATGTTTTCTGCATGACATGTTTCAAACTTGTGATTATATTTAGACCTTCCAGAATATTGAAATTTTTTGTCTTAAGACCAAGTCTATTTTGCAAAGAATTAGTATAGAAAACACGATATCTAGATTATACATCTTCCTGATCCTTAGCATACCTATAAAAAAAGGAAGAAAAAAATAGACACCAACTGAAAAAATATTCTGGTCCAGTAATTTTAATGTACATATTACTTCTGGTATACTTTCTTCCCATGGTAATGGGACAATGAATGCAACAAATTTCAATAAGCAAATGGTACCAACTTTCTCAACATATACATCTAGTTTGGTTGAAAAAACAAAAATGTGCCAATAGATGCATTATGGACAGATAGGAGGCAATAGACCAGAACAAGCAATATTCACTAATGAGAATTAAATGTAACATATTTCACTGTGTGGCATACCAATAATGTAGCTGATAATGCAGCTATAAACAAAAAGTAGACAAGATATAATTTAACATTGAAATTTGGTGTAAAAGTGATTATTAAATAATGAGGAAAGTACTTTATTATATTATTATTATTATTATGTGGAACACATCTGGAATCTATCCTTTATACTGAACATCCTGCTGGGTCAAGATAATTAGCATAGTATGGTAATTGTGGGGAGATCATGAACCAGGTCTCTTTTTGTTAATTTGTAAATGTGAGCGAGTACTCTTATAGGTCTTCATTTGTTTTTTACTAAATGAAACAAATGCATGTGATTTGTCAATGTTTTTCAAAATGAATTCTCAGTTTAAAGGATAACAAGATAAACTAATAAGTATTCATGACTGCTAAATACTAAAAAATCTTCAATTAGATAAATATCATTTCTTATTTTGTTATCAATTATGTAAATAGTTGCTGATGCATCAATATTGATGAATTGTTTCACACCTATGACTGGTCAGAATTCATCCATGGATGAGGAACTGAGCAATAAAAAAAAATGTCATAGTCATCTTTAAAAGCTGACTAAATGTCTAAATCAATCTGCTAGTCCTGTACTGTACTTCTCTGCATTCCATAACATCTTTCCCTAGATTAATATAATGTTCGCCATAAAAACAACATGACTCTTTTACCATAACATTCATGAAAAGACATCCAAAATACTACAATTAATATCATATAAACTATCCGGTCTGAAAAAAAAAATGTTGCAATTTTGGATTTATTCAAATACAGTGCATTTTTCTTTATATGGACTAGGGAAATCTTTGCCTGAAATTAAAAAACCAAATGTTTGAGATGTTCTAAAAAAAAAACAACAAAGAAGTGGTGGATTTACAAAATTAAATAATCATAAAATAAGTAAATAAGCTGATGTAAATACATTGTTAGCAGCCATGCATTATTATCAATATTAGTCCTGGCCAAGTTTTAATCCTCTCCCAAACATTTTTATAATACAAAGACCTGAGATAGATGTTATGAAATTTAAAACAAAAACAGTAAAAAGAATGAAATTTAAATCCAAAGCTCAGTCATTACCACATTATAAATTCATCAGCCTGCCTATTATTCAGTTTTAAAAGACTACAGAGGAAAACAAAAATATTTAGTAGTGTGTAGACTTGTGCACTGACAGATGGATTCAAACATAACTTTGTCAAGCTTCCACTAAAATGCTTGATAAAAACCATGTGGGCCTTTAATTCAGTTTTCTGACAAAACATTATGGAAAGATTATGCAGAATTGAAAATGATGTATGAGCAGACAGATAAACTATTAGTAGTATATTGAAATTAAGCAACTGGGGTTTTATATTCATTATACAATCATTTATGTGGGTTATTTAATCAATTTTCCCACAATAAAGCTACTGAGAAGATGACTGCATGAAACCTGCACTGATCACAATAGGTTGGACATTAATCATTTTATATGACCATTTATGACTTGCTCATTATAAACACTTAACAATTTCTGTACCAAAGCTTAGTAAATATAAGCCTGTAATATAAACACAGCTTTGTCTATTTGTATGCTTTATGCATGGACAAGAATAAAGACAAATACTTCCAAATTTTCTCTTGCTGAATTTTCAATGTATTTGCTTAATACAATATAGGTAATTACTCCCAAGTATCTATTCTTTAGAGCTGCTGAAGAATGAGAGAGAGAGAGAGAGAGAGAGAGAGAGAGAGAGAGAGAGAGAGAGAGAGAGAGAGAGAGAGAGAGAGAGAGAGAGAGAGAGAATCAACCCAGCAACTTAACTACTGCTCCATGCACCTTTACCAAAGACCTTAGTTCCACAATGAGATGTTGCTTCTGTTGTAGGCAATCATTGATGATAATTTACTAACCCACTGATGCAGACACAAGCTCACTCACCTAAATGGCATTTGTCCAAAAGCCAATTTCAAGATCTCCAAGTAAAATGCTTTCTGATGTTATGGACACAAATATTTTAAGGTTTATCAAGATTCTTCTATTAAGTGGAAGGTGTATTTTATTTGATCCATATTTGATTGCAGATCAGCAACTTCCTTTTTTCAACAGAACCTACGCCCAAATGTTTCTTGTCAAAGATGGTCAAACTGATAAGCATTTTCTTGTCATAAATATTCAATTCTTTCAACAATTATTCGCATTTCATAGCAGAATGCGTTCTTTGCTAAAATCTGAAATGTGCACACACAAAAAGCCAGGGTACTTTATGTTGTTGTTATTGGGCTTAATACCATTTTTCAGCACATGATAGGCTATATATGGCAGCCAGTATTAATGGTGGAGGAAGAAACTGGGAAATCCCCCCGAAAGAACCACCGACCCATGAGAAGCTACTGGCAAGCTTTCTCACACATCCACGCAGAGGTGAGATGGCAGTGATCTATATAACGAAGCGCTTTTGACTACTCAAATCCCAGGGACACTTTTTGTCAAATCTGGTCAAACTCTTTAAAGAGGTTGCTTGAAATTGATAAGGTGTTTATATTATTAGTAACATCACGTTTTTTTAAAACCCTTTACCTAAAATAAGCGCCTTTTGGCCCTCTGCCGATGTACCGTACAGGCGCTTTTTGGCAATTTACCCAATGTCACGATAAGCACCTTTTGGCAACTTTAAACAACAGCTATTTTGTTCGGGGTTTTCATAGCGCCACCTTCAGGGAAAACCCAGTTAGATACTACATTCATTGGTGAGATTGACCATTATGTCATCATGTAGTCACTGTTGATGCTCTGGTTGCAATCTGCTATTTAAAGTAGGTAGGTCGTTACTGGGTCATATTGTCCATTAGACAAAATGGCGGTGTCTGACATCAAAGCAAAAGAATCACAACTATGAAAGCTTCATTAACTTAGGGAAAGGCTCAGAGACTGAGGTAGAAATAGTTTTTATAAATTCTCAAATTACACTGATTTTGCGATGTAGACGCAAATAACTTGTAAATTTTTTAATATGAAAATTTGCCGGTCGTTGATCACACGGCTTGACTGATTTGATAGTGAACGAGTTCTCTCAAGATTTAAAAGTACATAACGAAATTCTTGTTAAAAATAAATATACAGCTATAACGAACATTTTTTTACTCTTCACCGCATATCGAATCTAGGGGAAGAAAACCCATCAACACTATGGACCGAGTTTTCGGTCTAGGGCAGTGTTCTTCTTTAAGTTTATAGTACCCGACTAAATATCTTTCGGGGTACCTCTAATAACTTCCATCTGGTAATGTAGATGTTATATTTGGATTATCTCGTGAGTTTAGCTTGTATACAACTAGAAATAACGAACAAAGTACGAACTTTTAACATGTTTTCTGAATGCTGAAATTTGTATCCAAAATGGCGGTGTTTGAAGGCATTTTAGAGGTGAGTTTTCAAAGGATTTAAATAATTTTGACCTGATAAATTTGGATGAAAATGAGAAGACATATGGAGAAATGGAATGCACTTGTGGGTGACAGTGATGACGATGAAGATGATTTGAAGTTTTTGAACCAAAGGAATTGTACGCTCCATGTGGGGTTTGTTTTGGACAAAGCCCGAAAACCAAAGAGATTTGTTTCAGTTTTCTGACAGAGTTGGGCACACCTGAGAATTACATGGCTCCAGGAAAGCTTCAGATTATTTTCAAATATTCTATTCAGATGAAGTTTTTGGAAAAATTGTCCGTTTAACGAACTTAAATGCGACGAACAAATGTGGCAAATACGATAATAGGTGTGTGGACAGATCTCACCTTGGAGATCATTTTGGTTCATTTTATATATTATGGACGCCATGAAAGAAAGACTTGTGTTGCTACTGTGATGGAGAGACAATGGAATGCACTTGTGGGTGACAGTGATGACGATGAAGATGACTTTGAAGGTTTTGAACCAGAGGAATTGCGTGGACCACGTGGTTTGTTTGGACAAAGCCCAAAAACCAAAGAGATTTGTTTCAGTTTTCAATGCGACGATTAAACGTGGCAGAGCGTTATAGGTGTGTGGACAGATCTCACCTTGGAGATCATTTTGGTTCATTTTATAGAAATTTATATATTATGGACACCATGAAAGAAATACTTGTGTTGTTACTGTGATTATTCACTAGTACATCTAGGGTCAATTGAACAAGTTTTGAAAACTTTCTAAGTTTTCTAAGAGGTAATAAAATAATTACTTGTATTTTACCTGTTGTGTTATCTGTTTGTACCTGCATTTTAACAGATGTAATAGATATGCATATTTTTATTGAATTAGTCATAAAATTTGATTTTTAACCTTGATTTTGACACTTAATCCAGCCAGACATCTTTAACATTGGCAAAGTTATGTTGTTTCAAAGTCCACAAGTCATTTTGCTTTACAACTCCAAAGTTACTTAGTGTTGAGGACTCTATGCCTACAAAGTTACTTAGTGATGAAAGGGTTAGGTCTTTCCATACATAATATATTGTGTACCAAAAACGTAAAAATGGTTAAAATTGCTGTTAAATGTAACATACACTTCACTGCTTAACAGGCCTATGCATAGCTGACTGCACTGTGTACTTTTGCTACATGCATATCAAAGTGCTAAAAAGTCTTACACACTACGAGGGAAAGGGTTAAATGGTTTTGTTTGTATAAATATTAAAGGTCTACTTGCCAGTATGCCTTTTCTCTACATTTTAACCCTTTACCTCATGTAAGCGCCTTTTGGCTGTCTAACAAAGTCCAATACAGGCGCCTTTTGGCAATTTACCAGATTTCCTTATAAGCATTTTTTGGCAACTCTGTAAACAGCAGCCATTTTGAGTGTGTTTTCGTAGCACCACTTTCTGGTAAAAGCCCCTTTAGAAATATATTGGTGAGAATGACCATTACCTCATATCATGTGGTCATTGTTTATGTTTCGGTCAAAATCTGCTATTTAACAGAAGTAAGTAGTAACTCTGTCCTATTCTCCATGCGACAAAATGGAGGTCTCAGATATCATTCAAAACTTGCTAGAGTAGAATCACAACTATGAAAGCTTCAATAACTTAGGTAAAGGCTCCGATACTGATGTAGGAAGCCATTAGTTTTTATAAATTATCAAATTCAGCTGATTTAGTGATGTGGCCGCAAAGAACTTGTAAATTTTGAGTATGTGAAATTCCCACTCCGGTTGATCATGTGACTTCACTGATTTGATAGTGAATGAGTTCTCTCACTATTTTAAAGCACATACAATATTATTTTGTGAAAAATATTTATACAGATATAACGACCATACTTTACTCTTAAATCTTTCCATACATAATGTGTACTAAAAACGTAAAATGGTTAAAATTGCTGTTAAACATAACATACACTTCACTGCTTAACCAGCCTATGTGTAATGGACTGCAATGTGTAACTTTGCTATATGCATATCAATGGGCTAAAAAGGCATGCACTTTATGAGGGAAAGGGTTAATCAAATCCTATTTAGTGGCTATAGTTAAGTCAATAACAGGTTTTTATATTTTTCTTAACATATTTCATGGTAGATTCAAATTCTTAGTATGAATTTGAAATATATGCATTCCAGAATGCTCTTTAATTTGGCAGTTTTGAAGAAAGCCTTTAGAGTTTTGTGGGTTTTTTTTTTTTAATCTGACTTCAGATTAGCACTTTATCATAATGTTTTAAGACTTCCATTCAAAATGCTTGTCAAGTTTGATCAACATTTGTTCATCAGTTTTGGAGTTTGTTTTTTTTTAAACATTTCCTTTAACAGCAACCATATTGGATGATGCTTTGTAAACCTGAAAGGCCTTCATGCCAAAATACTTTTGTTTAAATGGAGAAGTTGAAAATGGTAATTGCTGAAAGATGCTAGATTACTGTATTAAAGGCCCTCATACCTTTATCTCAATATTTATGGTAGATGGACAAACAGGCAGACTGACATAATCACATTCCATTAGTCTCTAATAATGAAACACTTATTGCAGATGTGACAAATATCCAGTTGCAGCAATTATTTGAGCAAGTACTAATCTCAGGAACATCTTGTGAAGCAAGATTAATTTTGAAAGAATGTGCCTAAAGCTAGCTCAATTTTTTTTAGCTACATTATTTGCTGTTCCTTTCTTTTATGAGACAATGACCAGTATTTATAAAAACCCTCAAGTACAATACACTCTTTCTATATTAGATAAATAATGTACTTGTTTACAACAAGAAACCTTAAATTTAAGTTTAAAAATGGTAAGTAAATTAACAGGATTTTTCTTTGAAAATTTCACAAAACTTCCAAAATATATAAACACCAACATGAAAGTGTGCACCCAAATTGAGGAATTTAGTCAATACTGGGTCAGATGGACATCTGTTCATGACTTTTTAATAGACAGAATGAGCAAATGGGTTACTAAACAAATCCAATGTGGCAAGTGTACATGTAAGCGTGTGAGAAGAATTGCTATTGTCAGTGATTAGAGAGTTAGAAAATGGGAAAAGATGGTAAATCTAGTAAGTGTGTATAATAAGATCACTGGAAAACTTTCAAGTAAGAGACAGGGTTGTGTGTGAAAAATGCAGACTTTCCTATTTAAGAGATCCTAAGTATTTAAAGACAAAATTAAAACTTGTATCAATCCAACCTATCAATAAGTCAAATGCTAGAAGAAAATCGGAAATGTAAAGGTAAATTTTTACATCATCAGAATTTTCCATCTAGTTTCTGTAAGAGCTCATCAAAATGCTGCATCATGTTGGAGATATCTATTAGAATAATCAGAAATTTCAGATCGAAAACCTTGCCTCAGCTTTAACAATGTGATACAACATTCAATTTATAGTTTAGTATAAAATCAGAGAACCATTTATATTTTTAGAATACTGCAAACAATACACACAACACCAGTGTCTTGTTAAGAGGTCACGGTGACCAAAACATTTAAATTTTGAAATCGAGCATTTTTGTTCAGTCAGATTAAATAAAATGAACATTTGGTTATGGTATATTTAGCAGAATTTGCTATGCAATAACTTGGCCGCTTTCATGACCCATCAATCCTTCCATAAATCTGTTACATACAGTAAAACCGATTTGAAAGACTACTGCTATGAGACCACTAGGCGAGACCAATAACTTCATTACAGATTTATTGATTTTAGAGGGGTATGACCTTTTATGCGAGACCACCTGTCATGAGACCATTATGTTTTGCAGAAGGAATTTTCTTTTGAGACCAGTTCCACTGTACATACCTACAAACATTTCAAACAGTTTTCCAAATTTGTGAATAGGTAGCAATACATTCTTAACTTTAAATCCTGCTCAACATTCCAGCTTTCATCATGAAATAGTATGCCTAACCTAATCTGTTCATATCTTAACAGATGATGGATTCAAACTTGGGAAATTTACACAATACCTAAATATAGCTTCAATCTGAATGCATAAATGCAGTTCATTTAGCATCAGTCACATATCCACTATATTTGAAGATTTTTCATTTGACAAGCAAGCCTGGTAAAATAGTGCTTCACTTCAGTTTTTTAATTTTTTTCAACTTTCTCAACAATTTTCTTGGCATTAAAAACTAAAATAAGTTTTGTTTATTACTTTATTATACAATAATGACACATGATACAAAGACACGCACAGATGAGGAAGAATCTCATGATGAACAAACTACAATGGCTCACTTAAAATGCACGATCAAACTACATGTATAATCTTACCTATAAAGGAAATATATTTGATAAATGAAATATTCAATCTAAAACACATGGAGATACAGGCTAAACTGTCTGCCCTGTCTATGATGCAAAATATAAAAAAAAAAACATTGAATAAATGAAAAAAACCATCAAAAGAACTCCACTGATGGCAGGTACATGAAATCACATGATTCAATCTATATGACAGAAAATGTGTTAACATTTATTAATGTGTTTTGGACAGTATTTCTAAACAGCAACTGTGTCTCGATTCATGGGTTGTTTTGTTTTTATAATTCCTCTGCTGATGAATTAACTGGCTCAAAACAAGCCCTATGAAACTAGATGGTCCAGTTATATACTTGCAGCATCATTCTGCACATCACTAGAAAAGGTCAGACTTCAGAGCTATCAACTAGATCCTGATCAGTACATTTAGTCAAATGTCAAGTCCTCACATGTTCAATCTTTTGGTCGCATTTACAAAAGCCTTGTAATAAAATTCAGAGGCTTTTACTTTTCAAATCCATTTTAACACTGTATCAATTGGGTGAATGTTCTCAGACTGCAGCTTATGTATGTACAGTAATATATTTCAGATAAATTGTCTTAATATTAAAATCTTCTCATCCTCTTCAAGTCTCCATAATCATCCCGAGGGTTGACACTGCCACGATCTCTACGCCTATCCTGTCCACCACCACCACCCATGCCCCCTGCAAACATGTTGCTCTGGGCACTTGGCCCACCCATTGGGCCACCTTGGCTACTGAATCCTGGACCGCTACGGAAACCACTGCCTTGTCCACCCTCACCAAACTGGCCTTGACGCTGCTGGGACAAAATTATCAGAAATCGTAAAGTGGTGGGTTATTGAAAGGGATCAAATATCAAGGGATCTATCTGTCAATGGTTTGACATAAATGTCATGCCTGACAGGTTGTGAACTAGTGTTACATTCAGGAACTACTGTAAGAAAACTATGGCAAATGCTACCTGAAAAGTCAGATATTTTTAAATTTATTCATGAATTATATGGTGTACTGAGGACAACAGCCAAACCACAAATGTCTGTGGTCCATGTACTTTCTGGCTAATGACTATGCAAAGCAAGTAGAAAATGGGCATCAAGCATGAGTGATCATACAATATTAGTGTTTACTTGTCAAGGCCAATACCACAAAATGAAGTTTGAAGGATTCATGTATATAAAGACAACACAGAAAACAATCAGCAGCAGCATTTTTGCACATGGAAATTCTGTGCAAAATAGAATCAACCAGTAACAGCATGTTAACAACATGGACATAATCTTCTATTGTTTTTAAATTGATTCTTTCTGCATCATGTCCTGTGCATACTAGTTCCTTCTAATGAATCTGCCTGTGATCAAGAATGGTTTGGTAAAAAAATGTTACTTTGTGATCATCAATGAAATTAAAAGGTTAATTCCAGCACCAGTTGGTCTGAGAGCAAAAATATTTCCTCTACAGACTTCACACTCTAAATCAATCAAACAGCAACACTTAATCATCATACTTCTGAACAAAGCTATCTTTTTTTTCATATCCACATGGATGAATGCAAACAAACCCATCACATTATGTCTACATACTGGTAAAAATTATCTTTTATGCATTCAGATAAGAATTAGAACAAACACTTTTATTAAGTTTAAGCCAACAAAATACATTTCATAAAATGCAGCTCTTCAATTTAAACTTTATTTTGCCAAAACCCATTCACAAATTGACAGTTCTTTAGGTTCATCCCATGCTATTCAATTTTTTGCTAGAGTATTCAAGTATGATGAAAAAATCTTACTTAAAATTAAAGACCATACATACCAGCAACAATTGTTATTATTCAACATTACATAGCAAACATTTCAGTTGTTCACCATGAAAATTTTTAAGTCAGTTACTTTGTATTTAATAATTACAAACTACCATAAACAATCCCAGGTTTTAATCAAATCCAGTGTAACAATTTTTGAAAAACTTCAATAACCACCATGCCAAACAAACCTTGTAAATATTTTAGTAACTCTGGCAAACTACAAATCTCTGATATCCATTTCTCCATCTTTTGGTACAATATTCATAAAATAGTTGAATATTTCATTTGCTTCAGTCATTTATTTGCTTTTGCTGTGGTTTACATGGTGAGTTACCTTCCCTTGCAATATTTTGGCAGAATCCTCAAACCTTGGTTTGAAGATTTCTAAATACGCAAATGTTTACCTCATGAAGCTATTATTTCTTCTCCAAATACTTTAAAACGCAGGAAACAAATTTACATATGTTCAATGTGAAAATATACTACCAAACTTCTTGCAATAATTCTTGGTGAAAATGTTATTTCAACATATCCTTTAAAAAAATGCAACATAAAAACTAAGCTTAAAAATTCCCCTTGTTCCATATGGACACAGGAAATTTTCACACGAACTGAATGGTTTACTTCAATATATTATAACTGACAGTACATAATCAAGCTGATGAAGAAAAAAGAAAATTTATGAGAAAGAAACAATTTTTGTGTGCAAACATGACAGTTTTCACCAACTAATCGTGAAAATCAATGATATGATAATGTTCCAGATATTCTGAATTAAGAATTATAAATTTTTGGAAATGAGTTGTCGCATTTAAGGATTTGTCCTTTTAAATATCAGCACTAATGAAGGTTTTTAGCACGAACATTGGTAAGTTTGATACAAGTCATTTCTCTAAAATTATACACGATTGGGTCAGTTGTAAGGTTCAATGCCATTTTTCAGCACACGATAGGCTAAACATGGCAGCCAGTATTAATGGTGGAAGAACTGGGAAAACCCCGGAGAAAACCGCTGACCCACAAGAAGCTACTGGCAAGCTTTCTCACATACCCACATTTGATAAACCCCAAGATTCGAACCCATGCAAACAGAGGTGATATGGCAGTGATCCTTAATAGAGAGCACTTTAGACCACTTGGTCACTCAGGACCCCAAGGTTGGGACAGAGCAGATGAGAGAATAGTGGAAAGAATTTCTGTTACTCCTACTAGAAAAATAGTTTCATGTCCTGCCAATTAATATAAATTTCTTTTCATTAGGAAGTAATCAAGCAACACATTATTTGCTTTCAATACATGTTCATACAAGTTAATTTTGCTCCATATTTATTTCAACATCTCTGTCAATGACAGAATGACACCCCCCCCCAAATGTATATGATAATAATCTTGGAGATGTTCAAAAGCTTATTTCAACAGATCCCATGATTAAAAACTTCACCTGCTTAATCACTCCCTACAACTAGTTTATCAAAATCTCAACTCTTTTTAACAGATTCACAATTTCTCTTAGGCCCGATGGGGAATGATAGTCAAGTATGTCATATGGTGGAACAAACTTCTTATGAAAATAGGAGAATGCAGTTCTGAGCAAACAAATTCTTTTAAATATTTTAATAAAAGATATGGTATCACAACTAAAACCCAACAAAAGTAACCAAACTTAAACGTTTACCTACAGATCAGGAAACTGTTATAAATATTATTGTGCAAGACATAAATAAAAATACACTCAATTGGAAGAAATGCCTTTCTGAGAATGTCACATGTGTTGTTTGCTGTACTGGTTATCTAGATCAATATGTCATTATTAACATAGCATGCAATCAAAATCGTGTCTTGAAAGAATACAACTTAGTGGAATCATCTTTTTTTTTCAATTCAAAGTAGAAATAATGGAAAGCACAAAACTATACATGTACCTGTGAATGAAACAAGTTGGTAGATCATAATGGCAAAACTACTTCTTGACTGTATAGTCAAACTTTCTAATGTACAAATAAACAACAAATTGAGGCAGATGCATGATAGAATCACCAGGGTGTAACAAAAATGCTGCTGATGATTCATGAAAACTGGCATTCCCTCTCTCTCCAAACTGGGCATGAAACCAGATTGGTGTGTCAGCATTTTATGATCTTCTTAGCAACACCAATGTACTCTGCTCAAACATTTTTTCCTTCTTTTCTTAGATGTTTCTCAAATAATTCAGCAAACAGCATGATGACCCTAATATATTCTGGAATATTTTTATATGGCTGAAAAAGTCCACATAAAAATACCCTAAAGAGATTGCAAGACTACCCAATCAAGAACAGCAGAATTCCTGTCATCAGACACAAGAACTTGATTATATGAAGCTTCTTGTAACTGATTGTGGTCTACATGTAGACATACAGCTGATTGAATTTGTTGTCATGTTTGGCAATAAAGAATGTACTGAATCCAATAGGTCAATGTTCACATTGAATTTATCAAATCAAAATTTATAGTAAAAATGAACATCTTCACAAAATATGACATTAATTGTATATAAAACTTATTTTATTAATAAAAATATACACATGAAAGCTTCATGGTGATGCATCTTGTTTCTTCTAATCCAAACAAAGTAATCATGAATGATATACTTTCAACAAACCTGAAGTTTGATATTATGTAGTTTTGATCTTTAAAAGTAAATGTACAAAACTTCCAAGAAACGTTTCCACTCAATCTTCTTCGACACAGGTACATGAGGAAACTTGTGGTTTTAACTCGTCAAAGCAAAGGGCTTACTTTCATTTGCACTTAAGATGGGACTAGGGCACTATACACCAAGTTTCTTGTTACTATCAACTGGATTAATGCATACTATCCGATTCAAGGAAACTTTCACAACAACAGTTGGTTATACAAGTAGATGATGTTTTGGACATGTCATCTGATCCACATAGTAGAAAATGGATAAAGCTCTGACTTTTATTATTTGAATAATTTTACATGCAGGTCCTCTTCTTCCCCAAAATCTGAAACTTTGCCAATGTTTTGCAAAAAATTTATTTATCCAACTATTACTTTATCAGATCTCCATTATATAAAATGAGAGAAAGTCTAAATATATTTTTATGTATTTTATAAACCACGTAGATTTACTTTGTACTGGTTAATTAAAAGATGTGTAACTAATGACAATTTTTGGTAAAACTACAGCTCTAATAATTGTGATTTAGTTCAAACAAGCAATGCTTGACAAAAATATCACAACTCTGACAGGTGACCAAGTCATTCTCAGGAGTAATAAACACTATAATCCATTTAAAAAATGTGCCTTACAATTGAAACTTACAAGTAAAAGAACATTTCATGCGTTCCAGCTAACAACAAGAAACCCAGTTTTTGTCAAGTCCCTCTTAATTCAACTAAAAATGACAAATAAAAGAAAAACTCTAAACCTAAATTTAGCACATTTTAACTCTAAATTCATTTCAGTATTGCATCTGATGGGTTAATCTAGGCAGTGAAAGGGGCATTTAAAGACATGCACTCGCGCAGATATTGTAAACATCAGCCAAAGCAAATCCCAATTTTTTTTAATTTCAAAATTTGATATGCAAAAAACAAGAGGCCTAAGTGACACTGATATTGCTCACAGGACTTTTTTATGCAACTTAACAACTGATCATTTCACTAATATGGCACTCCTACTTCACATATTGATTGTATCTTTATTATATCTTCTTCACAATTCTGTAACATGTTAATAAAATCTATGATTGAAGTAATCCAATTATTGACAAACTCATTTATCATGTTTTAAAGAAACAGGATGAGAAATAGCTTACTGATCCAGCGAGGTAACAACCTCATCAACTCAGATACAAGGTATCTCATTAATAACAAACAAGGAGTCTCCCTGAATAACAAACAAAGATTGAAGTTAACCTCATACATATGAATAGATCTCACTCATGATAATCATATAACATCTTGACAATATCAGCCTATGTATCAAGTTTTAGGTCAGAAATATTCTCAAGTGGCAAGAAGCTCAACCAATCATATGCAATATCAACTCATTAATATATAGATCTTGTTAAGAATAACCACATTATACATCATGATGGTACAAGCCTAATTACATCGTTTGATATAAATATGACCAGAAAAGGAGTCTTAAAAATGTAGATAACCTCAGCTAACCAAATGACAAAGGTCCGCTTTAATATGCACAGATCTTGCAAACAACTACACTCATCCATGGTCTTAAGGATGCAAGACTATTTAACAGGCCTGAAAAAAAACTTATCAAAACTTATAGCCAATCATATGCAAGATCACTGCATTAATTTTGAAATCTGTCAAGTCAAACTTGTGCCAAATCTTCATTTAAGCTTATATTCAAAGTTCTGAAGTCAGATTAAGACTATGCTTTTAAGAACAAGTTCAGCCAAATGTACCACATTATGTCATTAATATCATTAATTTGCTCATTAACAAAACTGGTAAATATTTAATTATAGAAACATATATTCAGAGTCTGATCAAGGTCAGACTAGCAGCATTCTCAGTCAATTTGATGCAAGATAATCTCAGTAATATAGGCATAGATTTGGCTTATTATCAAACTGTAGCATGATATTGTTGATACAGCATATTTTTCCAATCAGATACAAGATCACCTCTTCAATATACATGGATCTCATTCAAGATTGTTAACATGTAAGCATGTATTCCAAGTCTGAAATCAGATCACATGGATCCGTGTTTTAAGAATTGATTGTTAATTGGTTACAAAATATATTGTGCATACATTACACAAATACATCTCAGTTAATTGTCAGTGTCTCAATACTCAGGCTGCATACTACACCACTTGTCCATAGTCCAATTGTTGTTCAATTCTGGTTGGT
Source organism: Potamilus streckersoni (assembly GCA_016746295.1). Taxonomy (NCBI): domain Eukaryota; kingdom Metazoa; phylum Mollusca; class Bivalvia; order Unionida; family Unionidae; genus Potamilus; species Potamilus streckersoni. The sequence goes on along the minus strand of JAEAOA010001910.1, from coordinate 1,781,251 downwards.
CTTATATACGTCAACAAAGTCGACTGAAAATCTCTACAAGATCAGTTAACAGCATAAACATGCACAACTCACACTTTAAGTTAGCAGATGTGATGCCCTAACAGTGTTACATTTAGATTATTGATTGTTCATCAGGTACATATATGATATATGAAACAACATCACAAGACATGCCTAACAAATTAAAAGTTACAATAATAGGTAACAAAAGTTGCTTAAAGTCACAGGCTATAATCCCAGAATATTTCCAGAAATCAGGACTTGATCATTTCTTCTTCTAACTAATGAGTGTTAAAACCATCTCTGACAAGATTTTCAAATTGGTCACTTCGACACCACATGGCAGTATCACTCTTCATTCACTGATAATAGCAACAAGATTAGCAATAAGATTTTCAAGATGGCAATCATGCCAGTCATAATGGATGCATAGTTGATACCATTTTGATTTCAGATCAAATACACATCAGATAAGTATTTTGGGAGAAAACCCATGTCAATATGACTGTCCATTTCCTAGAGGTAGTGACCAGATTATTATGGTATCCACAATGACAGCCCTATTCCAAGTTAGTTTATCACTGATCATTTTGGACCAACTAACAGCTTATGAACTTGAAGAATCCATGTTGATATATCACTGTATTCCTGAAGAGCCACAATAACAAGATTTTCATGATGGCTGATATCATGACCATAGTGGATGTCAGATTAGTACAAATTTCATTTGGACAAACTAGACATCACCAGACATGCTTTGGTGAAAAACCCTGTTGATGTAATCACCATTTAAGAGGAGACCAGATTTACAAGATGGCATCAATGTCACCAGTTTGCAAATAAAATCTGAACCATTTTCATTGAGCACCAATTAGACATCAAAGTACTCTTTAGTTGAAAACCTCACATCAATAGGACATTCAATTTCGATGAAGCCGTGATATTTTAATCTTCATTATGGACCAATTCTCTTGACAAATCCTCGAGTGCTGATATTATGCATTGGGAACAAAGTAAGTTTTTCAACATGGTCACTATGCTGATGCCAGAATGGAATTGCTTTTATTTAGGACCAACAAATCTTGTAATAAATGTGCAAGTATTTTCTTGGTAATTCTCCATGCAATTAGGAGAAGCAGTAATAAATACTTTAAGAGACAACTGACAATGGGCAACAGGCCATTTCATAAGCTCTTTTGGTCTAGAAGTTAAAAACACAGTAAACAATCATTAGATGTTCTAAAACAAAAAGAAACTAAGTTTCAAGTCATTTCAATTTAAATGACACCATTTCTTTTTTTTTTCCTTACATACCAGTTATGCATTTAACAATCTTGGCCAACAGAGCAGCCATTGCTGCTACCCACATGTAGCTGATACAAAAATGTTAGAATCATCAATATTTTCATTAGAAGCTGGTTTAAAAGCACATTTTTCCACTTCACATATAATATTCAGATATTTCTAATAATTTTATGTTTTAGAGGATTCACCAACTCCTAAATGGTAAAAGTCATATAAACACCACCATTTTTACTTTAATGTTCATGAAAATCCATTAATTATATGCCACTGCTTTCACTTCAATGTCTGATTATACAGTATGTAATCAATTTTCAAGCTTCATGACTGGATGAATCCATTAAAATAGTATAACATGGTGCTTATTTTTATACAATACATCTTTTATTATATTCTTCCAATCTTGTCTTCATGAATATTTTACCTTGCTACATCATGAAAACTGTTACACTTGCAAGGAATAATTTGAACAAGATATTTGAACAGTTATTTGTGTCAAGGGGATATTTGAACAGTTAATTGTGTCAAGGGGATATTTGAGCAGTTATTTGTGTCAATTTAATTACTGCCCATTGCCAACACAAGAACAATTGCTGTATGTTCATGCAAGGTCATATTCTGCCAAAATCCAATACAAAAAATACAAATACTTTACCACAAGCATGAGTATTCTTAATAAACATAATATACCAGAATAAAGTATAAATATAGAATGATCTACATACAGTAGTCCTCATCATTACTGCCCCCACCCCAACCAGCGACCACCCATTCTTTGCAGCCAGAATCTTGATACCAAAATGTGGGCTTCACACAGAGGATATATTTTTTTAAATTGATAATTATGAGAAACATAATTGTCAAGATCACAACATGGTCTGATAAGCTAAAATTATATTTTGTGGATTAACACATACACACAGAGAAACAATTAACAATAAACAAAACAGGATACCATACAAAGACCGAAAAATCATCCAATAGTTCTTCATGTATCACTTCCTTTACAAATGTTTCATCTGCAAGACTCAAATCACAGTATTGTACAGTTAGCCACATAGGAATAAATCATTACAAAACTTTACTATGTCATCATGTACACAAAGAAATAATACTTTAGAAGAAAAATAAAAGTAGAATGTAAAAAAAAAAAAACAAACAAACATTCTATAGCAGTGGGAAAATGGAGTAAATGGAAAGAAAATTATTTTAAATATGAAATGGCGCATGTACCAAGACTCAATGTTTCTGAATGGTTTTGTAATGTGCATGCTAACAATACCCCCCTCACATTTCATGCCTAAGAATACAAACTATTTATGTTACTTTGAAATAATTGTTTTTGAAGACAATAAGATTTTAATGATTAATGCTATTTTTAAATGAAGATATCAATTTCTTTAAGTTACATGTAGCTTTCCGACTATATACACATATATGCACATCTAACAAATACAGGTCCCCTCTGGAAATGCCACAGGTCTTAGAAGGCTACTTTCCCGGTACAGAAGAGAAGGCAGTATATGAAGGGGACAACTGTAAAGACAAACAAGTTCTTTAGTGTATTTTTCATTTCCAATCTGAATATTTCTACATTTGATACTGCATTATACACTATTTGATGACTGGCCCAAGTAAGCTTCATATTGTTCACTTGGACAATATCCACCCAACAGCTAAATGAAAGTTGGGAAAGAAATCTGGGTCAGCAGTATGCTTTCTTTTGAAATGTTAATGCTTACTTGCATGCACACACATATATATATATATATATATATATATATATATATATATATATATATATATATATATATATATATATATATATATTGATTGAATTTCCACAGCAAAACAGCAAGTCTCATTTTTTCACAATTCTCTGTGCAAATAAACAATCTGCTTTAATATAAACCATCAGGAATGTATAGTGACATCTTGAGTAACATCTTTCATACCATACCTGCTCTGCTTATCTGCAAATAGGAAGGCTCAATATATAAAGTACATAGAACTTCTAAAAACATATTCAAAATATTAGTTCATGTGTGTATTAAGTCATTAGCCATTGATTGGAAAGTACCTTGGACACAGCAGACATGCACAAGTGCCATCCAGTTGCCAAAAGTTTGTCACTGCTTCTTTTTTTTCCTCACACAAACATTATTGTTTGTAAAGTCATGTTTCTAACATGCAAGTTATTTACACATTAGTGACAAGTCTGTAGCACAATAAACTTGCATTAAAGAAAATTTTTAACTCTCCTAAAATCTTGCTGTTAAATGTGCTGTGTGGATGAATCAAGTATTGAACTGGTTTTTTTGGGATACAGTTGACTCTTGCGCATACAGATCATGCACTGATCCAAACTACATGTGCATTCCTAAAATTGATTAGATTAGTAAACTTCTATAATCATGCCTTTTTTTATAAAAAAAAAAAACTTGTGTTCAACCACACTCCCCATGGATTAGGTTCTTGTAAACACTGTTCAGCTGGCGTTTCTCCATGATTCTTTCTATATTCAGAGTATATAAAATTTATGATAATGTGTTTGTGAATCTCTACACAATTTTAAAGTGTACATGTCTTTATCAAAACCATATTGAGATACAAAATGGAAAAATATACAGGCTAAATGTGCAGCCTCCAATCTTAATATAGGCCATGTAGCTAGTATCATGAAACAAGACAGCAAAGTAGTGTCATCTCAATCCATCCTATCCAACTTAAGTTTATTATCCATTAAATTGTACAAATGTATCCATATACCATGACTTTGACCAACTGTAGGTAAGAAACTGACCACATTAAATAGTTTACAGTGATATTAATCTTGGGAGTGGATATAAGGAAGTAGGGACAGACAAGCACACCAAATGATGGGTCTGCCCAATGTGGTTTCAACATATATATATATATATATATATCTGAAGCTTCATGTCAACTTGTGTCAAAGACCATCTGAAATCTAGGTTGTTGTTCTTTGTATGATTTTCTAAACAGGGCGAACTCTCCCACTGAATCTTTAAAAGAGGACCAAACATACAAACAATAATGTCAAATACCTTCATGACTGTTTTGAAAGAAAAGAGTAATAAAATTTCATCAATACCCAATGTTCATCTGAGACATGAAAAATATTATTTGCTCAATTACAAACATGACATTATCTTGGCCATTATTTACTCATTTATCCACAAATCTAGTTCAGTAATTTTTACAGCATGTTGTAAATGCATTTTTCTTATGCTCGATGTGTACATCACAGGACTGCATCTGGATTTAGTACTTTCAGGCACCAACCCCACTTCAAATTGAAGAACGGGGGACCACTATGGTCATTGTCTGGGCCTCTCAATGGAGCTTTTCAAAAAGTAATACGACAGCAGACCATGAGTGATGCAATCTAGTGTTTTCTCCAGCAACTCCATCACAGGTGTAATAAAAATTGCTGTCTATTATTGTTTTCCATAATGTTAATGGAAAATGTACATCTAACTTGTATAATATCTGGGCAGGTCATAGTTTATAATAGTCCAATATTTTTTACAAATTGACCTTGATTTAGGATACATGATATAAATAAAAGTCCATGCAGTGATGGTAATTATGTAAATATTAAAGTATCCAGGATGTTATCAACTGAAAAAAAAAAAAGGTACTCAAAAACTCTGGTCAAACAGACTACAAAGGCACCAAAAGAAAAAAAAAGACTACAAAGGCACCAAAAGAAAAAAAATCTTATGTAACTTTAATCTCTCAACTCTCTTACAGACACAGCCATACAAAGGCAATGACCTAACATTTAAACTGGGAACAAATTAACATGGGTTTGATCTTACAATTCTATTCCTGTTATAAATCAGTTTGTGCAAGGAAGGTTTCAGTGTGTGTACCCTATTTTTTAATGAACAATAACAGCCAAATTTGAAAATGTTTACAAAATAAACCACCTGATAAACTGGCATTATTTTCATTAGCATCTATATCAATAATAATAATAGATGGAAGATATCAACCATGATAGGTATATTTGGATAGACATATTAGTGTCGCAACATTCAGTGCTTTTAAAATCTCTTCTAAAAGCATCAACAATGAAACCGAAGGACACGTTCTCAAGGACATCTCACATTAACTTCAGGTGATGTTGACACTATCAACAATGATCATGTTAAAATACTGCTTTATTCATGCTGTACTTGCTCCGACACCTCTCTCCTCATCTTAAATCCAGTCACAATCAAAATGTTTAATTTTTGCTGAACTAAAACAAATTTGTCTTGACAACATTCCGCTGAATGTCAATAGAACATTAAAAAAAACTAAATTGTTCATTCAACCCAATTCAGCATCTGTAAACTACCATCACTTTCCACCCAAATGAAAAATTTGTCAAAGTACAAAAATATAGCAAATGGATTTGAAAAATTCTTCTTGTGACACAGAAACCTATGATTTAATTCAGTGGTCCACAATTCCGTCACTTTACAGGAGCAAAATAAAAATTTTCTCTATTTTCCAAATATAAAGCATGCACAATTCATGAAATTGTGTGCCATATCATTTCTTTATATGATTATCAAGCAAAGAATCGATACTTTTTATTTTGTAAAATGTGTTTTTAGTCAGCAGGTCTTTCAATATCTTAAAGCCAAAAATCTATACATCATACCTTTACGGTCTTTTGAAAGGCAAGACCAATTCTATCTGAATTGCTTTAACTAAGTGATATTACTTCACCTTTTTCCAAATGTAAGTGTAGTCTTGGCTGCAAAAGAATCAAAACTGTCTTTCCCAGTCTTTGGAGTCAGAAGCCCAAATTGGCAAACAATAAACAAGACGCTAATGGGCTGGAGTTTCTAACTTCCATGTAATTGGTCTCTTTCTAACAAAAGCAAGTCTGACATCTGAGCCAACATTTTCCTACTTGCAGATTGAACCATTAGCATACAAAGTAAATGAGTTTGGTCTACATTATCTGATTATATTGTTGATTAGTGGAATATTTCAGATTCCTTCCCATACACCATAAAGACGGTTGCTTATCCTTGATAATGTGTACATGAAGCTTCATGTATGCAAAACCCAACAGATTGGAGCCACTAACAATCGCTGATAGAAAATGAACCAAATTTCAAGAATAACCAGTTTTGGGAGGAACAAATAGTATTTTAAATTGTGCCATCAAAGGTTTTGTATTTTTAACAACAATGATCATGTCTGATGGCAGTATTATTTGGACAAACTTTCTAGAGCCTTCATGCCAAATGATTCTGTCAACTTTGGTCAAATTCTTTTCATCAGTCTCCAATTAGTTGTTGGAAGGTTTTTAAATCTTTAGTAATGACAGCCATATTTTATGGCAGTTCAATATACTGTATATTAAACCAAGGGTAGAGATGCTGCCATGGTTTTATCAAATGGGGTCAGTTATCACCTTGCAACAAAAATAATGCTGTAGAAACAAAGGGGGAGGGGACTGCAGTAGTTCATACTTTATATATATCGTCTTCGTCCTACTCCACTCTAGTTGCAATGAATTACAAATTGTCAAAAGATATCTCCTCTAGTTGTGTAAGCATCAATCTATTGACTGTTTCTGAGCTTCATCGGTTCCTTATCTGTTCAAGAAGATAATTTTTGGCCAAGTGCCCCTCCCCCTCTTCTGATGCCTAAATAGGAATATAAATAGCTAGCTTATCCAGCCTGAATAAGTTGGGAAACTTCTTTATAGTTGTGTACAATCTTTCATAACTCAGGAACTGTCTCATGGTTAGTTTGGTTCCAAAAAAAGATTTGTCACCAATATCAGCTCTGCCAAAGATTCAGTCTCATGAGCCTGTGCTTCACTAACTGTCATGCCTGATTTCTTACATGTTTCATAGCTATGTTTTAGCATTTGGAGTCAATCAATGGAATAGCCTGCTTGTTCAGATAGTGGTATTTTGATCAAATTAACATCCTTAATTTTTTTAATTCTTTTGTCTTATTATTTATTCATCTTAATTGTCAGAGTACTATATAATTTGTAGTAGAAGTCCCCAGGGCTGAATTGTTTGAAAAATTAAATCAAAATTGACTGTATTATAATGAGGCATGCTTCCTGACTTTTCTAGATTTAATTTCAAAATACTGTCATTCCATCCATTTTTGTCTAATCAACATGTACTCTTGACTTGTATTCAGAATCATTTGAGTTCAAACTTAATGGCATTTGCAGCAATATTTTCCCAGTTCCAATAATATACTACACAATGTGAAAAATCATTGTCATTGCCATTATCGCTATCATCAGCTTTTATTTGCCAACAATAATACCATCTGAGATGACCCATGTTGAGAGTTAAATTTTTGGAGTTTTCCAAATTGCCTGTATTTCAAATAAGCATTTGTAAAACTCCATTTGAGTGCACAGTTCAAACTATGACATATTGCTTTTTTCAGAACCCGTGTCAACCAAAACTAAACATTCAATTTAAAAACTATTCGTAACAAGCTAAACTAACCAGAGGAGAAAAGCTGCCTACCTAGAAAAAGATGACTGCTGCAACAAGTGCTACAAGACGTCTACCAGTGCCACAACAAATACTTTAATGGTTAACAGTTGCCTTAAAAGTAATTAGCAGTTCTTCTTGCTCAACACTGCCCATCTGCATGAATTCGTAAAATTTTTGTACGATTCCCACACTCGTGTACCTTGGCTGCACACTTAAATGGATGCCAGACTACTTGTGCTAATTATGGTCAAGTTCTATTCAGTAGATTTTAAGAAGTCTTTTATACTATTTTTTTATATCTTTGTAATAGCTGCCATATTTGATGCCAGATTGGCATCTTTTTTTGCACAAAAGCCTTCTGTTTCTGAAGTATTGGACTCTTAATCCAATGGTAATGGGTTCAGTACATGCCTAGACCAGACAGGGTCTGTCCTTGGGTAGGAAACCAGACTACCATTTCCTGGCCTTGAAAGAGACATGATGAAAGTGACATTAAAAGCCAATCATCATTTTGCCTTGTTAGGTTGTAATCAGTAAACAAGATGAAAATATTACTGAAAAATAATTGACCATGTATAACAAACCATACCATAAGCCCATTTAGACTAATGGTCATGCAAGGTAAACAATTTGTAAAAGTCAGGAACATCAAAGCATCAGCATTAGCACAGGCAAATTCAAAATCAACCCATTTAATCCTGCTGTTATTTGGAGCTTTTAACTTATAATTAATAAGCTTTTCTTTGTTATATTATTTAACCACATATAGTACAATAAAAGAAAAAATTTCATTTTCAAAATGAAGACAGAACAGTTGAACATCTGAAATGTGATTAAATGTATACACACTCTGCTTGCCTCCCACACTAATGACCTTATTTGTATCACATTAAAATTAACTTTATCCCATACAATATCAAATTTTCTTATTGATTTGGTATGTGATTGAATCAATCTCCAACTTGCAGTACATTTTGTTTTGAATGTTTTAACAGTATATTAAAAGGAGATCCATGACAAAGTATGTGCACACTGGACTCAAAGAAAAGTTCCCCAGAGTAGGTTGCAAGATTGCTTTTAAAAATTTATTTTGGATTTGTACTTTCAATTACATTAAAAGACATTTTACACTTTAAAGTTTTATGCAACATCAAAATGGATTTTAATCTCCTTTTAGTCTGCTGATATTAAACAAGAAATATGAAGTAGTACCTTTATATTCTAAAATTGTAAACAGAAAACACTTTTCTAAAGTAGAAACTTTTGCAATAGAGAATTTTGCCTATGCTATATAGTTGTTGTTTTGGGGCTAAATGCCATTTTTCAGCACAAGATAGGCTATACATGGCGCCAGCATTAATGGTGGAGGAAGAAACCGGGAAATCCAAAGAAAGAAAAACCGACCCACGAGAAGCTACTGGCAAGCTTTCTCACATATCCACATTCGCCGAATCAGACTCGAACCCATGCAGACAGAAGTGAGATGCCAGTGATCCGTAATGGATAGAGCTTTAGACCACTCGGGGCCCCGCTATATAGATGACCAGAATAAATATATAGACTAGATTTATAATGGCTTTAATGCGACTAATTTATGTGCGCAGTCTAGGTTTAATAGTTCCAATATCTGATCTCCAACACTGTTTCCAAAACTTATTGAAATCCTGATGAAACAAGAATAGAAATAGTAAATATGCATGTTTTCTTTTTCTTACTAAAGACCCGAGACGGGAGTAAAAAAGTATATTTCTTTTTCTTTCCATATTAGTGTTTTTTATTAAGTGCACTATGCTAATAGAACCAAACACCATTATTATGATCCATACAACTACTGATAGTGAAGTAGTCATTAAGTGTTTTAAAAAATATGAATCAAGACCTGATCATCTCCTCAATGTAGGAGGAAAAGTCTCATGTATGCTGTGAACCAACATTTTAATCCCCCAAATTGAATATTATTTAGACCCTGATGCAGCTTCGTCATGATTAACTCATTTAAAATTTCTATATCCAAAGGACTTTGAATTCAGCTTTAGCTCTCTTCTACACTCAATTCCACAACATGCTCCAAGAATATTTCCCATTTGCAAATAAGTGTCTTTTGAAATGCACAGAATATTTTTTTTAAATTATAAAAATGACTTTCCAAAAATTAAATTTCTGGCTGTAAAACAGTAAGGAAATAATTTTTATCAATGTTAACATTACAGGAGGATTTTTTGGCTCATTCACCTCCATGATCACCTTGGTACCAATGAAACCATTACAAACTTCATAACTTTTCAAGAACTTTGTCACATTCCACCCCACCCTACAAACACCAGAAATTTTGCTGGATACATTTTACCACTGAAGAGGATGTATAACTTTTGGCAACATCTGCAAGGCATTTGAGAATAAAATGTGTACGGCAACATCTGGCTGCATATGTATGAATATATTGCACAAGTTCACTTCAGTCATCAAACCTGCAAAGAACTTTGAATAGAAAGTCATTAAGATGTAATAATGGAAATGTGTGGAGTGAAGCAGTCAAACGATTTAACATTTATAAACCATATGAAAATGCAGTCATCCCACTTGCCTAGAATGGTATATTGTCAATCTGAACAATACTTCAGACAAATGAAATGGCTGTAAAAAAAAAAAAAGGTTCAATAAAGCTTTAGTTATTACAACAGACAAAACATGTAGAATGCATGCACTACAATACTGTACCAAACTCTGTATCATAAGGACCTGTGTTTCCATGATCATGTGCTCTTTCTGATCTCACAAGATATAACTTAAAGATGCATGAAGAATATGAAATTTTGAAATTTTTGGGGGCATTATAATAACTGGTCAATTCTCCATGTTTATCTTAAAAAATAAACTTCCATAACATGTGCAAATTCATCAGAAAAGTTTACAGCATGACGTGATGTAGCATCTACAAGTAGTCATCATGTTTATTTTCTTCTAAGCATGATACAATATATTAAACAACAGAGGCAGAATAAAGTAGCTATACCAGAGAGGTCCAACTACAGGCCCACAGGCCATTTCTGTGACCTGTGCTCATAAAAAGTAAATTCTAAGATTGTAAGACATAATGTATATTGTGTATGGTTCCACAAAGTAAACATTTTAGGTCCACATGACCAGTGTTGAAAATGTTGGACCAAACTAAACTAGACCATTACTATCTGCTCTAATTCACTCAATGGTAAATGTTTTTCACACAACAAACTTGAAACCTGAAAGATAATAAGATAAACTGTATTAATCTCAAACTTTTAGTAATTTTGTTGAATGAAAGTGAAAATTTGTTTACAATCAACTTGAATATGCTAACATAATTCTTCCAGAAGACAGTAGTATAGTACTAACGAAATAAAAAAGATCTTTAACTGACCAGAAAAGTATCTACAGGATTATTGAAGGATTGCAAGATTTTGTACTTTGTGAAGCAACGTCATTTATGCGATGATAGGGTATGAATGTCGAATTTGAAATATCCCCTTCTACGCAGTTGTCCTTTATATGAATATATCTACAAAGGGACACCTTACTGGCCTAAATAGTATTATGGACAGAATGTTTAGTCTTCACCTTGGAAGAGAAAAAAAAAAAAAACAGACTACTTGGTATAGCTATAGACAATGTATGCACTGCATTTATTGCTTGCTTATTATCCAAATATATTCAAAAACCAAAAAAAAAACAAATTCCATATTGTAAAATGATGTTCCTATCTTGAAGCCAACAACTAGCCTGGATCCGATACTGTACTGTTAATTATAGACATTACTGCATGTATTCACAAATTCTTTTTTTTAATGTAAACCTTAAAAATTTTAACAATGAAGGTAACCAGACTAAAAAATAAAATTCTGAAAATTTTCCAAGCAAATGTACATGCATCCTATAATTTCCAAACATATTCCAGAAAAGCTTCTTTTTCTCATTTTTGTTTTTCTAACTAGCTTTATCTGATACAATGTTTGCATGGTGGTCAATTTAAGGAATTTAAATTCCATAGAAGACCTGGTTTTTACAAGATACAAGTCAAAGCAGCAAAAATGAAACGATGAAAAATTCCTATATAGTCAACTTCTGTTGTACGGTGTCTTGATATCTTCTTTCTGAATCAAATTATATCCAGAAAAAAAGTACTCAAGATTTTTAATAGAATAAAAAAATGTTTACCAGAAACTGTAACAAAGAAAAGGAAAATTAGTCTGCATTTATAAACCCGATTTCCAACTAAAATGGGAAAAGGTTCTGTCTATCCTCTCACTAGTTATCCTGTTTTTATAATGTTCCATTCTGTATGTACACATTTAGTTCTCGGAATCATTTTGTATTCCTTTTTACTCTTGTGTGCAATCTGATATCCTTTTAAGCCATACGTGTTCATGGAAAAGATAAAACTAAAATATTTCCTGTTAATGGAAAAATACTAGCAAAATGTCATGCTACTGAGAATACCTTCAATGAATAAATGCCATAGAATAAATATACACAAGTTACAGACCTGCCAACCCCAACAAGGCCTTAGGCAGTCAATTTTTCTGCATATTTCAGTAGGGTGTCACAAATTATGTACTACTATTGTCAAGTTGGAAAACAGGAATTCAAATGTTCAAAAGTGTTATTCAAGACTGGTGCAGTGCCAGTTAGCAATGTCCTCAACTCAGAAGTTTGTAAAGTTTACTTGAACCTTAATTTACCTCCAGTACAGTTTCCCAAATTGCAATTAATCTTTCCCACCATGTGACATATTCCAAATAGCATGTGATATCCACTTAAACACAACTGGTTCCCCAAGAATCTGAATATTTCATCAATTCTTCTGTACTAGTGAAATGCTTTATTGTCCCTTTCACTGAATGCCATTTTAACCCTTTAACTAATACAGCTGTTCTGCAGTTTCGCTACTGCTGAGTGATAGCGTATCAGTTACTGAGACTACTGATACTGTTTGCTAGGCCGAATACTAGAGCATCGTCATGGCTGACTACGGAAACTGACAATAAAAACATGGTTACGTTTATATTCATTGTTTCATTAGTTTTTGCTGGATTTCAGTGAAATAAAAAGCAGCTTACCTTGTATAGTGTCTGTTATTCATATATTTCCATTTTATTTACTCCTACAACAATCAGACAAGAAATCCCTGTCGTGTAAACTGTTTTGAATCGCACAAAATAAATCATTGTCATTTGAATCAAAATCACATACATCTAGTGTTGAAACGGACTAACATCATTATCTGATCCATTTACCAAGAATGATCCATTAAAGTCTTCGATATTGATTGCACTGAACCCTTTAAATTCACAAATATCTGACTAGGAATCCATTTTTGTTTATCTCAACTACATGTGTTTTGTACATTGCCGGAAATTTCCTTCCCGCGTGTCTAAATTTAACCTCTCAGCTTTCCAACTGGTATCAAAATGTTCAGTAACCAGTCTTCTCATTGGTTATGATAATGAAAAATAAGTAAATATCTGTACTTTCAACCAATTAACATTTAGTTAACATAGCAGTTACGTCCGCATATATGCGACACTGGGGTTATGAGTACAGCAGAACTATGTGCTCATAAGCGACACTGGGGTTTTCAACAAGGCTTATCGACACTGCATATATGCGTCAGTGGGGTTCAGGAGCTATTTACAGGCGACGCTCAGATGCGGTAGTCGTAGTTGAAGGGTTAAAAGCAACAGCTTGATGATGCAGATCTTTAACATCCAATAATATACACAGTTTAAAGCATCAGAGATACTTAGGTAAAGTTAATCTTGCACCCAGACCAATTCTGAATAAGAAACCTGGACCAGATTCAAACAAGAACAAAACAGCATCCAAAATTCTACCACTATTTTATTGACATAATTTGTGCTTTTATTCCATAAATCCATATTTTAAGGGGATTTGAGTATGACGTAAAATTGTAAAGGTCGTCAGGTCTGCTGACAAGAAATATATAATTCAAGTATTCATGTCATTCAGAAATCCCATATGTACCAAATGTACATGAAAATTTTGTGCTTTTACACATCATGCATCCATTTTGCACCTTAATGAATACTGATGTATTAATAAAAAACAATTGAGAAAAAAATGCCTCAGTATCAATGAGATGTTTGCATTGTTGTAATAGTGCACCATCATTTCATTGTACCATGAAAATTATTTTAAATTATATATGTTCCATTATGTTTGCTGCAAAAGTCTGCATGTCTGCATAAAATCATTTACCAGTGCTAATTCAGCTGAATTCAATGCTCTCCCTTCCTTCTGCACTTGAGTTACACTGGCAAAATTCAGTAATTGAAGTACTTGAAATATGATTAACAAATAATGAAAAGTGAACACTAGCATTCATCTTTTCTCAATGTACACAATATTAGAAGTGAACACACCTTTTGTCACTCAACATTTTGTTTGAATGACCTAATACCTAACACTCATTAAAAAAGATAAAAACTATCAAAGAATTGAATACTTCAGGTAACATAACAGGATAAACCAGGAGCTTGTATACATGGAGGTATTGCAAACTCTGGTACATTTGATGCTACTTACATGAAGCAAATTGATGATCCTGTACACTGTGCACCATTAATTTACAAGTTTGTCACAAAAATTGATATATTTAAATTTTGTCAGAATTTTTTTTTCTTCAAAACTTTCAACTTATAATGAACAAGAATTAGTGTTGCATTAAAGATATTAATTATGACGATGTGCAGAAGGCATCACATCTAACCAAAGACTGTCCTTTCTGAAACATTATTCTTCTGAAGTAAATTAGCAAAAACTCTAATGTATTTTACCAAGAAAATTCAGTGATGATCCCATCAAAAATTTTAAAATAGGAACAAACATATGCTCATTAAAATCATATTAATTTCTTCTTGAAGCCTGTTGCATAAGCCCTACATATTTTACAGTAATTTTCTTTCAATTCATATTAAATCTCACCAGATTCTGTTTGTAAGTGTTCTCTCTGCTGCATTGTACTATCCAGTTTCCAATCCCTTGCATTTGCAATTAAATAAAACGAAAGGAACTTAACATCATATGTGAGATGTTGATAATTATGCTCCTTTCTATATGCATTTATCAAACATCAATGTAAAAATATAGTACTCCATCACAATAACACTGTTCAAAGAAGCCAAGCAAATGGATACGACTAAAGGTCAGCTTGCAATACACTCGCTTTTTGTGCATTATTGCTTTATAAATTGGACCTCTTCATATCAAGGCCCTGTATAACAAGTTTTGTACAAAATATCTGAATGATAAAGGTATCAAGACTGCCAGATTTTATCTGAAGAGATAAGCTAGAAAAAAAAAAAAGAGGGGGGAAACAGCTCTAGTTCAATATTTAGTAAACCCTTCAATATCTTTCTTCCTGCTCCACTGTTAGAGCTCTACTGAAATCAAAATATTTTAAAGATACTACCTCAAGTTGTACAAACAGCTTGATTGTTTTTGAGCTTATTGGAATCCTTTTATGTGTATGAATTTTGCTCTGTGCAGTGATACCCCTTTCAGCTGTCTAAAAAGTCATAAGCTAACTTACCAACTTGAAGCAGCTGCTGGGAAACTGCTCTTTACGGTTGATTTAGACAAATTTCCACAACTCATAAGTATTGTCTTTTGGATACTTCTGCTCCAAAACAAGATTTTTCACTAACATAATCTTAGCCAAATTTTCAATCTCAAATCAGTTCTTAGCAGACTCAGATTTCTTGTCTGCTTAATGACGCTACAGTCAAGTTTCAAGTCCATCAATGTGATAATGTCCTTTTAAAGAAATATTTTTATGAAATACAATCTTTACCTTTCAGTATCATTGTAGAGTCTTATTTTTAGTCATCTTAAACTTTACAGGTCTATACAATTTTGTAGCACAAAATCTCACAAGTTGTTTAAGAAATGAAAATTGCACTATATTTTAAATTATCTATATTTTAATTATGATTAATGTTCTGCCTTTTCTACATTTAATTTCGAAATACAATTGAAAGCGAGATTGACCTGAATGGTATCCTTTTTGTTCATCCAGCATGTAGATTCAACTTGTATTCAACATCATTTTCAGGTTAAAATTACTGTGATATCCTCCTTAACACTTTCCCAGCTCCAGTAATCTGATACAGTTAATAACTTTAAAAATCAGTTATCATCATCAGCCAGCTGTTATGTATACTTAATTTATTCAGTTAGTTTATTTTTTTCCCTCCATCTTGTTTTTTTAATGTATTTTGTACTTGACCTTGTCCAAAACAAGTTCACTATGTTTCTGAATAAAGACAGTTGCTTTGTACTGAATAAAGACAGTTGCTTTGTACTGAATAAAGACAGTTGCTTTGTACTGAATAAAGACGGTTGCTTTGTACCTGAAATTTAATTATAAATTTACTAATTAGGACTGGTGACAAAACTATTTCGACTATTTTTAATTTGCATTACAGTTAATTTTAGCTGTTCCCCTTGCATTCTAGTTATATAAATTATTTGAATTTATAACCATCTATTTGTAATATATTATTTGCTGAACAAAATCATAAGATTATCAACCACACTTGACAAGCAGCCATTTTGGTATTCAAAGTAGCTCACATTATAAACACATTTGCAAAACTGTATTGATGCAAGACTCAAACTACAACAGAATGCTTCTTTTACAGCTGAATACGCCAATAAAATTTTATTTAACCATTAATGTCAAACCAAGGAACTCTGCTGTGTAAACAATTGCCTACCCGAAAAGAGAAGGATATTGTGAAAGATGCTATGAAACCTAAAAATGGCAGCATGATTTAAGACAAGATCTAAGGTTTAACAGTTAAATAAAAACTGTATACTGAGGAGTACAATTTTATATGTGCAACATGAAACCAATTTGGAGGAGTTCCCACAGTTCATTGCTCTTCAAGTGAGAGAATTTGTAAAAGTTTTGAACGATTCTCACATTCATAAGTCCTATCAGATTCTTACTCACAGTATATGCACTCAAGTTGACATATCAACCTTTGCGAGATATGTACAAATAACAAAAGTATGTAGAAGTGATCATCACAATGCCACCTCATTACAGCAATGCTCTATATATATGATGCATGTCAGTCCAATGATAGACAAGTTTCATGAAGAAAAAAAAAAAAACGTTTTCATTTCTTTTCAATGGTATTAAACTTTTGCGGCTGCAGAAAACCACAAATTAAAAAAAAATTATAAAGAATGCTCCTTCTATGGAACAACAGAACCCTTTCTTCAATCCATAAATCTTTAGAATCAACAAAAATGACATTTTTCTCGAACCATGAAAAATGATGCCAACAACAAAAATAACTTCACAGAGCATTCCAACTGTAACATTACAAAATTTGTTCATAGTGGATACTTGTATTTTAATAGTAAATTAATCTATCCTATCAACTCGTAAACTTTCTTAATGAAGGGACCAGATTTTTACATGAGCACACAATACATGGAACACAAGCACATGATACACGATGCTTCCAATAAAACCGACTTTAGGCAGTTTCTGTATTGCGTGTTGTTTTGAATTTTCTCCATTTTGAAATATACTAAATGCATAAACACTTCACAAATATTGAAGATTGTAGGGATTGTAAAAAAAAAAAAATGGGATGATCTATGATCACACACTTAATCTATATAGATATCCATGAAAAGTATGTTTTTGTATTGCAACTCACTTCAAATACATAGGATTATAAATCGGTCAAACATTTAAATGCATACTTGGACAAAATTCGACAACACCTGCCAAAGTTAAATGTTAGGAAGACCTTATAAAATTTACAAGTAACTACAATAAGCACAAACCTTGTTAGAGATTCTGCTTACTGCATGTATGGTTCTCATGAAAACAAACTATTTACTTTGCTGGGGGAAAGTAAATCCACCTTTTTCAGCCATTTTAGTTATGTCAATAATGTATTCAACAAATGGTGCTTTTATAAGTAATGTACTATGATTATGCAACTTGTAAACAGAGTCTAAGTGACTTTCTCTTAAAGTGCATTACACTTCATAAACAAAGAAGTCTAACATTAACAAGCACATGTGAAGAAGAGCTAAAAATCTGAAAGATTTGCAAATTACAAAAGAAAGGGTTATATCCTTTCAAGATTTTGTTGTAAACAACATCAGAAGTCTACTGTAACCATATGACAGTCATGATGCCAGTCAGTCAATCTAAACAACTTTTTCAAGGATGCATTTGTCATATCAGAATTCAAGTCTTGACTTTACAACAGAACGAGATTTGAAAAGCCAAAAAATAATGCAGCAATTTTACTAATGGTCATTTCTCCAAGATCTTTATTACATCCCTACATACACACTAAGCATCTACATTTTGTTGTTACAGCAAGTTAAACACAATTTAGAGGTCAAGATCTTGAGATGATGGAAGTAAGAATGAAAAGATGAGGAATAAAACAAGTCTTAGCTTTATAATCAAAGAAATCCATCATAAAAATTCAAGTGCTTCTGTGAACGTGTGATCAAAAATAAATCTGCAAATGTGAAGATCTGACCTAACAAAGTGAAAATATGTGAATTATGTATTCTACAGTTTGCTCATGCAAGAGATGTCTTTATACCTTGTATGAATCTATTATCTATACAAAATAATGATAGTACTTCCATACACAAACATACCTAGGTTAGTATTTTAAATAATGTCACTTCCAGAGAGCTTTGCTCAGCCAAAGGTAATTTCCCTCAGAACCATACTTTTCAAACTGGAATCATTTGTCTATAGAAACGTACATCCAATCCCCCCCAATAAATTTCTACAAAAAAGCTATACGAGAACGCACACAAATTTCAATATTCTATAAGCTTTCAAACCTTACCTCTCCAATTTAATGCTAAATTTATCACTTTCACAACAAAGAATTTATTTATAACTGATGAATACAAGTGCTTTATGATGACATCTTGCATTGTGTTGCATAAAAGGCAAGAACTCAGAAGAAAAGCTCTTTGTCAGAATATAAAAGTTGGAAGATTCTGAGAGCTTTTGTAATTTCAACATGCTAACTCTAACAATCTCACTAAATAAACCAAGTCCCATTTGAATAAGAAAGACAATTTTCTGATGATAGTGACAGAATCTCTCTACAACTAAGGTTTAACACAATGAAAATACACTTCTAATGAATATATCTCTACAATAAGGAGAATCAAGACCCTGGATCAAAGCTTATAATTTTTATAGGTTCATCATCTTTAGTTTCCCATACCTGTCAATTATTGCTAAATATTACACTGAGCTTTTGATCAAGTAAAAACAAAGTTTACTGGGTCTTCTCAATTTTTTTGTCATGTTACATAAAGACGAGACTGCATAAATGTTGATTTATGATCACAACTTGGTAAACTTCACCACCAGTTTGCCTTGTAAAGAAAAGAAATTCCAAAGGTGCAAACAGAACATTTTCCATTGGTTGGTGACAAGAAATATCTAGAAATAATGTAAGCCAGATGCTGCATGAACACCCCCTTTCAAAAATGCATTATAAAAAAAGCTTCCAAGAAAAGACTGAATTTCTCTGTGATTGTGTTTGGTGTTTGACGAAAGTTCTCAGTGTGTGTATATACATGTATATGTGTGTGTGTTTGTGTGTGTATATAAATAAATATTTAAACAACATCAACATCTGTAAACTTTTCTATGAGAAATGTGTGTAGTATCCGACCACTGCTGGTCTCCCTCTTGTGACATACCAACAAACTAGACTTGTCAGCCTTTCCACTCTGCAACAAAAGCCTGATAGTAACTTACCATGTCTCCACCGATGCTCGTATTGTTCATCTGACCAGGGCTGCTTCCCATTTTATTAATTGGTTGGTTTCTATTCATGGCTGGGTTGTTACTAAATTGCATCTGATTAGTACCCTGAAGATATAAGATACTTAAGCTTAATGGTATAAACATCATATTATTTAAATTAGGTACGATAGAGAAATTAAACATCTTGATATAATTTCTATATTTTTTCGAACACTGAACATAGTTTGCAATGGTATTATTGGAAAATCTTGTCATGTCAAAACAAACTTCCTATGGGGCAAAAGACCCTTACTTCTTTTCAGTCTCTACTACCAAACCATACAACTTAAAATATTGATCTATGAACAGAATGCTCAAAGAAAAAGTTAGAAAAATAAAGACTTGCTTGAGTGCACAATCCAAGTAATTGGAGCAAGAAAATTGGTCATTGTGATCTACTTCAGTGATGAATATTAATCCTCAAAATAAATGCAATTATTTTATTTGATGACTGAAAATGAACAAGAAAGAAAAGCAGCCATTGCAAAAACCTATTCCAGCAAGAGAGAAGCACATCCCTATTGGCAAGATTTCATCAAAATGATACATTTTTAAAAATTTCATTTCTGAAAACAGTTTTGCATTTTTTTTAAAACAAGAAACAAAAGCATCACCACCATTGTTAATAAGAGGTACCCATTTCTAAGCTCAACTCTGTAAACAAAACCCCAATATATATGTACTGCATTTTAATAAAAAAAATCTTTCAGTATGTTTGTATACAAGTTATTAACTGTTCACAATTGTCCTTTCTTTACCTGTCCTGGACCACCCCTGTCGAGCCCAATGCTTGCAGGTGGTGCTGGTGGTGGAGGCATGGGAGGAGTTCCTGGTCCACGGGGTCTACCTCCTGGACTGTCACGAATGCCCACTCCCTATCACAACATGGAGGGAAAGCCAATTACTAAGTGATGAAGAATGTATCCATGAAGTGAATAAGGATTCCAATACCCTCCTTACCTAATTAGCCTTTCAATCAAAAGTTTTTAGTCAACACCACCTTTAGAATAAACCTGTCAAGTCAATTACATATTCTCTTTAAAAGACCGCTGAAACTAGTTCAGATTTTCTAATCCTGCTTGTTATAATTGTCTGCCATTGCATCACAAAATTAATATGAATATTTATCTCATACAATAATTAAACCTTTTCTCCTACATAAATGCAATTATTGGGGTGTCTATATCACAAGTCTACTACCATGTTGCATGTCAAATATTAATCTTTAAATTATTATCTTATATCAATAAAAAGAAAACTAGGTATTAACAGAACCTAGAGTAGTTTACATTCATTTACTGAATATGTTCCACCAGACAAATGATGATCAACCAGTAGCTATATTTTTCTAAATTCAACACAATTTTCTGTTGTTCCTCTAAATGTATACATGACTTTTGAAGATCTTTGCCAGATCCCTATCATCTTAACAAACTGCCCATCTACTCCTTAATGGCGCAAGTCAAATAGCATATACTCTACCCTCATTCCCATCATATCCTCTCTGGGGCCAGCATTCATTTGCTGTGGCTCCATTGGTCTGCCTCTTCCCTGCATATTGACCATCATCTCCTGTCTCCGTCTCTCCTCATCATCCCTTCGCATTCTGTCTTCCTCCTGCCTTCTGCAACACAAGATTAAAATTCTTCGTAAGAAAAAACACTAACAATAGTTATAAATGATACAGTTAGTTGTGTGTGTATGTGTCTGCGTGTTGAGGCTGTGCGTGCAATTGTGTGGCTGAAATGTGAAAAGAACCAAAAATGTACCAGGAATGCAAGATGAAGATTTATAATAGAATGTATTCTAGGAAAAAGAGCTCTCTGTGAAAAATGAATACCAATTTTGATGGGCTTAATCTGACTTTCCTTTTTCTGCTTCATGAACCTGCATGTGTTCAAGATAAGACGACAATAACTGATAGAAAAATAATGAAAATTCATAGAAAACTAATGGCATTAAAGGCTGAGATGACAGTTTAGGCAAGATCAAGTGGAAGAAACTCCAAAAATATTGAAATTCTTGCTCTTTTTAAACTAGCACAAATTTTCTGCTCAAAATAGCCTCCACTTTTCTGTAAATAGATTTTAAAAAGAGTTCATATATCACTAGGATTTATATGAACATTTAAAACAGTAGATCTACTGCATCAATTTCCTATCAGCTAAACATTTAACCTTAGCGACTAAAACTGTTGCAAATATTTAGCACCTATGGAGGCACTGAAGTTTGTCTTATTTTTTCTCACAAAAGGAAATATTCTTTCAATGTCACTGTTGCAGATCTTCACTGAAAAAGGCAGGTAAGAAAACTCAAAAACAATGCTTCAGCACGATAGCTTGCAGGACATGATTGGGTGGCTTAAAGTTCTCCAGAGCTGAAAACTGCTGAGGGTGCCCTTAATTTTCCCAATATCTATATGCTTTTTTCTAACAATTTGCTTTCTGACATTCTACCACATGTCCATAGGTGTTCATATTGTTGCTTACAATTTATCAGTCATACATGTTATATAATGTTATTATATAGTACATTTGAGTGACAGACAAGTTGTAAACAATGATACAAGCCCCTGTGCAGTCCCAATTTTGAAATTCACAGCACACTACAGTACAAAAAGTGTAATGTACATCAATGCTTGAGGGCTGAATGCAAGGCCAATTTTTAGTGGATCACATCTTTTTTCTTTGAAGGTGAAAATATTTTAACTGTAGTGCAGCTTAATCCTGAAGATGAAACATCAAACTGTTAACAATTAGTTCTCTTTCTCTCTCAAATAAATCAACATGCACAATTAACAAACAAATGCATTGTCCATTCGAAGGATAATTTTTAAAGTTCATTTTTGATTTAGTTGAAAGTTGTACTTTTAAGTCTCTTTATAATTTTTTTTGTAGCAATATTATAGGCTAACACAAAGCCAATACAAAAATCCATAAAAATCTATGAACCAAATGACAGTTAATTTCTGACTGTCATAAAATGTGTGCTATCCAAAAATATGAGGCCATTGATTCATCTTCTCTTTTACAAGTCTCATGTCAACTTTTAAACCTTTCTTTTGTTGCAAAGTTAACAAATTTTGAAACAATACCCTGAATTTGTAATCCAAATAATAAATTGTCTCTGCAAGTTACTTATTTCATTACTATTAAAGAATGTCTTAGGTAATAATGTATTCAAAAGATATCTTGTGATCAAAGCAGATTTTTAAAAAATACTGTCACAAAAGGATTATTCACTTGTGCAGTCTTTGCAATCACAAGATCAGAATTCACACTGGTAATCCCAATTAATCTGCCATCCATATTCCAGTCTAGGGAAAATTTTCTCTGTTTTCCATTAAAGTCAGATCCACATTTACTCTTTCGTGTTCTGCTTCTTTACACTTTCTTCTTAGTGCACGCAGTTTTAATCTCGAGATTACATTTTAGTGCATGGTAGTAAAACATCTCGAGGACATTTTGCCGATTTCAATAGAATCGCACGAGAGCTCACGAGATTAGGGGAAGCTACTCTGTCATAACATAGCCTATGGTATTCTAGTTCTCTGCATCATATGCTCAGTATGGCAGAGTGCAACACAGGAGTATACAAAATAGGAAGCCAGACTATGCCTATAATCGAAGTATACACGATGCAATGCCTAATCCAACAGTGCGTGTCCCAGAGTTATGAGTATACAGCTTGGCCTTACTCCAGATGTGCACCTTTCAAAAAAGTGCCAGCTCCACTTGCTCCTTTTCACTTCCTGAACTTCAGAGGTAAATTGTAAAAAAAAAACAAAGAGGGGGGGCCAGTAACTTTTTTAAAAAATGTTGTATGTTTGGTATTACATTTATTGCACTTTCAGCAACTAGTATTGTCTAGTTGGGCGAAAATTCATTTTCCCTATTTTAATAGCTGCCAAGGATATTGTACTTTAGAAAAATTTAGGTTGATTTTTGGAGCACAAGGGAGCAGTCAATTTGGTTAGCAGTGTGCTAAGATCATTTACAATTTCCAAAAGTACAATATTCAAAGAAATGTTAGCCACATTTACATCAAAGTAGCATATAAATACAGTGGAACCCCGCTACAACGCGCCCCGCATTAACGCGAATTCGGATATAACGCGGTCATAGCATGGCTCCCGAAATTTCGTATATACATTCACACATTGAAAAAATTTTTAAAGTAAAAAAAAAAAAACAAAAAAAAAAACCAAGAAATTAACTTCATTTTGGGCATGAGATTAGTTGTGACTTTTAAAATAATATTTTCGTGGCATGGTTGCTGAAATTTGAAATTCATTTACGTGTATTTTTATGGGACCGTGAAAACAATTGTTTAACGTACGAGAAAGTGTGTAAAACGTTTATTATAATTTGATGGAAGAATTTGCGTATTGCTTTTAATAATAAATGATCGGAACTTAACAATTTATCCAGGTTCTTTAAGTGATTTTGGAGAAGTGATCGTGTATGAATTCTAAAATAATACGATATATATAATGTACGAGAAATAGTGTACAATGCTTGGCTTCTGAAATTTATCAATTTGAACAGGTTGTGGTGAAGCTCCGTATTCCACTCTAGAAGAGAAAACTGGTTTCAGTAGGTTTTTGAATTGTAAAGCCAAAGTAAACATTATCGGAAGTGTTACTTATTATGGATCCCTGAGTAAAGCCAGTAAATCGTCTTTGTGATTGTCTTCCGTGAATTCTGTAGACAGTCGTTGCTCAAACAATAGCCGACATGGGCTTCTTATTTAGCTGCAATCACAGCCAAGCCGCAGACCAAGCGGTGGTTGATACAAGAGTCGCACAATTTAATAAATATCAAAGGATGAAAGCCGCCGACATGTATACTGTGCTTGGCATTGTGGTCAAATAACAAACAGTTCAAAGTAAATAATATCCACTTTATTATCTGTAAATTAAAAGGGCTTGAAATTGTACATCCATTTGGCTTAATTTTGTTTCAAATAAAAAGTGATTCATAACCATTGCAGGCCCTCATTACTTAGTATCAAGCTTTATCTGTGTACATTGTTTGCTTATATATATATTTTTTTTACTGTTATGGAAAAGCAAGTTCAAAAACGCAAGTCGTTTTCTGCTAAAGAGAAACTGTATGCCCTAGATCAACTAAAGAAGGGCAAACAAAAAACAGCTTGAAGACGACATACGTTTAGCAGAAGAAGCACTCAAAAAAATATGAGCAGACATCATGATATCCTTAACTTGTATTCAGTAGATGACATCTGCCCTATATATGAACACATATCAGATGACAAAATTTTTACAAATGTCAGGAGGAAGAATGAAGCTGCACAATCAAAACCTGAAACCAGTGATGATAATGATAACGATGACGATGGCACAACTCCCCCCACCAAAAGTGTCTGAAGCAGTAGTATATTTAGAAGCAAGTTTAAGGTGTCTGGAAACACAAGATGTTGACAGCGTCAAGTCATTCAATAAAGAAATACTCTTGACTTTGCTAGAACCCAACAGTTCGCAGCAAAGAAGCAAACGTCATTGAATATATTTTTCAAGAAGTGATGAAATTTAAATTTGGGACCACACTGACTTTGCACTGTGGGCAACGATTAATTTAGCAGTTTTCACATGCTTCTTTTGATGTTCACAAAATCTGAAATAAAAGTTATATGCACGCTGAAATCATGCTTTGATTGTTAATTATTCTTGCAGTTGTCGCATATGATAAAATTTTAGTGGTATGAAATTTGTACAGGCACAGTATGTAGACCTGGGAAAAGCTGCATACAATGACCGTACGATATCAGCCGGCAAGTAAATGGTTTCAATAGTTTGCTCATCCTATATTTTACACAATGAATTCAGACTATTACAAAATTATTGAATATTTAAATCTGTACAATTTTTAATGAAATTACATCCATTTTGGATGAACTGTATGCCACAACGGCACAGTAGCATACAGTGTTGATACACTTTTCATGATATAGCGATAGTCTGGCATTATCGGTCAATCTGTATTATCGTTCAAACAAATAAAAATTAGTAAATGTTTTTAATGCACAGTAATAACTTATAAATATCTTAGCCATCGATTATTTTGAATATATCTTAATTAATGCAATCCAGTTAATATTCATCTGATGATAAGCAGACTTGATCATTGTACATGTATACACGTACATGTATATGTTCTCGGAAAAAAAGTTAAATATTGTAAACCCTGCATTAACACGACCCCGCTTTTAACACGTTTCAATTTTATGGACCCCGATCATCGTGTTATAGCAAGGTTCCACTGTATATCAACATTCTCTCCAGTGTGCATGTTTTAAATGCAAAATACTTCGATTTAAATACATCACAATCTCAAAAGTACATAATAACAGGTAAGCGCCACCTTAATGTTTACAGTAATGTAGTTCGCCATGTTAAAAAATTAGTTAGGCCCCAGCTTTCCTCAAAAGTATTTGTAAAACTTCAGTTCTTTATGTAAATAGTATTCTTTACAATGCTACAGTGTAGAATACATCATTTCTGAGCAGAACAATTTTCATTAATAACCAACTAGACCACTGATGTTGTCACAGTGTTCAACACCAAGCTTTCTCACATAACCACATCAGCCGAATCTGAGACTCAAGCCCACATAGACACATAGGGCTGTAAAAAATCACGAAAAAACCAACCCGGGTACCTGTTGCAAATTTTAACGGGTACCTGTTAGCACATGAAAGACACGTACAACCATAGACCAACTAATTGTTATCCCCATTTCTTTAATATTTTTTATGGCAATAAAGGTTAACTGTACTACTAGATCTGATTTGCCCACAATGACGTAGCTGTGAATTATCTGACCGCACGCTGTTATTAATAAGTTTATTTAGAATGACCTTTGTACACAGATGGTAGGTAAAATCCAACTGTTAATGATCGCTGTGATCAACCGCATTAAAAGATTTAGAACACAGATCACGTTTAATTACCTACGCAAGCGTGCCCCAGTTACCACGCAGTCACATAAGTGTTATTTTGGAATTATAATTCTTAAGATAGTTACAGCAAAAACGTAGTAGTATCGAAAATAGAAATATCGGTATATGTATGATAGCTAACTCTCAAAATTAGCAGAGCTAGTTGACTAGAAAAACAACAAGCTGCTCAGATTACTTTGAGGCATTACGAAGATTTCAAGGTGTCTAGGTGATAATTGTTCATAATATAAATTGGGGGATTTCTTTGACGTGTGTTCAGAAATCAAAGGTATCCATCTGGATTTCATTAAAAGAGCATGCAATGAACAGATCATTTAGCACCCACTTTCAATAGTTTTGGTCTACAAAGAGATTTATTACCTGTAGAACAATGCTATGTTTTAACCTTGGTATATAATGCCTCTGAGATAATGGTATGTCTGGTTGCACAATGCCAATGAATTTTATTAATCCAAATGGACTGTCTGATGTAATGTTTATTTATATTAAGCAGAGATCTGGTTTCTAATTATAGCCATAGCTGTCACACCTGTTTGAAGTGGTTGTCGAGTGTGGCATTTTTTTTTTGAATGGTACCTGCATTTTTGTTTCAATACACAGGTTTTTCTATATACGGTCAGGTACCCGATGACAGCCATATAGACACATAGTTCCTACACTCTTCTAAAGATAAATTTTCAGGGTTTTCCAGGGTGGAATTAATTTTTTAAGTTTTTTCCCCCAGGGTTTTCCAGCATGGAATTATTTTTTTTTTAACCATTACTGAATGGGATTAAAGAACAATTTATAATGTAAAACATGCATTTTCTAAATATAAAGATGTTTCTCTCTCAAGACCATCCAAAAGATGTCAGAAAAAAATCATGTACAAAACCACAAAATGTATTACACAAAACAAACTTGATTATATTTATACAAATTGACAAGCAAAGTCATTTCAATGTACAGAATAACAATCAGTTTATTTCCTTTCAAACTTTCAAATCTAAAGAATATTACATACATATATATGTATGTTATACAAAGCAAACATTTCCTATTACAGAATGTATTTTTTAACAATAAATGCAAAGAATTAAAATATCTTTTAACAAAAAGTTTAACCCTGAATTTATCTGTAGCAATAAAATTCCAAACAATATTTTCCAAACAACCTAATCTCCTCAAGATTTGGTTAAAAATCCATTGTTTAAAACCATTTACAAAAGGATTGATTGAATTTTTGACAAAAAGACACTGAATATTATATACTGTTGTGTTCTGTAAAATTAACTTGTCTGGTAATTCAATAATCCAGTCCCCATAGCTCTATCAATACAGGGGCTCATATTTTTGGATAAAAAAATTGGGCTTTAAACAAATTGTAGTCAGTTTTCTAATCATATTTCCTAATCATACTAGCAGGCCTAGCAAATTGAAACTTATGATATATCTACTCATACCTGCATTTAATCGAAGGAAAAATAATGCATTTTTTTTCCAGAAATTGTTAGCATTATAATCAGTCTTTAATCTGCTGACAGACTAGACAGAACTACAGCATAGCTGAAACCTGACCTAGAACTCCACATTTACATTACTAGTAACATGGCCTCATAAAATTTCAAACGACTGCTGACATCCAATAGTCATATTGGTGATATCAATAACTCCCTTTCAGTATTGTTTTACAAAAAGTCAGTTATACTAAATGAAAGTGAGATACCTTTTGAAAAAACCAGAAAGAACACAATTCTCAACAAAAAGCTTGTCGCTGTCTCAGCAATCTGGCCAGTGTGATTCATCAAGCCAAGAGCACATAACATTTGGAAGTTTTTTTCAGGAAATATGGATAATTTTCTGTTCTTTCATCTTATTATTTTTATTATGACTAATCTACAACTTCCATATAATTTTTAGTCTACAACATTTGAAAATGTGGGTTGTGAGATTTGTGTACTCTGAGGTTTGTTACCAAAAGAATTAGGAGTATCTTCTTAATAAATCATGGGATGGAAGGTCACACCTCTGTGCATGTTGACTAGCAATACAATTCATGTGTACCAGGTCATATTTCATCGAAGCTAGTTTTATCTCGTTTTTCAGCAGATTAAAGACAAAGATTTTAATACAATTTCTATGAAAATAAGTAGTTTTCATATTGATTGCATGCATGTATGACTCAATTTAATGACAATTAAGTTTGCTAGGCCATCTGGTAAGTGACTACGCTTTGCCACCATTTTTGGCCCCTCTTGATGCTAAGCTGGTTTTCATACCTTCCACAAGGAAAAATATGAACATCTAACTACGAAAAAAGAAGTCAACTAGACAAATCTAATCCACTGAGCATTTGGATGGACTCTACAAATATATTTATGGCAAGCACATGAACTATATACTCCAACTTTCAAATATTTCGGTTAGAACACAATAAATTTAAGTCAATGAAAGTTTAGCTACGCTTAAACTACATAATTATGGGCATCAAGTAGTGATGACTAATTCCAGTTTTTTCATCAAATGTCATCATTATTTGCACAATTCAAAGACTTTTCAAGGTCAAGAAAAAATAGAATTTCACCATTTACTCCCATTTTCCCAGTAGAGTGATGGCAGTGATCTGTAACAATGAGTACTTTAGATAACTCGGCCACTCAGGCCCCAGACCATGAATGAGCATTGACATTGTTTCATGGCAATTCTCCAAGTAGTTTAGGACAAGTAATGATTACAAAATTCTGATGGTGGACAATGGATATCAACCCTTTCCATATAATGGTCTATGACCAACAGAGCTATGAATTGGCAGGATTCTTTGCAGTATTTCCTCATATAGGTGTAATATCTAGTCAAATATTCCCTTGGGGTCAGATTAATTAAATTACAAACTATAGTTTCAGAACTGTGACTCAAACATCTGCGAGTCTTTGATGCACATATGTGTTACGTAACAGGGCTTCATTTTCAATAATGGAAGAAAAGCCAATGACATCACAAAGTAGTAGGTGATAATACCTGGTTTACCAATAGCATCATAAATACATCTTGGCTGATAATATGGCTTTGATGAACCAGGAGTATAATATTAAATCTATTTCATGAAATCATGCAAAAAATTAATGTAAACAATGATATGATTTTTTTCTACTACTGCATCAACTTACCTAATATTTATTTCATCTCGACGTCTCATTTGTTCATTTCTGAGTTCTTCTAATCTCTTCAGTTCCTCCTGCTGTCTCAACAGATCTACATCCAGAAATGCATTATTATATTCAATAATCAAACCAAAGCATGAAAAGATACATTCAAAGAATTTGCAGACAATTGAATTCAACTAGGATTCTTTACAGACCAGTAGTCTCCACAACTACAAACATTACAATCTATATAATCACAACATGTAATCATTTTGGTAATATTTTCAAAACTTATCTTTAGTGCACACCTGTCAAAGACTTGTTTGACAAAGACACCAAAAGCCATAAAAACTTTCATACGACAATTAATAATAATAGTTCTTAATTCATGTTAATATATTACCATTACTCATGAGGGAAACAAATGTTTCTACAAATATAGATAATTAACTAGTACTTCTTAAATACTCATAAACCAGACAACACACAACAAAATGGAATTCATCTTCTACCTAATTGGCATCATTTTTTCTGCATATTCACAATATCTGATTCCTCTCAATCCTATGCACCTGTATTTAGCAACTTCCTAAATATGAATATCCACATGAAAGGTATTTGTCCAGTTCTAATGCACATTTATTCATGTTTATTGTGGACTGTTGATAACACTTTTTCTATTTCATTTTTTTATGTTACATCCTTAAAATATAATTTTTACATCTCTAACATATCAATTTAGCCAGATACACTAAAAGCAAAATAACATATCTTTAACTTTGTACTTTGGTAACTCAGGTGACAGTTTTATGTAATCTTTAAATATGGTGGCCCAGGTGACCGGGTTAGTTTCATATAATCTTTTGAAGATGGGAGTTGAAGGCATTTTTACAATCAGTATTTAATACCTCACACAAAAAATGTACAAAGTGGATATCTTGTGAACTCCCTTTTAAAAAATTGAATTATTGGTAGTTTTAGGAACACCTAAAACTTGTTTGCAATATCTCTACTAAATTTATTCCCCCAAATTTCTGACCCATAGCATGCAATTGGTTTTATTACAAAATAAAAAAGTGAAACATATTCTCTACACTACAAGAGCCAAATCGTTTCTGAAAATTCAACATCATGCTTAAGCCAGTAATATCTACTTAGCTCTTGTCTTAACCCACCTTGGAGAGAAAAACTTTCATTTAAAAACATAAATTTAAAAAAAAATTGAAAATCGGAAGTCTTCCACAACTGCAATGCAATGTCCCTGACATGTAATTGTGCAATATTTGTTTCATTTGAAATAATGTCAAAAGGATCTCATTCAAGAGATGAAAAAACACATCATCAGAAAAATTTGGAAATACAGTAATCAACATTTCAACGACAGAATCACTGTGATGAGGAATTCCAATAGTTTTTTTTGAGGTCAATCATCCATTCAAACATAAAGATGTTTTTATTGACTTTTTTATGCACCTCACAAATTTTTTACAACAATGCATGTGTCCCAAAGATGATAGCGAGCTGAAGATGGCATAGAGAAGGTGACAAAACTGTCAAAAAATACAAGATCTATATTTTAGAATTTTTATTACCACTACTACATTAAATTCTTTATTTTTCACGTCACCAAAACTTTTTTGACAGGAAAGAGAAACGTTATGATCCTTGCCCTTGCAATCTATGTTCAACACAACAAGAAATATAAATATTTGAGACACAACCATGAACTGTGCACCATAGAGTTTAAGCAAAATACAACAAACAAATACATAGCGAGATAAAGACTAAACATGGCAAACCCAAGACAAGTAAATATATACACACCTTTTCTAATTTGCTCAGCCTGATAGTCGTATATTGCAGTTTCCATTTCTTCCTCTAGCCTCTTTCTCTCCAAGTCCATCTCTCTCTTCACACGTTCTGCCTGTTCTTTCTCCATATCATCAATGCGTCGAAATTTCAGTGCAAAATCAAACTCAAATGATCCTGGCTGAGCAAATCTAGGCTCCTTCTCTCTATCTTTTCTAAACATATCGTTGCGCTGAACAAATTTTTCTGAGAGACCATCTTCATCGTCCTTCTGTTCCATGGCTTCTACATACACTGGTCTGGGGTACCTGCAACCAGATACATGTGACAATGTCATTTTACTTTTTACCCCTTATATCTACTGCTTCACCATAAATGCAACAGCAGCATCAATATTTAAAGACTCATTTAACCCTTTAACCTCACAAAATGTATGGCATTTTAGCACTTTCATATACATGAACTAAAGTCACCCAGTGCAGTGCACTATAAATAGTTGTTGTGGAGCTTAATGCCATTTTTCAGCACACGATAGGCTATACTGGGCAGCCAGTATTAATGGTGGAGGAAGAAACTCGGAATTCCGTGTAAAGAACCACCGACCCATGAGAAGATAATGGCAATCTTTCTCACATATCCACATTCGCCGAATCTTAGACTTAAACACACGCAGACAGGTGAAATGGCAGTAATCCGTAAAGGAAAGCACTTTAGACCACTCGGGGTCCCCTTACACACCATAAATAGAACATGTTATCTACTTGGCTCCATATACATACAATTAACTTATTGTTAACTGTTAAACATTTATTATGTATAGAAATATTAACAGTAAAATTTGATTGTTACAGCTAAATAATTATTTTTTGCGGAATAATTTTTTATGTGCTATTAAATCATGAGAACTTGTTCATCATCAAGTTAGTGAATCCACGTGACCAACCGTAGCTGCCATTTCACGAACTCGAAATTCTATGTTTGTGAATACATCATTAAATCATCTGAATTTGAAAATTTATAACTAATTGTTGCCTACATCGTTATCTGAGTCTTTACTTAATTTATTGAAGCTTTCATAGTAGTAACAAAATCTTTAACAGTGACAAGATGATCTGACGTAATGGTCTTTCACATCAATGAATGCAGTTATCCAATAGGGGTTTTCTATGAAGGTGGAACTATTAAAAAGAAAACCCACTCAAAATATAATCTGTTGCAGCAGGCATCTAAGGTGCTTCCAGGAGAATGGTGCAGAGGTGTCAAAACATGTTTCCATGTGAACTGAGTATGTGAATCCAAAGGCACTTACACGAGGTGAATGGTTAAAACATTTAGTACTGGAAACTGATGCTTTAAGCTGTAAATATTATGTTCAATTTACAAGTTTGTAATGTGCATGTATACATTATTTTCCTCAAGTTGTTGTTGCTCTAGTGGTTAACAAGATAGGCTATATATGGCAGCAACTGGTGGAGAAAGAACCCTAAAAATCCAAGAAAAAAAACAACCACCCATGAGAAGCTATTGGCAATCTTTCTCATGTACCCACGTTAGCAAATTCCAAGACAGAGGTGAGATGGCAGTGATGTATGATGAGCACCTTAGACAACTTGGAAACTAAGAGCCCCTTTTCCCTCAGAACACTTGAACCATATGCATCTTGATTGTTTGTTGCTATCCTTCATTTTGATGTAATTCTTGTTTTCCCATGTCAAATGATGGCAATCACGTCTCCCACCATGTGACCTAAAATAATTGCAGGCCTGCAAGTCAATGCACAGTATTTAAATCGACTCAGCATCCCATCCAACATCCATATACGTAGATGAAGAGTATAAGACGAGACCAGATCAATACCTTGGATTGTTTTCACTTCATTCCACACAGCATTGCAATCTTATCCTATTTATAGTAACATTTCCAGCCAGAGACATCAAATTTACTTAAAAGTACCTAATTTGTTTTACAAAAAGTATTTTAAATATATTGTGTACTTTGAACTACATAATAATGATGCTGACCCGAAAATGTGAGTTACAGATAAGATAAAACTTGTGATGCTATATAAAATTATGCTATAATAACTTCTGGTTTCATAAATATTAAAAGCATCACTGTATGCTATTTCAGATTACCAGCAATAGGGAAATTGCATCATTAATACTAAAATGCATTGAGGGAGCCACCATGAACAATTAATAACACCATGTGTAACTAATTCAGTGAAAGAGAAAAGCACAATTTAAAACTTTTTTAAATACAAGAAATCCTGAGGCAATTTTAGTATCCATCACAAGATCACTGACTGGTATCCAATGATGATATGATTATAAAGTTTCACGCTGGAAAGATTTCATGCTCAGATTTTCCCTCCAATCACATTTTTCAAGTTTGCTGACTGGTCCCTTTTTTAAGATTTTCAAGTTTCCGTCCTCAGAGGCGGTTGTTGATTGTAGCTAGTCAAGTAGCATGGCTAGTTTGACTATATTATAGCATACAAGTATCAAAGCCAGATATCAGCATAATCGGATAATGACATAACATTTAATGGTTAGGGTGGTTGGTCAATATGAAATAGGGATTTGTTTATGTAACAATTGATTCCAGTGCATTTTTAGATCAAAGTTTTCGGTTTCCTGTCATGGTGCCTTTGAATTTCTCCACTCCAAACTCAAGAGAGTATGGTTTTTATCAGCCAAAAATGTTGTAGCAAAAAATATGGCCAGAAGGTATATTTTTGTTGCCAACATGTAAAATATAACTGCAATTTGTAACATTGGCAAAGCCCAGTGCAATCACTGTTATAGATTTCATTTCCAGTTGTTGGAGTATAAATATTGCCTGCGAACTCAACATCAAGAGACTTGGACAAAATGCTGTTTGCAAATTTAGAAAAGTTTTTGTAGATAAACGGAAAAATGATAGATTCAGAACTGTGGTGAAGTTGCTATAACTGACAGCTCAGATGCGACTGTAGCCAAGTGTAAGAAAGTACGTGATTTCTGGCTTAGTTCAGACTGCAACTTTTGCTGGTGAGAATGGAATTTTTGCTGGTGGGACTTCTATTTTTACCAAATTAGAAGTCTTGGAGTTTTAAAATCCTAGCGAGATCTCTAACTGATGCATTATCCGCTGCAAACCCCATACAGTTCTGCCAACTTATGCCATGTTTCTTCAATGCATTATCAAGCAATTCAAAAATGTTTCCTCCGGTGGAATCTATCACTAATTTTGGTAATGTAAGAAGATCACTCAGGACTTTACCCATTTCATTGTTGAAGTATTTAACACTGATTGGGTACAACTATCTGTAATCTGAATCAAAACTCCACTCTAAGGCAATACTAAACGGTCAAATTTTCATGGCTTCTGCAATTTTACATGAAGTATCTTCTGCTAAACTCCTAACAATATTAGAGGATTTTGTTTTTGCACAAGCATATTTTGTGGCAATTTTGGAATCAGGAAACATCCATTTGAAGAAAGTACCATGGTCAGTAACCACTAAGGGTATTCAGTGTTCTACTAAGAACTCAGTGAATAATACCTCTGCATTTATAACATTCATCTTCTCACTCAAGTTCTGCTGTAAATAAGAAGTTACCTTAGTATGCGAGTCAGTAAGACGAGCTAATTTGACGTTTTTCTTTATTTTCATTTGTTTTTCAACAAATTATCACCATGTCCAATATTAAAATCGTTTCTGCAATGTCTGTATGGGCATGATGCTGCCCTAGAATGGAATGCTGCATTATGCCATACATGTATTCCTCTTTGAATCTTTCGAGGATTCAGGATTTTGTCTTTTTTCTGATCTGTGAAATTTTTTAGCTCCAAATATTAAAATTCTTTCCAAACAATAATAAATGTGGTGCTGCCCTCTAATATAATGCACTGACTAAATTAAATTGCATTTTTTAGCACCAAACACATATAGACTGGTTCTATACCAAAAGAATCTATGAGTAAAGATTACAAATTAGAAAACCAGAGTCCTTCACTCTAAACACATTTAGTGATATTATAAATAGAATCCAAGGTCAAAGTTAGAAAGGAAATAGGACATCTGCTATAAATAGAACATAATACTGTTCTTTTAAAAAAATGCATGCAAGCCTATGGACAAGCATACTCATAGTTACAGAGAAGCCGTCTTTTCAAGAATACGGTCTGTGGGATTATTGGGATGTTAATAACAATGAGAAAACAAATTCTTTTGAGAGCCAATATACAAAAAAAGTAATCCAGATACTTTTTCGTGCAAGGCGTAATTTAGTGAAAAAAAAGCGGAATGATTATGCCAAAAGCATAATGGTTTACGTGTAGTCTGGTTGCCACTAGTTTATGTAATGTGGAACATAAGGCACATATATAGTGATGTTGTCTCTTAAAATATGTTTTTTTATATTTCAAAACGGTAGAGTTGATTTCAGGAATAAAACAATATGTGTGGTAGAGGATCTTCAAAACTATTTCTAATATGCTGATAGAATCACATATATATATATATATTAATAGGCAGACACTTGTGATCAAAAGTTATTCCAATCAATTAATTCAAACTTCCACTTTAAACATCAATATAATCTTTGCAAAATTTAACATGGATTTGATTATGCCCATCTATAAGTGACATCTGTGGCCTGTTAGCTCTTTTAAGTTTAAATTAGTTTAAAATAGGTGCAATAGTACTGACTAATAAGTAGTGTATAGCAAATGTTAATCACTAGTACATACAATGTGTTTGTTAATGACTGTTCACTCAAGAGGGAAAATTGTGCAAGTGGCAGATCAAGTGTTTCAGGCATGATCCAGCTGATATTAATATGCATTATAGAAATGGAATTAATGTGCATCAGAAAGGAGTCAAATTTAAATTGCAAGTGTCCAAACCAGTGTACACTTCTACTGAAAACGCTAGGTTGGAATTAACGTGTGACATTTATGCTTAAGATGGCTCATAAGCTTTATTTTGCCCGAACATTTCTAACGAAACTAAAACACTGACATTAACAGGGTACTTACCCTGACATAAGAAAGACATTCTCACTGATGCGCTTAAGGGCTGCACTAGCACCTGGCTTGCGTGCAAATTCCACAATACCCTCCCCCATAGATCGACCTCGATCATCTACAATCACTACAGCCCTCTCCACCTCTCCAAACTGAGTGAATGCACTTTCCAGTAGCTCATTAGTCACATATGGCGAGAGATTCTTTACTCTTAAAGCAGCTCCATGGGTAGCAAAACGCACTCGCAGAGTACGACCATTCTTCACCAAGCCATCTAGCTCGGCTTTGGCCCTTTCAGCATTCAGTCGATAATCCTGAAATAATAAAGCTAATATTAGTAAATGAAAAATGAAGCATAATTTAAAAAGTTTTTCAAAGGATGTCAATAATTAATGTTGCTTTTAAACAAAGATATATGCTTTTAAAAAATGAAGCTTTCTTATTACGTTCATTACATATACATCTCACAAAAAATGAGTCCCCCTCTGGAAAGGCCACCCGCCTTATATGGCCACTTTCCCGGTGCAATAGGGGTGGCCGTATAAGAGTCTCTATTGTATGTATATAAATAAGGTGCATAAAAGGTGCAAGGAGGTGCCAGTATTAGTACCGTTCTGGTCAGTCAGGTTAGAAATACATCGATAAAGAGTTACACAGTGAACATGCAAAGAGATATTGTTCTTGAATTGCAAGGAAAATGTGTCCTGTGAAGCTTTATATATGGAAAGTCATATAGCGGATTAGCCAAATTAAAAAAAAAACAACCCTTTTTCCAGTTGGAGGAATGTTCGTTTCTCACAGCTGACCCTAGACTAGACTTTTTTCCAATGGTATAAAAAAAAGAACACTGGCTGGAATTTATTTGTGTATCTAATTGAGCCGATTTTTCACAGTACTTTGAAATGCTGGAAATATTGGATTTATATATGTTTATAAGTTTTTTTTTTAAAAACCGCCTAAACTAATTTTAAAACCAGTAAAATAGGAAACATCTGAAAGAAGTAAACATTTATCATAAGTTATATCTTTTATGTCATTTCCTTGAACAGTTTTATGTGCTTTATATTATATTATATATATATATATATATATATATATATATATATATATATATATTTATATTCATTCCAACCCAGTTATGTCCCAGCCTAGGGATTTGCCAAAAGGCATTTTTGGATGGTCTCTTACACAACAGCGTTTCCATGATTTGTTTGATGAAGTGCTTTGAATGCCATAAAAATATGCATACATGTTTGTTAACAACAAAAGGCAGATATGCAAAAACAGCAGAGATTTACCAGTATACATTACAAACCACCTTCAATTGTCGATATAAACCTTTATTATATTCTCCAACATTGCAAAGGCAAAGATCGCTTACAAAATCACAAAAATTGTGCAGGGTGTAGTTCACTTTTACAAAAAGATAACCATTGTTAAAATTGTTAAATTTCCATCTGACAGCTCTGAAAAGTATTGTAAACAGAATAGTTACAACTTGTTATCCTTCAGACAAGATCAACAAGTGAGTGAACTCATTGGAGTGAACCTCTATAGACCGTGATCATGTGCTACACGTGAATTCAGATCATGTATAGGTAACCAAGTAAGATCATTTTATTGTCCATGCTACCATAAACATGTAACCAGTAGCAAGAAGTACATGTTAATTAAAAAATTGAGAGATCTATTCCACAATGAAACTTACAGAGTCAACACCTGGCATTATTGAACCGTATATATTACTGTAGTTAGCACCCAATATAAGGATTCTTTCACTCCTGTATTTCGGGAAATAAATAATTATTTTTAATTATGCAGAAGTTATTTGTTGTGTGCTATTTCTTCTTGCTGAGTTTAAGTTCTGTAACAACCAACCAACAGAAGAATTAGCCATTCCAATAATTTTATCTGTTCAATTTGTGTCTTCAGAAGTCAGTCAGTTGTAGGTATAGTACAGTAGCATAATTGACTGTCAAAACATACAGTACTCTGCCCTACATCAGCATAAGCAGATTATGATTTAAGAATACACTGCTAAGATGGGGTTGTGGATAAAAACAAAGGATCATTTGTGTACCCATTTTAATGCATTACTTAGTTAAGTTTGTAACTTCCTTCTGTTCTCCTTTTTATTTATCCAGTTGAAAGCCATGATTGTTTGAACAAATTAAATAACCAAAAGGTCGGTCGCCAGATGGGACATTTTTGTCACCAATAAGGGGAAGAAGAAAAAAAAAATCACTGGCGATTGGTCATGGAAATCGAGCGAGCTAGCCTACTTTAATTGGCAAATTTGGCACTCTTTTGTGCTCAAGATATTTTGGTGACATAAAAGAATCAACATAACCGCTGAGAAAATATCAAGACAATGAGGGAATTTGGCGGTTCCACTTCAAAACCATGACTTAAAAGGGTTGGCGAGGTAACCAAGGTTGAGATAAGTGGGTTCCATTGTATATACCATCGCTAGATTTTAATCAATTTTCATCTTTTGTCGTTTTGTCATACATTTTTTGCACTCCATATTGATTGGGAAACTTTATTAATTTATGATTGTAACCATTATCATTTTACCTTTAAATATTTGGTTTTGTATCGGTGGTCAGTACAAAACCTTTGACCACTTTCA
This sequence comes from Potamilus streckersoni, assembly GCA_016746295.1. Taxonomy (NCBI): domain Eukaryota; kingdom Metazoa; phylum Mollusca; class Bivalvia; order Unionida; family Unionidae; genus Potamilus; species Potamilus streckersoni. The sequence continues at coordinate 1,742,014 of JAEAOA010001910.1, read as the reverse complement.
AATAATTAAAGATATAACCTTCTCTATGGTGCTAAATAGCTTCATTGTGCTGGTGCGCCGTAAAATTCAACCAACCAACCATCATGTTATGATTTATATGATGTTACAAGGACAGACGACTGCCTTTTCATACTGTAAAATATAAACAATGCCAAAAAATGCATAAATAACTATTTGTAATGTTTTGAATTACATTTCTTGCAGGTCACATTTAAACTGGCATATAACTACTATCTACATAATTTAATCAAAATGACGTGCATTTGCACTTCATTAATACACAAACATCATTTGTGATAATGATACATAAAAAGGTCACTGACCATTAAAAAAAAATGGTGTTACAACACCATCCTAAAAAGGCATGTGTGAAACACTATGCCTAAGTTTTTTTTTTGAGTCAAAACTTATTTCAGAATTCATATTTTTTTACCAAAAAAAATATTTCTTGATAGCTTTTTTTCTAAATTACTTTCATTTATTGTTAAAGTTGTTTGTTTTTATTTCGAACTACAGCAAGATCACAAGTTAACAACTTATTTAGTCCTTTTAGAAAGAGCCTGGGAAAGTTACTCGTAAATCCGGGCTCTAATAAGCACAATAGCGGCACTTTATCGGTGTATTTTCAATCAATGATTCAATTGACTCTGTTCTGTGCACTTTTATCACATTAAACGTTTTTTAAATCGGTAGAGGGGTACAAACAAAAAGGGCAGCAGTGAGACTATACTGGTTATAGACCGATTTTCGCCGTGTACCAATTGTCCCCAAATTAATAAAAACTCGCGACTGCACGCAAAGTTTTGGTTCCTGTTGAAAAAAATAAAAAGAGTGATTATAGCTGAAAAAAGCACGATCGAAAATAAGAATCAGAATATTATTTACAGAGTTATTATTATTATGGCGAGAATTGGTACGCGGCAAGAATTGGTCTATAACCAGTAGTACACAAAAGTAAATATTGGGGAAGACATCTTGCATTTGATGACCAATTCAACCCCACCTCGGTTTTCTGATATTAATTACCATTCTTATGAATCCAAAACCTCTGTTGGCATTCAAGAATACTTCAGATGATTCTCCAAACGGGGCAAACATTTCTTTGAACTGTTCCTCTGTCGTGTCAGGTGGAATGTTCCCCACAAAAAGGCGACATCTTCCAGTGAATTTTCGTGGCTCTCCACCCTGTTGTTGTTGAGGCTGCGGCTGAGGCTGATTCAAATTTTTCTGGTTATTAAAATCTCCTCCTTTTTGGACGTGATCTCCACCCCCTCGGCCCCCACGTCTTCTACCACCTCCGCCACCACCACCACTATTACCACCACCATGTCCGCCATGGCTGTGAACCTGTCCCTGTTGTTTGCCATCGTTCGGCCTGTTTTCCTCATTGAGTTCTGGTTTTATCTGATTTTGTTGAGCTTGTGGAGTGCCTCCTTCTTTGATAGGTGTGCCCGGAGTCTCCTTTTTCACATCCTTCTGTGGTGTTTTGTCTGCATTTTTTCCCATCATTTTTAACAATTATTTGGGACAAACTGCCAGCAATTGACGATGAAGATGGCGTCTTATGTTAATGAGGCCATGTGCTTTTCAAACATTTTTTTTTAGTATCTTTTATTTTACTTTGTATATGCATTATATACTCTTATTTTCAAATATTATTAAATTCTTATGTTAATCTAGCATCAAATATTCATTTTAAAAACATTTATCTGTATTTAATGAGAAATTAGTCTGGTTCTCAAACATTTTAGATTATATCATATATTATTTTATAAAGCTGCAAACCAGTCTAAGCACAAAAAAAAAAAATTAAATTTCCGTGAAAGCGGCCAATAGTTGCCAATTACGTGCAGGCACACACGTGACCCGATGCTTAAAACTCTTCTGAAATTCATGTTACTGAAATTATTATTTTTTCTTCGTCTTTCTTAATTTTTTTTTAAAACAAAGTTGTTTGCCCAGAAACGTGAAAAAATATATTTTGTAAGGACCACAAAGCTCAAGTTTAGGTCTATTATTGTTTATATTGTTTATTAAAACCTACTATTTTTCATTTTTAAGGTTCCAATAATACTATCTACATCTTGGCATATCAAACAGATATTACGAAGGTCCGGATATGTGAATTTGATTGGATGTAGCGGCATGCCGCCGCGACCTTTCAAAATTAAATTGTTCAAATTTGAACACTGGTCTTACGTGATAGAAACAAAAGGAGCGCACAAGTTCATTGGACTGATAAATAAGCAATTTTTTAATGTCGGTCCATTCATTCAAATACATCTGTAAAGTCTTCCCTCTGGTATATAGTCATACTGGCGATGTTAAACTTACAAAGTGTCCTTGTTAGTTTTGTTGACACCACATAACAACGTCCCAGCATATATGGCTGGTTAGGATTTAGTAGTGACACGCAGTTTTTCAAATGTTTCTTTCTTTTTTTTTTCTTTTTTTTAAATTTCCTGTCTTACCAAGCTTGCGTTATTTGTGTGTACTTTTTATTTAATTTTGCACGGTTACTTTTTTTTCGTTGCTCATATTTTTGTGATTGCTTTTACCCATTAACTTTGTCCTGAGGTATACTTCCCAGTGCCTGTGCATGCATTGAGCCTGGTTTCTACCTTGCCTCAGTTTGTTTTTTTTTTAGCTTTGGCCTGTATTCTTTCCTCTCTAGGCTATTTTAGTCTGTGGGTCCGTTTCCAGCCCATTCTCTTTTTTAAAGTACTATATAAGGTTGATGTTGCATTTGTTTTGCTGTAAGTGTCTGTGTTAGGACATTTCCAGCTTTGCTGATCCGATGAAAAGTTATTTAATTTGATGTTTGTTGTTTGTTGAGTGTGTGCTGTGTAGTTGATTATCTTATAATGGTTTATAGGCCGTGGTCTATATAAGTACAGTAGGACCGTAATAGTTTGCGCCGTAGTGCTCTTGGTTATTCTTCTTGTATTAGGTTAGTTTATGTTGGCTTGCAATTGTATCAGTGTATATGTTGGATGCAAAGAGATTTGGTTTATTTTACTTTGGCGGTAAGTATAATATCATGTAACGTAAGAGTGTCGAGTGCTTCAGTCAGAGATTTGATCTGTTCTAATTAGATGTTGATTGGTATCGGGCCGTGTGTCTCTCCCTGCAGCGAGTTAGGGAGGAAAGTTTGTTTTTAGCAAAGTAAACATGGGAGGGGGCTTTAGGTTGGAGTTAGTTCACTAATTCGTATATTTTGTCCCCACATATGTATTATATTGTGCATAATTCTATTATCTCCATAGTTTAGGGATTGTGGCTGTGTCTATGTATTTAAGTTGGTTGTCAGTATAATTTATGTATAATTTATTATCTGTTTTATTTTCCCACTGTTTTGTTTATATACTGAACATGTGATTATTTGGTGCCTTTTCCTATTTACAAATGGGGCATGGAGATATTTTTAAATAGTTTTCGTTTCATCTCATTTTCTCCTATCCTTGTTAGGTTAAATGAAACCACCATTTTCGGCTGATGTACAACGCACCACGCTATTAGGTATCACCGTACCAATTGTTTTTCCATAGACCTTAATGTTGATGTTTAGGGGGAAAAAAACTATATTAATTGTGCTTACACATCACACACTTTTCAAGAGAACAGTGTTAGACTGTCAATTTGACAATGACCGAACAAGGTACTTTAATGCATTTAAGAGAGATAACTCTGCTAGAACTAGACTGGGATATGAGTTATCTAGTCACAACATACACATTTTCAGTCACGTGTACAACATTTTCAAAAAAATCATAAACAATGCAAAATATGATCTAGATAGGAGCTAACATAATCTCATATGTTGCTAAGAGGCTCAACTTTTTTTAAGCCTAACAGAAAGTACAACTCTTACAAAATGCACCAATCACAGCTAGTGTTGTTGTTTATTTCTGAATGTAATGTTCACCCTACACCTTAAACTCCACCCACCTGGACTTGCGTAACTGGTACCGTTATATAACTAATTAGTTGGCATTATATACTAAAGGAGGCAGCATGTGAAATCTTATAGATGTCGCTAGGATAAAGCACTAATATAGCTGTTTGATACGCCAAGGTGTACTGGGTTATTGGAACATTGGCTAGTGAAGATGGCCACTTTTACTACGGGACTCGGTATCATTTACATTTACATCGTCAAACATCCAAAATACAAAGGATCGACTGGAAATTTCTTTACAGAATGCCGTCAAGAAACTGAACAACTGGTGCGCTAGTAATGGCATATCCAACATGCGGCCCGCGGACTGATTTTAAATGGCCCGCCAGAGCTCGAGCAATTTTTTTTTTATGCATTTCTGCAACAACAACAACAAAAAGTCAAAAGTCTACTTTCATTTCATGCGGTGGCCCCCGTCTTCGATACAAACTTTTCAATAGCCCATGGTGTCAAAAAGATTGGATAGCACTGGTATAGTGGTAAATACTGGTAAAACCAAAATATTACCTATATCAACACTAAAAATAACAACTCTTGATGATGAGGACCTACCTGTCTGACATTGAAGGATACAAATTTGCAAATGGTCTGTCACGATAGACTACTTGGTGTTTTGGTAGATAATAACCTATTAAGGACTGAACATATCAAACAATCAGTAAAAAACACAAATCCATGTGCATGACTTCTCAGTAGAATAAGACACATTCTCCCAGAAAGTCACAAAATACTATTTTATAACATTTATATACAACACTATTTAGACTACAGGAATATAGTATGGGGTAATTAAAATATATTTAAAAAAAACCACAAGATAGCTAGCACATCTTTAAAAAGAGGATTCAGGCAAATATAAATCCAGAAAAAAAGCAAGACAAATTATCTGGTAAATTTATAATATTATCTAATAAAGACAGAATCCGGTTTAGAAAAGCCAAATCAATGTACAGGATTTGCAACAATAATGTTCCTGAATATTTACAAGCACTATTCCAGTGCAGGATAACTTATTATTAACAGGAATTATTATTTTTTTTTTAAAAAAAGAAGTTTCCAATACGCAGGAACTTTGCTCTGGAATAGTATTCCAGTTGAGATTATAGATCCCCACCCTCTTTCCTTCTTTAAAAACCAGTATATCCAGTGGCTTCAGAGATACAGATAAAATAATTTAATTTCCTTTGCATGAGAGCTTCAAGGTCAATTAGTTCTTCAACTAATTGTGTTACCCTCTTTAATAAAGTCATTATTATTATTACTATTTGTTATTATTATTTAACTAATTTATAAGAAATCAAATTTATTGTATATGCGTGACACTTTAAATGGTAACATTACATTTAAGAAATCATAATCCATCGTATATGCGTGGCATCTTACATTTATAATTCATGTAAATCCATTTGGCACAATATCAATTACAACAAACACGCACGAATTCTGTGCATATTATTTGTTTTGAAGTCTGTTTTTAATTCTAAAAAGAAAGCAACTTTCAACGGTTTCATTTGTAAGGTAAGGGATTGTGCATAAAAAAATATTTATAAATCTCACACGATATACAAAAGGTAGCTACGTACGTCTGTGCAAATTATTATTTAAATATACCCAAAAGAGAGACAGAAAATACATTACGATTTTTTTTCCTAAACAAACGATTGAAGGCAGAAATATTATATATCTTTCCCATCCTTTAGGGGTTTTTGACAAATCCGTATTTATTAATTCAAGCTGCGTTCACTAATATTACGAACAACATCGATTTATACACTAGGTCCATATTGCACACATAAAAAAACATTCGCGGATTTTCTAATTGTTACTTTTTTATTGTTCCCCACCCGTTACAAATTGTATGTGAACTGCCCCTTACTCAAAAACCATTTTGAGAAGAATATTTGAATTCTGATTCATAGTTCATAATCTTGATCTTCAAAATCTTCATAGAAGCAGTAATGGTTACACAAATTAGCATTCTATCCATTGCTCTTTTGATGCGTGAAAAAAATCTTAATGATCTGAAAACCCTATACAAACCTTTATTTGTCTTATTTTCAGTCTCAAAACTGTTCCAGTTAAATACGCCCCCAACAGTCGCTTTGTTTACCTATTCATTTTATTATTGGGCCGTGCCTGGCTACACACTGTTATGGCCTTTTTTTAAGTTAAATCAACTCTAAATTTTGTAAATTTTGAATGTCTACCTTTAAAGATACACGTGCCTTGAAGATATTTTAAGTCTATGCTTTCCATTTTCAATCTATACACGAAGTAATGGATGAATTTATTAGTATTTTAGAAACTAACAACATCTAAATGAAGTACAGGCAGTGATGAAAGCTCATTATGATTAAAAGACTTGTGAAACATACAACATACAACAAGTTACGGTGTCTTATCCAAGAAAGTAATAAGGTGACTGAAATTTCCATTACGGTTCAAATATAATTTTCACGCCACCTCAGTTTATGTTCTATTACACACCTAATGGACACCTATGCTGTTCGATCCACTTTCATTATTAACTTATATAGAATCGGGTCCTTTTGAAAACGTATCGTTGTTAATACAGAATATCTGTTTTGGTTAATGCTTTTTGTACTAGTAGTAGGAGAAAGTAAGAATCCGAGCTCAACAACCCCCTCCAGACCTCCAAACAAATACAAAATACCTAGGTAACGTAATAGAAAACCTATTGCAATCAATAATTGCGTTAAGAATCCGAGCTCAACAAATACAAAATACCTAGGTAACGTAATAGATCACCTGTTGCAATCAATAATTGTGTTAAGAATCCGAGCTCAACAACCCCTCTAGACCTCCAAACAAATACAATAGAACACCTGTTGCAAAATACCTAGGTAACAGGTAAAATTTAATTACGTGATCTTCCAGAATAAGCAAAATGATATGTCAGACTCAATTTTTCAAATCATTATGATTTAGCAGAACGTGGCGATTGTGGACTAAATTACGCATTAGAATTCCAGTAAGGTAAGTGGTATTATAACTTAATTTTATGTTATATCATACTTCTTTTGATAATCTTTCTCATATTTGCTGATCCTCATGGGTAGAATATCTGTTAACATGTTGTCAATAATACGAAATTCACGTATTAAATCGTCCATACTATATTTTACTCCTCGTAGGTAAGATCTTATTTGATCAAGTAGTTTTTTGTAAGTTATAATTGATGTTAAGCAGCCGTGCTTTTTTATCAAAATTTTAGGTTCAACTTTTTTACAAGCTGCTGTAAGAGAAACACCAACACCGGATATGATTAACAAAAACGGGTTAATGATATACCACTTGAAATTATGCCAGAACTAGTCATTAACAAGGGTAGATATGATATTACTCGAAGTATTTTGTTATAATATTTGTAGCATTTTTTACGCACCAAATTTTTTTATGATAAAATTTGTAGTATTGTATTTAGTGCGTCAACATCCTGTCCTGGAATATCTTTTGAAATATGATTGAAATCAACTATACTTTTTTTCATTATAATATTTGTTCACATAATCTCAGGCTTGATTAAGTAACTAGTTGAGGTGTTTCAGCCACAAATTCCAGACAATACCAATATGACGCAGCAGTTAATTTTTTGTCATCTGCTATTAGCATAAAAGTTTCTTCAACATCTTTGTTTAACACAATAGACACAGTTCCAGAGAAATTATCAGTCGAGTGACGCCATGGAAATAATGTAAATATATTAAACTTTGCACTGCTCAACACGGACAATCTATACACACCAGTGACCTCTGCAGTATGTTTGAGAGTGTTATTTTGCGGCGACCAAGTAGACATTCCAGAAGCAACAGTATAGACAATATTTTTAATCTGCTTGTGAGGAATTTTAATCATACTCGTTTTTCTCAACAATACTAGGAATTCCACTAATAATATCGTTGAGTTTTGTGTTAATATTATCGAGTGTAATATCAACAGATGGCGGACTTCCAAAAAATTCGTTATTGGTTTTGTTTATGTTTCTGCGAAAATTTAAAAACGTGGTGATGTGATTAGTAAAATCAGTTTTGAACTTGGTGATTTCATTGTTGATATCATCAACATATTTCTTTGTTACAGCATCAAAATCAGATTCTGGTGTTCTAAGATTATTGATGCCATTATTGTTCATGTTGAGAAATGCAGCGCATTATACCGCCATGCGCCGACACGTACTTTGATTTTGATCATCAACATATTTCTTAGTAGCAGCGTCATTATCCTCAGTTGGGTTTCCAAGGTATGTGATCTTGTTCTGGTTCATAGCAATGTTTCCCGTAAATAAATCACCTGCTTTTCTAACATAATCGTTAACTGACCTACCCGAATCTTCTATCTTACCTTGATTGTTAAAAGTAACAATATTATTAGCAACTGCAGTAGGATTTCGTACTAGTACATCTGATAGTTGTACATTACTCGTCTTTAATCGTCCTTGTTTGTCCTGGAAAACTACAACTTCATTTGGATCTACACTTGCAACGTTTAACAAATTGTTGATTTCATTTTTGAGCTTATCAAGAGTCGCATACTTGGATAAGTCACCCTGGTAACCTTCTGTTAATAAATCTACTGCTAATGTTCCAAATTTTGTATAGTAGCTCATTATACATACCGTTCTACACAAAATTGTTGGATGTAATATAACATAAAATTATACGATGGCGAAGATAATAAACTTTGACACCGAGCGATTGGTGAAGCATAAACATAACAATGAACTTCCAGACTGTCATTATCTTATTGTTGGGCGAACTGGATCTGGTAAAACAAATTTGTTATTAAATCTTTTACTCAATAATAACTTTAACTATGATAAGGTGTATATTTACACCATCAACCCCAACAAGACAAATACAAATTATTAAACGAGTATAATGATAAACTTCGTGATGAACTTGGCATTGGTGATGATATATTTTGATAAAACAACCAGAAGAACTCGTTCCAGTGAATGAACTCGATTCGTCAGAGCAGAAGATAATCGTCTTTGATGATATTCCGCTAAACAATGAGGAAATGAACAAGATTAGATCATATTTTTCACTATCACGTAATAAAAGATGTAATTCTGTTTATCTTGCCAAGGTTTTTATAATGTTGATAGGTTTATTAGGCGAAATACGGGTTGTTTCATATTATTTCCGGACTAGATAATGTGGATGTGAGAAATATTGCAAACGAACAATGTGGTGATGTTACAAAAGATAAATTTATCGAATTATATCATCGAGCAACTAAAGATAGATATAGTTTCTTTTTATTTGACAAGCTAGCGCGTGATCCAACCAAGATGTTTTCGTTGTTGCCTTGAGACGTTTCTATGATATAATTTTGTAAAGCGTATAAAAATAATGGACAAACATCAACAGAAAATCGAATTACTAAAAAAGTTTCTCGAAACTCGAGCGGCTTTTAAGAAAAAGGTGGAAGAAGCTCGACGTGGACAAGTTCAAGCAGAAGAAGAAAGAACCAATTTTTCAAACCTGTTACTGAGGCGATGCTTGGCAAGCAGCCAGAAATACCAACATTGTCTCCGGAAGAACTAGCAAAAATGAAAGAAAAGGGTTTGTTTGGTTTACTTGGAGAAAGATCGAAAGAAGAAAATAAAAAAATTGCAGAAGAACTTGTAAGAGAACATTGTTGATCCTGCTGCACGACAGGTTGAATTTGATAGATAATAAACAATCCTCTTGCACTTCAGCAAGCTATAACAACAAGAAGGCTGTTAATAATCCGACGAGTTAAGGAGGTTATAGAAAAAGTGTCAGAACAAACTGAGGAATTAGCTGAGAAACAAAAAATTACAAGAAAGTATGATAAAAATAATGCCTCTTGAGAGATACTATCATATTTTATAGAAACAAGCTAGGGTTAAAATAGACGATTCGAGTATGAAACGAGTTTATGGAAAAATATGATATCACTAATATTAATAGTATTCGAGATTGGCAAAGAAAACTATGATAATTTGATAGAAAAATTAAAAAAATTATAGAAGATGGCTCACATGTGATGAAGAAAATTAAAGATCAAAAAGATGAAAAATATTTTCAACATTATTGATTATATTAGAGATGGAATTATTGCTGAGGTTTTTCTTAAAACATCAGAACGATATCGAAATAAACCAGGAGGTTATAAAAAGGTTGGAATTTTAAAAAATTGTTTGATAGATATGAAAAAAAGCGAGATAAAAAATTACCAGAGGAAAAGACTGGAGGTGGAGTTAAAGTTTTTACATCAAACGCAGACATAGTCGATCGGCTAATGCTGTTGATATCCTCTAAAGAAGCTGGTAATGAAAGTGTAGAGATTGATAACGAAATTATTGATATACTTGATCATCTAAGATCGAGTGGATTACTAACATCATCCGAGTACGAAATTTTACACCGCGATCTTATCTAAAATATTAGTATAATGCAAACAACATTATTGCTTGATTCGTCACAAATAACAGGAAACAGCGCGAATTTTACAGTAAATTACAACCCACCAATAGAACTAGATCCTGCAAAACAGTATGAGATTGGATTAATTTCTTGTACTTGTTGGAACGCCATGCCGAATATTAAAACTGGGATTAATGATGAAATTTTAATCGTTAATGTTAAACAATCTCCAACATCACAAAAAGAGTTTATTGATATACAATACAAACTACAAATTCCACAAGGAGCTTATAACATTACTGATCTAAACAGAACAATAAAAGAGCTTCTAACAAAAGCTGGTGGGAATGCTGATAATTTCGAATTAGCGGCGAATTATAACACCTTACGAGCTAGGATAACAGTGAAAAGAAATATGAAAGTCCTCTTTGAAGAAAGAAGTTTTGGAAAGATGTTAGGTTTTACTAGAGTTTTATACTATACCACCGGTGAAGATAAATCTTTGACATTTGATGGAGAACTACCAGTAGATATTACAGAAGTAAATACAATACTCATCAATTGCTCTATCGCATCTGGATCTTATACGTCAAAGGCAACCGCGGGCAAACGATCTACAGTTTCTCACCAGAAGTCCCACCGGGTTCTCTCATGCAAATCAATCCGCGACAGATTATCTACTATCCAATAACACCTGAGAATCAAATTACAAGCATTACAATGCAACTCACAGACCAATCTGGACGACAAATAGACGTGAACAACGAGATAGTCACGTATTACTTACACCACGCACTGCCTAGGCATGTGATTTTGTGTACATAATTTTATAAAATGAGACGAAGAAAAGTTTATCGAAGAAAAATCGTAGGTGGATTTTTTGGAAATATATATTTACAACAATTGCAGAGAATATTCCAGGAATCGCGCGTAAAGTAGCGCCCATTGCACTTGACGCCGGTAAAGCTTTCGCTACAGGGGCGGCATCTTCAGCAGGCACTGCAGTAGGGCAAAAGATTGCTGATAAGATTAAAGGACCTTCAACAACACCTACGGTGTCTGAAATAAAACGAGTAATATCAGATATTGCGCCAACAGAAGAAACAAAACGAGCTATGATAGCTACAACAAAAAAAATTATTGTCGCCGAGTGGTGAAGAAATAGTACGTAAACTTGTAAAGAAAACAGCGCCGATGACCCCTGCTGCCTTTTAATTTTGTGTAACGATTATAAAATAAATGTCAGCTAAAAACTATCTCGACTTTGCAGAAGAAATTGATACTGACGATGCTGTAACAGAATTAGAGTATGTCGAGTATCTCGATGAGAACTCGAACGAACCGAATAAAACCGGAGTTAGAACTTTTAACACAAGAGACGAGGACGTGTTTTACTACCCATAAGGCAATGTTAGAAGTGCGTGGCAATATTAGATGCAGCAGGTGCTGATATTGCAGCTATGTAGAAATCGCTCTCGTCAATAATGGTTGGAGCTTGTTTAAGAGTGCACGATACCAACTGGCCAATCAAACCGTAGAAGATATTTCGATGCACTTACCCATAGCGAGTACAATACTAACATCGTTTCGTTTAGCGATGACTATTCCAGATCAATAGCCACAAATATGATGTGGTTCAAAGATACTGGACTAGGGACAACTGTGTCGAGCGAGTTTCAAAAGGTGCTTTTAAACGTACACGGTAGCTGCAGTAAATTGTGAAATTTTCTTATTGTAATGCAATATAGCTCACCAGGTGGAGCTGCTGATGCTGCTGCAAACATGATGCCGCTGCGTAGCTGGTTAACGATACCAGATGCAGCCGTGGTGTTGCAATGTTAAAAATAAACGGTGTTAAGACACGTAACGATAAGATATAACGAAGGGATTTGCTAAACGAAAAGCGTTTTCCGCAGAATCTCCAAATAACGATGATACTCCCGTTAGGTACAATCTTTTGTTTTTGCCGTGTCAGCAACAAAGTGTTTCGAGGAATAAAACATACGCTTATATTAGATCGAGCTGATCAAAACGATTGTATAATACACGCCGGTGGAGTGGCTGAGGGACAGTTTTCTATTACAAGATTAGCACTGTGGATGCCTCGGGTTGTCCCTTCATTAGCTAAAATGATGGAGCTCGAATCTTTACTAGCCACCTTTACAAAAAAGATACACTTCCAACAGAACAGGATTTATCAAACAGCCATTCCCAACGCGACTGATTACACATGGCGTGTAACGACCACGCCCAGCGAACAACTACCGCGACACTTGTTCGTCGTATTTCAACGACAAGCACGTCGTAACAATCAGGAAATAAACAACTCCGTATTCGATAACCCAGACGTTAGACGAATATTTGTGAGAGTAAATTCCAAACAGTATCCCGAACGTGCAATCGAATGTAATTTTGCCATAGACGCCACCAGAAACATCTCTCGGCCGTACATGTATCTTATGGAAGCAATGCAAAAATATCAGAACGCGGACAGTGGATCTCAAATATCAATAGAAGAGTTTCGAACGCTCTATCCCATCTTTTACTTTGACGTATCAAAACATTTGGAGCGTGTTGTGGGATCGACTGCAGATATTGAGGTCACGTGGACACTGGGCGCTGTGCCAGGTGAACAGTATAACGTATACGCGCTATTGGTTAGTGATCGATTTCTGACCATCGATTCAATCAAAGGAAGAATGACAGTACAAGTTTAATCTAACAACTTGGATATAACATTATGAAAACCAAATACACAACTCGAGAAATATACCTAACATCTGGTCAAGTTGAAAAATTATCAGCAGCTGTTGCTAAACGCAGCTCTGTTTCTTTGATGATCTCTGGAAACTTCAAATAAAATTGCAGTAAAAGTCATGCTAACGCAACAACACAAATCAATAAACTCGACAAAGGAAAACCTTTTGTGCTGAAATTATCTGTTTCTCAGGTAACTGCAATGTCAAAAGAAGGTGGATTTTTTGGACCAGCGTTATCAATAATAGCTAGCAAAGTTTTACCAGTACTTGGTACACTTGGACTTGCGGCTGCGTCAGGAGCAGTCTCTGGCGCAACGAAGAAAGCAGTCGAAGGTCGTGGTATCAAACAAATCTATCGTTAATTTTATGTACTCAGTTTTATGTAATAGTATAAAAAAAATGCCAACGAAAAAAAAAACAAAATCATCGAAAAAAAAGAAAACAAAACAACAAAACGCAAACAAACAAAACAAGGAGGAATTATTCCTTTCGCTCCACTTTTGGCGGGACTAGCGGGAAGTCTGCTGCCAAACTTACTAGGAATCGGACGCGGATTAACTCTACCAGGGACCAGACGTTATTGAGCAATTTTGACATCATTGAAAAATTGAAGGACGTTGTTGGATTTCGAGGAGTATTTTCCAAGGATGAACTCGATGACGTACCAACAGGCGGTTCTTGTGTTGTAAATATTGAAAACTTCAATGATGGCTCTGGCACCCACTGGGTTGCTGTCCACGATAACAATTATTTTGATTCGTTCGGACTTCCTCCAAGCGATCTCATAAAAACAAAATTTTTTAAAAAATTTGATAAATAAATTAAATTCGTCTAATCAACTACAGCCGATTGGAACATCAGCTTGTGGTTATTATTGTATCATGTTTGTCAGACAAATGCACCAGAGTAAAAACTCTGGGAGTAAAAACTCTGGGAGTAAAAACTCAGGGAGTAAAAACTTTTTAAAGTTTATTTTACAATTTGATGAGCTTCCTTCTCATGCGAATGATAATATTGCAATCAATTTTATCTAAACTCCTTGATATAATAATGTCAACATACTGTCTCAAATGCAAAACTAAAAACAGAGAACAAGGATGAGATGACGGAAAAAACGAAAAATAATAGAACGATGTTAAAAAGTATTTGTGCAATCTGTGGTAGAAAGAAAAGTATGTTTTTGAAAAAACAAGTAGGATCTAGCGTTGATAGAGTTATCTTGATCGACGATTAATCTTATGAAACAAAATAAAATAAAATGAAATGCAATTGTGATTGTGACAAAGATCTTTGCATAGAACAAGATAAAATCATTACGTACTGTCAACGTTGTAACAACAGAGAAATAATAGGGTTAGGTATAGATATACATAAAATTATTGGTAAATTACCAAAACCAAAAGGCGGTTGGACTTTGCCAGGTCATCGGTATACAGGTCCTTACAATCCGCTAGATCAACAACTAGATGAAAACGACAATCCATTGCCAGGACAAGAGCCTTATAATCAAGTGGATGCAATAGCAATGCGTCACGATATCTGTTATCGTGATCATGAAAACTCGAAAGCAGATTGTGATAAAGTAATGTTAGACGAATTACATGATATGGAGCCAACAAATCTACGAGAACGTTTTGATAGAAGATTTGTTCAAGGAATGATAGGAGCAAAATATAAACTCGGACTCGACTCGGAAAAGAATTATACGATGATCTTGCAGTCGAACTACACAGACCTAAAAAAAAAAGTTTCCGAGACGTAAAGTTGTTGCAAACGCTGTAGATGATATCTGGGCAATAGATTTGGTAGATGTATCCAATCTGGCTCAGTTTAACGTTGGCGCTGATGGCGCTCCAAAGAAGTATTTGTTTAACGTTATAGATGTTTTCAGCAAATACGCTTTTAGTGTGCCAGTTTCAGATAAAACAGGAACGTCAATCACTGATGCGCTAAAACAATAATAACGAGTACCGAAAGAAAACCAAACAAAATCTGGACTGATCATGGAGCCGAGTTTTTTAACAAAAAAGTTTGAGCAGTTTCTAGAACAAAATAATATTAAAAAATACGTTACAGGAAACGAAGGCAAAAGCGTTGTTGTCGAGAGAGATTTAATCGCACGCTAAACGAAAAATTACATAAACATATGACAGCTAAAAACACCAAACAGGTACATCGATGACCTTTCTCAAATCGTAGGCGAATATAATAACACGAAACATCGAACCATCAAAATGTCACCCAATGACGCTATCAAAAATCCAATATTAGCAAACGAAAACATGTACCGCAGACATAAATTTAAGGTCGGTGATAAAGTTAGAATCTCTTTGACTAAAAAGATATTTGAAAAAGGATTTACTCCAAACTGGAGCGAAGAAGTATTTGTTGTTGATAAAGTACTCTTAACAGTACCTGTAACGTACGCGTTAAAAGATCTGGCAGGTGAGCCTATAGTAGGTAGTTTTTACGAACAAGAACTACAAAAAACTGAACAAGATGTTTTCGTTATCGAAAAAAGTGATTAGGAAAAAAGGAGATAAAAGTTTAGTCAAATGGCGTGGGTATAGTGATAAATTTAACAGCTGGATTCCAACCCGGTCGATTTTATCGACTGTGAAATAATGCTATTATAAATTTCCTCATACTTTCGTTTGATAGATTTGCATTTTACTGGTTTACATAATGATATTAGATAGTGTCTGCGATCGTCAGAGATCGTCATAAGATTAAAAATCTTAACAAAGATGAAATCAAATTTTATATTTTTCTGTCGGTCTGGAATTTTGATGTTTAAAAAAGGTCTGATTAACTGCAAAAATACCTGCTGTTCGGTAACGGTAAAATTAAATTTTATAATTTTTTTAGCAATGTGATACTTGACATTATATTTTCCAGTGGTTGGTCTGCTATAATTATATCTGTTAACGACGGTGACTATTTCATCATCATCATCAGACTCGTTGTTATATAAAATATCATCTTCGTTATAACCAATGGATTTGTCTATCATATCATTAGAGATTGTGGAGACCTTATCGCTAGCAAGTCGTTTCATCATATCCATATTATAATATACTTTTTATCTAATTTGTTGTTATAAGATGACTGACAAGGTCAAATATCACCAAAAAGTTAATATAATAAACTACCACGAACTGACGAAGCGGTAAGAAAATGCTTGTCAGGTTATAGTTCATATTCCGTTGACGTTATTGTAATGCAAGGTGATTCTCATAAAATATTACTAACAGAAGCAGAAAAAAATAAAATTAATGAAAGTGCAGTAACGACGCTAAAATTTGATTGCGATGATATTATAGCATTTGCTCATCATTGTTTGACTAAAACCGAATTACAAAATATTATTAATCATCATATCTAAAAATAATACTAGCATATATTTGTTTGAAAAAGCTGATTTTGTTGCTCCATCAGCTACAAATTTTACTGCTCTGGGATTTATATTATAATATTTCGCCGCAGCTGTAATTGATTTGAATTTGATCTCCTCATCCGTTTCAAGGTTTAACGAAATAACAGGTTTTATTGGGCATCTAAAATTAATACCACCACCTCGTATTTTCTCACATTTTCCTGTTGGGTCACTAGCTCCAGATTTTCCAATCGATTGTCTGTTTTTACATTATTGATATGATTAATAACCAGACCATTGGGTATAGATCCGTTGAACACCTCGTAAACAAACCTATGACCAGATGACAAACTCGAGGTGTCGATGTTCCTCTAACAGTCACACTGATAAGATATCCCATATTGTTCATATTAACTAAGAACTTTTTTAGTTTTTCTGTTTCTTATAATACCGCGATCGTTAGCCTCGTATAAATCAAAGACCGGATGCGGCTGAAACTCGTCTTGTAAGGATAAATTTTCAATATTATCATCAGTGACTTTACCGTTATAATGATATACTCGTTTCCCCTCTGGAATGTCATCGCAAAATAACGTGTAAATAAAATCTTTTCTAAACATCGTAATTCTTTCAGTATTATCTCCCTTACACTAATCGTATAACCCGCTGGCGTTGCTTTACCAACAGATATTCCAGTTTGATATTAATAACCGAACCAAGTGCATTTCCAGCGTACAGGTTGTACTTCGGATAAACATGATATACCTCTTGCTCACGTGCGCTTGTCAGATTTACTGTCATTATATTATAGGTGATATTTTTTATCTCTAATTGTTGTTTAGCGGAGTAAAATTATCAATTAGATATTAGACTATAGTATAATAATGTTGAAATTGCGTGATATAGCCAAGAGAAGTCTTATGGAGAACCTGATAAAATAGCGACTGCTTTTACAGGTTTTGACAATAGTTATCAGTTTGATAATCAAAACGTTTTAGTAAATTTTTCTGAAACAAATCTCTTTCATCTGCTACAGACGACTGTAAAACGTGAGCTTGAAAAACACAAGGGTCTAAGATTGTTAGTGCAATATCACGTTATATTTTCAAAACTACTTGTGACGGAAGAATCTACTAACAAGGAAATTGCAGACCCTTACATCAACGCAAAATCTAGACGTGTTTTACTTGGTAGTGATCTTTTGTCACTATCTAATGAAATACACCAAGAAATTTGGAAAAAAATAGAAGAATTTACCGAATTAGGTTCGGGTTGGAAGTTTGAAATGATCAAGGAAATTTTGTTTCACACGATGAAATATGACGCATTACGCGGTAGTTCGTATATCGACCTGCACCAAAAATAAAAAATAAACAGTGCTGTATAAACATAAAAAACGTCGATAGCAAATGTTTCCAATGGGCTGTTCTTTCCGCGCTATTTCCAGCAGAAAAAAATGCTGATCGTGTTGAGAAGTATATCAGTCACGTGTCAGATTAAATTGTGCTGGTATTGACTTTCCAGTGGCAGAAAATCAAATACCAAAGTTTGAAAAGCAAAATAATGTTTCGATTAACGTTTTCGGATTAGATGAAAAAGAAAATGTCTATCCGAGGTATATTTCAGAAAAAGCTTCACAATCGACTATCAATTTACTGTTTTATAAAAATCATTACGTTTGGATCAAAAACTTTAACAGACTAGTTGGAAGAAGACAGTATAATAAAAATAACAACAAAAAGTTCTTTTGTTATCGCTGCTTGCACGGTTGTAGAGACAATGAAACATTACAAAAGCATTTGCAGTACTGTAGTGACGTACAAAGAATAACAATGCCATCTAAAAAAGATAGCGTGTTACAGTTTGTCCATCATAATCATAAACTAAAAATTCCTTTCGTCATATACGTCGATTTCGAATGCTTACTTCAACCTGTACTTGGCGTAGAAAATGATCCTAACCAATCGAGTACAAGAAAAATTCAAAATCATGTTCCGTGCGGAGTAGCGTACAAGGTAGTTTGTTGCGCTGATTCGAGATTATCTAAACCAATCCAACTCTATCGTGGTAAAAATCCAGCTGTTTGGCTTCTCAAGCAGTTGATTAATGAAGTTGATAATATTACTTATCGTTTGAAAAAAGTAACTCCAATGTTAAAATTAACACCTCAACAAGAATCTGATCACGAGCAAGCGAAAAAGCTTTTGATGATAACAAAAAAGTACGTGACCATTGCCATTTGACCGGACAGTATCGTGGAGCGGCTCATGACCAGTGTAATTTAAAATTTCACGCTCCAGATTTTTATTCCAGTTATTCTTCACAATTTTCGAGGATATGATATGCACATGATAGTAGATGCTTTTGGTGATCAGATATAAAATCTCGTCTAAAACTCGATAACATCATCAAATGCATTCCAAATAATTTTGAAAAGTATATGTCAGTTACGTTAGGTAAATTGCGTTTTATTGACAGCCTACAGTTTATGGCAGCATCGTTAGATGAGCTAGTAAAAGGTTGTAGTAAATTTAATAACCTAAGAGACTGTTTTGGAGATAAATTTAATCTATTAGCTAAAAAAGGAGTTTTTCCATAAGAAAAATCTCGACGATTGGAGTAAATTTGATGAAACATCTTTACCTAGCAAAGACAAATTTTACTCGCAACTTAAAAAAGAAAATATAACTGATGACGAGTACAAGTATGCACAAGATATTTGGAAAGAGTTTGATTGTGAGACTTTTGGTGATTATCACGATTTGTATTTGAAAACTGACGTGTTATTATTAGCAGATGTTTTTGAAAGTTTTCGAGAAGTGAGTTATAATAATTACGGACTAGATCCTTGCTGGTATTATTCTGCCCCGGACTGTCATGGGATGCTCTGTTAAAGTTTAGTAAGGTAAGGTTGGAATTACTGACTGATAACGTTGATATGTTCAATTTTATTGAAAAAGGTATCCGAGGCGGTATTAGCGTGATAACGAAGAAATATGCTGAAGCAAACAACAAATATTTGAAAGAGTATAATCCTGACCTTCCTTCGAAGTATATAGTTTATCTAGATTGCAATAACTTGTACGGGTATTCGATGGCAGAACAATGCCTCTTGGTGGCTTTCATTGGATCACGGCTGATCAATTTCTATCAGAGACAGAAAAAAAGATACCCGACGATGTTTCGTATTTCGTTGAAGTTGATCTCGATTATCCAACTTCGCTACACAAATTGCATAACGATTACCCTTTCTGTGCGGGCTCGATGGGTATAGTTTATTGTTTGTTATCAAAAGAACAACAAGCGTCAGCATTACCAAGACAAACATTCTATGGTAAAGAAACTAGTACCAAATTTGCTTCATAAACGTAATTATGTTTTGCATTACAAAGCTTTAAAACAAGCAGTCGATGCTGGTCTCGTGTTGAGAAAAGTTCATCGCGTACTAAAATTTAATCAGTCGCCGTGGATGAGAGGTTATATTAACTCGAACACTACAAGAAGAGCTGCGGCGAAAACTGATTTTGAGAAAAACTTTTTCAAACTGATGAACAATTCTGTTTTTGGTAAGACGATGGAGAATATTAGGAAACGCGTAAATATCGAACTAGTCAATGATGTCAATCGCAGAAACAAACTTGTGTCAGACGATGATTTTGTGAGCATGAAAATATTTAATGAGAATCTTGTTGCGATACAAAGAAGAAAAACAAATCTAAAACTAAACAAGCCGATCTACGTTGGAGCTTCAGTGTTAGATTTATCAAAGTGGCGATGTACGATTTTCATTATAATTTTGTTAAAAATCAATGGCCGGCTAGTAGATTATTATTTACTGATACTGATTCGCTCGTATATGAAATCGAATGCGAGGACATCTATCAGGACATGCATGATAATAGATATCTGTTTGATCTTTCTGATTACCCACACGTGACAGTAAATTTCATGACGACACAAATAAAAAGGTTATTGGTAAGTTCAAAGATGAAATGAACTCGAGCGCTATCAAATACTTTATCGGATTACGTAGTAAAATGTATGCCGTATTGTTAGACAATAATAAAATAACAAAAAAAGCAAAGGTCTGCCTCGTGATTTTGTTAAAAAGTTTATAAAATTTGATGACTACAAGTATGCGCTTGATGGCGGTGTTAGTTTTATAAGAGCTATGTCAATTCGGACAAATCATCATAAGCTCGAAACAGATGTCCTTATCAAACGCGGTTTGAGCAATTTGATGATAAACGTTATTGCGAAAATGGGGTAGATACATTTGCACTTGGGTATTGTCATGATGATAGAGATATATTTGACATTATCTTTGCAAACTAAAATTTTATCTAAACTTTAAAAATAATGTTTGAAAATTTGACAGTAACAAATAGCTACAGTAGCAAAATCAAATATCTAATGATGGACGGCAAACCATTGACAGTTGAAATTAATAATGAAACATCAGGCATATGCTTTAGTGGTACCCGTGACAAGTTAAAACTTTCGCTCATCAGATCTGATAACAGCGAGTATTTTAATTATCTCGAACAATTGTATCAAAAGTTGCTAGCGGAATTTAACAACTTTCACTGTCCGATTAGTCAGCAAAAATACACCAAACTTACAATTGATCTTGATCGGTCAAAGGTGTATTTTATCGACAAAAAATACCCTCTTAACAAATCACAAATAAAAGATTTGTTTGAGTCCCGTCGTTATGTGAGCGGTAAAATAAAGTTTAGCCTCTATTACCATGATAATGAAATATTTTTTGATATCTACAGTTGAGACATTAACAGTTGGTAATGAGGTATAATACCACTTACCTTACTGGAATTCTAATGCGTAATTTAGTCCACAATCGCCACGCTCTGCTAAATCGTAATGATTTGAAAAAATTGAGTCTGACATATCATTTTGCTTATTCTGGAAGATCACGTAATTAAATTTTACCTGTTACCTAGGTATTTTGCAACAGGTGTTCTATTGTATTTGTTTGGAGGTCTAGAGGGGTTGTTGAGCTCGGATTCTTAACGCAATTATTGATTGCAACAGGTGATCTATTACGTTACCTAGGTATTTTGTATTTGTTGAGCTCGGATTCTTAACGCAATTATTGATTGCAATAGGTTTTCTATTACGTTACCTAGGTATTTTGTATTTGTTTGGAGGTCTGGAGGGGGTTGTTGAGCTCGGATTCTTACTTTCTCCTACTACTGTACTTAACAATTATATATTATTGTTTCTTTATAAATCTTCAAACTTCAAGACAAAGTTGCTGTAAGTTCTTTTCTAAGAAACAGCATTAACTATTTTAGCAAAATTGTAAAGTGTAGGGCACTTACGCATTGTGGTATTTTTATATTTTTTAAAATTAAAAATATAGAAAACTGATAAATATTTATGCTCATCTAATTTCTATGGAACTAGATTTTGTGTTGACATCTTTGGATGGGTGGGTGGATAAATTTTGAAATTCTAATTGAAGGGAGCAAAAAAATATCTCGTGTCAGATTTACGTCTCTAATTATGTTTTGGAAGATACGATTGGAGACCACCGTATTGTACAATACACATGATTAAAACGGCATATGATCTTCATTTATAAGTTACATTAGGTCTGTTTTATTCAATTGGGATTACCTTTCAATACATTAATCCTATGTCGTGGACAATTAGAAGGAAATTTCGATTTGTAAAATCAATAATCCATTTGGGAATATTCTTAATTTATTTCTTCACACTTGCTATGTACTTACTGTCACTTCCACGTCATACCGTTCAATAGAATAATGTTTTGTTTATTTAAAAGAAAAAATAATTGAACTGTAATCTCTGCTCCAGAGCTTTTGACTATGAAATGAGTCTTTAAAATATATTTTCTATATGCCCCACTCCAATCCTACCTAACATATGTCAGCTAATTATCGGCTACTTAAAAAAAAAAAAACACAACAAAAACACAACAAAATCCCCCTTCCCAACAAAGCAGTAGTATCCAACTTGTATCACGTGCGTATACTTATTTATATTATATTTGGAATGTTTGGGTTTTCTTCGAATTGTTTGAATAGTATTCAAAAAAGATAATATATATATATATATATATATATATATATATATATATATATATATATATATATATATATATATATATATATATGGAGATGCAGTAGAAAGCTGGAAGCTTTTTGACAACTGTTCTCCCATTACAGAGAAATTGAACAGTCCAGATTTGTCTAAATTTAAAGTAGATAAATAATAACACAAATATACTAGTCAGCTATATAATAAATAATTGTTTCTAAGTACAAATTCAAGAGAATGTGTTTAAAATACGAAAAATAAGAAGCAAACTTGTAATTTTTGCTTTCTGCTTGCCGCTGAAATGTTATATTTCCGATCTTATCGTAGAAATGTGTGCCATTGCGAGAGAGAGAGAGAGAGAGAGAGAGAGAGAGAGAGAGAGAGAGAGAGAGAGAGAGAGAGAGAGAGAGAGAGAGAGAGAGAGAGAGAGAGAGAGAGAGAGAGAGAGAGAGAGAGAGAGAGAGCTGGATTAACAATTTTCAATATTTTCATAAGCAGGTATTAAAGCTATCATTAAAATGTAACCTGTTAGCAGTAGGCAAATAAGGTGCAAAACACATTATGATCATTATTATGTTTTCAAAGGTAACATTTTGGGTTGGTTTGTGTTTTGCTGTGTAAAAACTCCATAGACAGGGTAGTGTGTCTAATAGAACTTTCAAGTGGAGTTCCAGTTCATTCATCGTTGCCCATGTTCAAATGTGTGAAACTGAGCGGTTTTTTTTTTTTATAACAGTAGACCAATCCCCGTCCGTGTAATTTCTATCTTTCCTTCTTTCGTCTAATCTGTTGCCTTCCTAGGAATTCTCGCCCTGGTGCTTATCAGGTCTTCAGTCATGTATATTTTGTGCCGATACTTAACGGATTTCAGTTTAAGCCTGAATTTAGAATCTCATAATATATGTGACTCCTCACAAATTTAACCAAGATCACACTGTGTTCCTGTTGAAAGGATCAATCCATGTGGTGTCTGTTTAAATCACTATTATTGAGATTCACACCCAGATCACCGATTCACTATTAATTTTTCTTTGGTTGTTTTTCTTTCTTCTTCCTTTAGTTTCCTGTTTTGGTCCCGGTACCCTGTAAATTCTAATGCCCTATTGTTTAAATTTGTCAATTTTTATTAATTTTTTTATCCTTTTGACAGAGCGATGCCAATGCTTTTCGTATGATCTTCGCACTGTAAAACAAGCAATCATTCGAAACTGAAAACTTCAATATATTTATTTCTTTTTCTTTATATTTTCCTTTCTGTCAATTGTTTTTTGGGTGGGGGTTAGTGAAATGGCAAACACAGTTTGTGAAACAATATGCAATCAGAAAAAAAAAACATAAAAAATTCCTATTACTAGTTTTTCACTAGTTCCTTTCAGTTTTTCACTGACTAGTATCAGGAAAGTTTAGTTTTTCGTCATATTTAGCCCTACAGTTGATAACATTAAATATCAAAGATCTGATGTGTGTGTGGAGGGTCACCAGACAGATGCCCACCCCCACATAATTAAAAAAAACCCTGAAAAGTAATTCATGTTTTTGTTGAATCCCCTAAGGTGCGTTATAATGTAATATTTTATAATAGAATTTAGATAAAAAAAAATATTAATACAAATTTTTGTAGGGGTATTTCTTGTTTCATAGTGTTCCTATAGGTGTGTTCATCCGATCAAATTTCAATTATTTTCTCAGAATCCTTCACCTAGTTTTCATTTGTGACCTTTGCAACGGTCCTCTATGTCCTGTGTTTGCTATATGTAGTATGCTGTATTGTTGTGGGTGCTATATATATCTGGTAAGGACGGCATTTAAATCAAATTCATTCCCCCAAGTTTTGCAGCCTATAGTATAGTCATATTTTTATTTATTTAAAGAAATATCAATTATATGTATAATGATTTTTTTAAAATTTGAATCCAATTAAAAGAGAGACGGTGCGTCTACAAAAATAAATAAAAAACTTATTGTTTTTGTGTGACTATTTAATTATGTGGCGCCTCTCTTTTTATTACTTTTATATTATATTTTTTGCATGATGTAAGGAGCCGCATTTCTTTATTTCTGTTTTTCTGCTACTCCTTACATTTAGGATGCTTCTCCATTTACCTTTTTTTTTTAGAGATATAATCCAAAGGTTATATATATATATATATATATATATATATATATATATATATATATATATATATATATATATATATATATATATATATATATATATATATATATATATATATATATATGTGTGTGTGTGTGTGTGTGTGTGTGTGTGTGTGTGTGTGTGTGTGTTTAAAAAAGAAAGAAAGAGGGACCATGTTAATTTTCTTAATGATTGTCCTATTCTCCATTTGTGTATATTATTTAATTTTCCTACTAAAAGTGTATAGTCATGCAATAAGGAATTGTGTCCATATGATAACGTCCTTTTGACCAAATATAACTCGTAAATTAGATTTAGTGCGTATCTGCATATCTTTCTTTTTCACTTCACATGTCACAAATCCCGCTCGGTACAGTAGGTATTCCTAATCAGAGTGCTATTCTTAAAGGGATGGTCGCCTGCCAGTACAATTGCAAATTTTGATAACGAGGCTCTTGGTCACGCCGGATGTGAACCAAGCGGAGTTCGAGACCACGGCTAATCATAACTGAAAGTTAAAGACCGATCATATATTGAAAGCAATGAATATTTGCACTTTATGAGCATAATCCTTGCGAAAAAAGTATTCATACAAAATATTGCAAGCGCCTGTTAGATTCTGAGTGTGATCAACCCGAGTGTCTAATGAACAGTAGCTGAGCCTCAGTAAGCGCGGAACAACCATGTCTGGGGTAGAGGCTATCGAGGTTAATTTTCATAAGCAGATTAAGTTTGCATGATGATCATGTTCAGACACATGGTTATTTCATAAAATTATGTTTACCCTGATGACTTACGCAGTACAGAAGTAATGTACAGTAGTATATATTTCACACGATCTTTGTTTTATACTTAATTCCTCCAAGGGAGGGAAGCCAAAAACAGTTGCGTAGGTGGCGCTGGCATATAGATGCATTTTCGCACGCATTTATTTTGCGTTTATGTGAATGTCTAGTTTTCATTTTAAAATATCAAATTTAAAGGGTATAATCATATGGCTTTGTATAACAGTACTGTTATTTTCCTATAGTTTTGCCTTTTTTGATGAAAACTTGTAGTATTTGCATACATACCCCAACATTGTATATTCCTTGCTGAATTGTAAAAGTAAATTATTTAGGATATAAAAATGAATATAATTTAGTAATTTCATTATTAAATTTATAATTTATAACCTGGTTGTCATCAGTGGGACCATAACATTGTCATCTTGTTCATGCTTCAAATCAAATTTGATCTAAACCAGACTGCTTACAGTACTTTTCCATTTTGTAGATCAGTATCTTTTTTTTTTCATAAGTTGTATCATCTGAATCCAATATTTACAGTATTTAGTTTTAATGTTTCTGTTTTTAAAAAATTTAACAAAATTAAAACTGTAACTCTTACATTTGTTCAAGGGGATGCAACTCCAAAGATGCACAAATTCATGAATTAAAAGCTTATAAAAGATGATGAACTACATTGCATCTATTTTTTAAAAAAAGCCCCACCCATACAAATGGTGACAGTTAAAAGACCTATGTTGGTTTGAAATGTGCAGAAGACAACAATGTTAGGGACCCCTGGGAAAAGGTTAGAAATTGTAAATTGCTAAATGAAAAAACCCCAAGTTTAATGCATTTGTTACATCTTTGATGCTTTTCATTTTTAAAAGAGACAAGTGGGTAAGCAAACAATGTTTGTTTTTTTTTTTTTTACACATCAACACAACACATACACTGCTCTTGGCAAGGGCCATAAAACTTGCATATTGATGGCTATATACAATAAAATTGGGCATTGATAGCTGTATGCAATAAATAAATTGAACTGTATACTCAGTGGTCCAATCCAATAAGGCTATGTCTTGAAAGTATATTAAGATACAGAAATCACATGATGGCTTGTTTAAATGAGATGTAAACATTTGAAAGATATCAAATATTAATGACCATGCAAAGTTTGGTCAATTTAATTGTACATGTGACCATAAAATCAAATATTAATGACAGCACAGATTTTGGTCAGTTTAATTGTACCAGTGACCATAAAATCAAATATTAATGACAAAGCAAAGTTTGGTCAGTAGTGGTATATGGCAGTGTCTGAATAGCCACTGTAAAAAACAATGAGCATTGACAGGAAGGGTTACATAGACACAGTGGGCCCCCACACCCAGTGAGTGACTTATTTTATTTAAAAAAAATGCATGTATTATCCGTACCTTGATTCAAATTAATTGATGCATAGATGATTTATGTGTTTCTTCCACATGACTAAGCAATGTTTCCACTGTCACTACTTTCTGTTGATATTAGAGTAATTTTCCCTGTTAAATCTATCATCAATCCTACATTTCTTAAGATACTTTACCTGTCCCTGATGTGGTTCAATGGAAATGGAAACTGCATTAACAGATACCTTCACATACCAGATACTTGAACATTAACATATACCATAACATCAAATACCATAACATCAAAGACACTGATCTTTAATAGAATCATCCATATTCTGGACACCTACGCAGTAGCATATATCTACACATACCAGACATTGGCAGATACATCTACATATCAGATAGCAACTGAGTAAGTTAAACTTGTATGGACCCATTCATTAAGAGTCTAAAAAATTGTATGCCCAGGGACTTTTAACAATGATGGATTAGGGCTACCATACATTTAGCCTGTACCTCATTGTAGTACTATATAGTGAAATGGTGAATGGTTTTTATGTTATTTTTAAAATATATTTTCAAAAACACTATAATAGATAATAAATGATAATTACACAAAAGAATGTACAATTCTAACAGCTTCATATTAATGTGTCTCTTCGGTGTTCCAGATTTATGCTGAGTTACAGTGTTCTTTTTCTAATAGGTCACATGGCTACAATCTCATTTCATAATTTTGTAGACCCTATTAGTTGACATATTTGACTTCAATATAAAAACTATCTGTATGAAAAAGAGTTTATCATTCTTTTAGTCACTCAATTGATTGATAATTGTGGTATGTTTTCAATTGTTTTTTACAAGATTAATTTCTGTTTACAGCTAAATACAACTGCTGATATCTTCAGAATACCTCTCAAGTTTATTAGTTTTAATTGCATTAAAGAATCAAAGTTTAAATTCATGATTTTAACTTTGGTCGAAGTCATTGAAATTATTATTTTTAAAAATTAATAATTTATATATACCCAATTCTGTCTTTAAAAAAGGGATTTGGGTGGGTGAGTGGTCTAAAGTGCTTGCCTTTAGAGATCACTCACATCTAACCTCAATCTGTGTGGGTTCAGCTCTCAACTTGACTAATGTTGGCAAGTGACAAAGCTTGCCAGCAACCATTTATAGCCTATAATGTGCTGAAAAGATCGTATTAAGTCCCACTAAACTTTACCAAACCAATTTATAAACAAGATGTAACTGAAAACATTTAGTCATGTATTTGAGAATTTATGGTGTGAAAGAACAAAAAATAAAATTTAAAAAGTTTTTCTCCCCATTGTAAATATCATAAACTTTGTTCTAAGACTGCTTTTATTATTTTTAAGACACTTGCAAAAGATGCAGAAATAAAGGGAGACAACTCTTCAGGAGACACTAAATCTAGTAGCAAAGAGATCATTTCCATTGAAGCAAGGGAAAATATTGAGGAGGACAGAGGAGATAAAGTCACTGGCAACAATGAAATGAACCAGTTACATGATGAAACAGGACATGATGGTTAGAGACAAAAGTTAAAGTATTCTTTGATTTACTAGGAATACATGTTTATTATTTTTTTGTTGTGTGTAAAAACTATATTCATAGCTACATAATTTGATGTATTTACTGTCTTGGAATGAAAGATTACATACTGAGTGAATATCTTCCTATAAAAGTGTACATTCACTCATATTGGAGAAAACCAGCTTAATTTCCTGCTGCAGTAATTAGGTTGCTTAGGCAAAAAATGTTTCCTATTGCACTGGTTTAAAATTATTGTAGGTAGGTATTTTCTTTTACATCGTATATTGCGATACTCAGTATATATTAAAGTACTAAGTACTTAAGGTACTGGGCTAAACGCTAAACCAACTCAATGCACAAACCAATTTTCGGAATTCTATTTTATTTTATTATTTAAACTTTTTAATTTTTGTTAAACATTATATATTTTACTGATTAGTATATATGATGTATTAAGTACTGGCAAAACCAGCTCAGTTAGAAGCACAAATCAATTTTGAGACTTTTATTGGTGTAGGGGGTGGGTGGGTGAAAAGGTGCTTGGGTTGGCAACAAAAATGAGTGGTTGGCTGATTGGAAACATGCGAGTGTGTATGGGGGGTTATTTAATTATTTATTATAAGTTATTTATTCCAGCCCTTAAAGTCAGTGGAGATCTGAATAAAAGAAGATTTATACATCAATTTGTATTCATGCAATAGCAAATGAACATAATACCACAGGTGTAATTAAGATTGTAAGTTTTAGGTTTTCAGTGTTAATATGGTAGCTGTCAAAACATAAAACTCTTAACAGTTTTGCATTAAGTTCTAAGACAAAACAAGAGAGAGAATACCTAGCTTTTTCAAAACAAAACTAAAATATCTTTTATATACATCAATAATTCTGTCAAAAGTTTCACTCTGTTATCACAACATTGTTGACACAGTTGTCAGAGAAGGTGAAACTTGCAGTAAATTTCCCTACCGATGAGGGCATGCCTGGTTTCAAGTAGTCATTTGTTTGTTTACTGCATTCTGATATCATATAAAAACTGCACCCCTTAGTATAGTCAGAAAGCAGTAGTGCTATTGCATGCTTTTAAAATACATTAAGGGTAGAGGTTGCTTCCTCATTTAAAGAAAAATAAATATTTCACTGTTTGTAACAACTGTGTGCACATATAATTTGCAATGCTGGGATTTATCTGTCAACAAGTTCTACCAGGAGGATCTTGCATCATGCTTTCATGAGTGGTATTTGGCTTGGGTGGTTGCTCAGTTAAAAAAACTGGAGGAGAGCGAAGGTGCACTTAAGCTAATTTATGCATCTCTGCATGTGGCAGAAGTGTTATTTTGGACAAATGTGATTAAAATGATAAAGTTGGACTGATGTGTTGATTGTTTATTCATTAGTTAGTTATTTGTATGGAATATATTTAGTAATAAAAATGTGATGTTGAGTTCCATTGTACATTGGAGTTGTACTTGTGATCAGCAGAATCAATATTCAGTGAAACTGAAATATTTTATGAAACAAACATTGTTTGAATCAGACACAGTAGTTGCTTTGACTTTAATATATCTATTGAAGACAGAATATTGTGGGTGAAGGGTATCCTATGAATACAAGGATGGTTTGTATTTCATTGTGACTTTAAGTTTATACTGTTCATCCAAAAAATCCCCAAATATCAGTACCCCATGAATAGTAATGAAGTGACAGTAGCATATTTACCTGGCATTAAATTTACGCCAGAATGCCAGTATGTCACCATATTATGGAATCAAAAAGTGTAAGCACTTGATACAAGATATTCTTTTTGCAGTCATTAGGTAATATATGGATGAATTATTTAAATCGTACAACAAGCCAGTAGATAAAAATACTAACTATGCTGGAACAAAACCATATTAATAGAAGTGATATCAAATGAGAGACTTTGCATATGACGAATGAATTGCATTTAGTTTAACAGTGAGATACTGTAGGCTTATTCATTAGATGAGTTTACCTGTACTTTAGATGAACATGGTAATACTGACTGATGTTAAATTGAGTCATTGTTGTTCCTTTTTGTGTTTGAAATTTTGAAACCAGTATAAGAACCCAACTTGATTTACT
The DNA here is from genome assembly GCA_016746295.1 of Potamilus streckersoni. Lineage (NCBI taxonomy): Eukaryota > Metazoa > Mollusca > Bivalvia > Unionida > Unionidae > Potamilus > Potamilus streckersoni. The sequence goes on along the minus strand of JAEAOA010001910.1, from coordinate 1,711,460 downwards.
ACAAGATTAGATATTTTTACTGGAAATAAGTAGTGGGACTAAGATTTTAAAATGGGACATTAAGTAGTGGGACTAAGATTTGAAAAGAGGATTTTCCTGGTGTATGTAAGTACTTTACCACTTAAAATACATCTGAGGCAATACTCATAGCTCTGGTGTTTGGTACACAATGATGGGTCCACATCAATTTGAAAATGAGATAGAGGCACATTGCTGTGTATAGGTTCTCAAAAAGTGTACAAATAAGTATATGTACTGACAGGCATCTCTGGCTACATTCTTGATTAACCCAGCATTGCATTGGTGAAAACACATAAGGATGCATCGATTTAAAGAATCTGAGAGACTGGATCTCCACAGTCATACATGAAGATTTGACAGCAACCACTTAAAGGTCATGTTCTGGCAACCTTTGAATTAGCCAGTGGGAATGGAGCTTTCCGAAATCAGAAAGTAAATCACATTTATGCTCTTAAACTATACTGCACAATATATAACGCTTTGTCTGATTGTCTGGTAAAATCAGTGATTAAGAAAATAGGTCACCATGACATGACCATTAAGTGTTTGCTTCACATTAAACAGCGGAGATCTGATTTTAAATAGATTGAATTTAAGGCATGGACATTTATTTTTTGTATTTTACAAATTTTGCATTAGTTAAGGTTTTCCAGATTTTACACAAATGTTTTGTTTTCTTTTCTCTAGAGGGTAAAGAGCCTGGAAAAGAAGGTATGGCCCCAAATGGTGGTGACAGTCTGGACCAGGAAGAAGATGCTCTTTTGGGGCCTGAGGACCCTTCAGGGGACAAAGTTGACACAGAGGAACACAACGAAGAGGAGGAAGAAAGGTGCCATTATTTGGTTATGTCAAAAGCTTAATTTCAAATTAAACACAATAACTGCAAAACTTAACAAAATAAGAGTTAATTATTTTTAGCAGGTAAATTGTAAAGGTATGGTGGGGAAAAACTGGACCGCATTGTATTTTAACAAGCCTATATCAGTAAAAAAATCATGCAAACATGAACTTAATACCAGACATGACTATAGTATATTGCAGAAAATTACCCATAATTTGTTAAAATGACTGCAAATCATACTTCTAGATTACATTGAATTGTTATGTACTTGTTTAAAATATAACATCTCTTGTAGTGTTAATATATATTTTTTATTTTTTTGCATTTGATAATTGTTCATTTAAAAAAACATGTATATATCTATTTGACCCTGGAGAGATGGACTGATGCGATTCCAGCTTTGAACAGAGTAGACTAAAACCATCTGTGCATTGATTGCATGTATTATTTTTAACAAACTGCAAAGAACCATATTGTTATTGCCTTATGCATGGCATATCATAGTGTATTAAAACCTTGTAGCTGGTGCATTATGCAGTGGCATATTGGGGTCTATTAGAACTTATGACTGGTGCTATATGCTATGGCATATTGGGGTCTGTTAGAACTTATGACTGGTGCTATATGCTATGGCATATTGGGGTCTATTAGAACTTATGACTGGTGCTATATGCTATGGCATATTGGGGTCTGTTAGAACTTATCACGTGCTATATGCTATGGCATATTGGGGTCTGTTAGAACTTATGACTGGTGCTATATGCTATGGCATATTGGGGTCTGTTAGAACTTATGACTGGTGCTATATGCTATGGCATATTGGGGTCTATTAGAACTTATGACTGGTGCTATATGCTATGGCATATTGGGGTCTATTAGAACTTATCACTGGTGCTATATGCTATGGCATATTGGGGTCTATTAGAACTTATGACTGGTGCTATATGCTATGGCATATTGGGGTCTATTAGAACTTATCACTGGTGCTATATGCTATGGCATATTGGGGTCTATTAGAACTTATCAATGGTGCTATATGCTATGGCATATTGGGGTCTATTAGAACTTATCACTGGTGCTATATGCTATGGCATATTGGGGTCTGTTAGAACTTATGACTGGTGCTATATGCTATGGCATATTGGGGTCTATTAGAACTTATCACTGGTGCTATATGCTATGGCATATTGGGGTCTATTAGAACTTATCACTGGTGCTATATGCTATGGCATATTGGGGTCTGTTAGAACTTATGACTGGTGCTATATGCTATGGCATATTGGGGTCTATTAGAACTTATCACTGGTGCTATATGCTATGGCATATTGGGGTCTATTAGAACTTATCACTGGTGCTATATGCTATGGCATATTGGGGTCTATTAGAACTTATCAATGGTGCTATATGCTATGGCATATTGGGGTCTATTAGAACTTATCACTGGTGCTATATGCTATGGCATATTGGGGTCTGTTAGAACTTATGACTGGTGCTATATGCTATGGCATATTGGGGTCTATTAGAACTTATCACTGGTGCTATATGCTATGGCATATTGGGGTCTATTAGAACTTATCACTGGTGCTATATGCTATGGCATATTGGGGTCTGTTAGAACTTATGACTGGTGCTATATGCTATGGCATATTGGGGTCTATTAGAACTTATCACTGGTGCTATATGCTATGGCATATTGGGGTCTATTAGAACTTATCACTGGTGCTATATGCTATGGCATATTGGGGTCTATTAGAACTTATGACTGGTGCTATATGCTATGGCATATTGGGGTCTATTAGAACTTATGACTGGTGCTATATGCTATGGCATATTGGGGTCTGTTAGAACTTATGACTGGTGCTATATGCTATGGCATATTGGGGTCTATTAGAACTTATGACTGGTGCTATATGCTATGGCATATTGGGGTCTATTAGAACTTATGACTGGTGCTATATGCTATGGCATATTGGGGTCTGTTAGAACCTTATTGCAGTTGGATGCATGTTATGGTTAAATATGGCTGATTGTTTATGATTTGGAGGAGAGGTTAGATCTTATGTATTAAAGTTTTATATATATATATATATATATATATATATATATATATATATATATATATATATATATATATATATATATATATACCATCCTTTCTGTCATAGAATTGCGTGTTTCAACATTTTTTGTCCTATTGTAATGAGATGAACCTGGTTGGGGTTAGATTACAATGAAGACTCTAAGAATGATAAAAGAAACATGATGTTTATTTATAGATGATTAAAGATAGAAAATATACCACACCAAACTCTTGCACATAAATTCCAAGACTGGATTTTTAACAAAATTATGTGCACTAAGTTAAAAAACAGAATGATAACTGAAATAATATAATCAAAATATGATATAGTTCCTAACTATAATGAATTGTAAGATAAAATATGAAAACGAACAGTCAATAATAAAAAAAGAAATGAAATTAAACAAAAGTTAAGCACAAAAAGAAATAATCACTCAAAACAATGATATGCGAATTTCAAAACACTGTTATGGTTCAACTCAAATAGTGATAAATGGTTTCACATAAATAGTGACGGTGTTTCACTCATATAGTGATAACTAATTTAATACAAATTGGGACATGTATCTTGTGGCATCCAATTCATAACTGCAAGGTAATTTCAGCCCCACCACTCTGCCAGATGGTCAAGAAGCCACCACAAATGGTCTGCCCCTCACACTCTGCCTAAGAATCTGTAGAACCTCTTGTTCCCTGCAGACATGATTATCCTGAAGCATTGGTCCCTCACTCCAAGATAACTACTATTTTCTTCAGTGCCAACGTCACTACTAACAGCAGCACACCGGGTATATACCAACCCAAATTAGCACCGTGATTAAAACAACACAGTATGGTTCAGATACAAAGATACAGCATAGCTCTGACATTCCTTTAAATCCATGTAATATCAGTAACATGGTCCTTTATAACATGCAGCTACATAAATGACCATAAGTGGAATTGATCATTTCATAAAATTCATATCATTGGGACTGTATTATAAGGGTATCATAATGATCAGGTTCATATGTGAACCTGTACCTGACAAGAATCTTACAAAACTTGAAGTGACATTCTCTCGTATCTTAATTCATGCAACATTAATGTAAATACAATCCTTCTGTTCAGTTATATACTGGTGAACTTGAAAACAGACTGATAAAATCTAACATAGCATTACACACTTTGATCTATCAAAAATGCACAATAAATATTAGAATAAAACAACAATTCTATCCTCTAACACAGATAGGAAAATAAAATTCACATACCTGTAAAGCTGGAGATATTGCACTGTAATGTGGACCACTTACTGACAAGACTTTCCATAATGTGTAGTTTGATTGTGCCATTCGCCTTTATGTACACTGGCTATGTAGCAATGCATGGCCTGTGAGCTCAAAGTAGAAACGTTTTTTCCATTGTAAGCACTTTGCTCATGCAGCATGAAGTGAACTGTGCTCGCTTCATTGAAATAATTTATGATCTAGATAAACCATTCTCAGGTAACGATGTATGCCTGTATACAGAACTGAAACCTGAGCACAATTCTATTCCAAATACTCGTAGCAAAAAAGTATACACAATTCCATGACACCAAACGAAATGTGATTTTACATATTTGTCTTTCCACTAGAATGACAGTGCAGCTAAACAATAATTCGTTAAGATGTCAACTTTTTACAAGGGTCATTCTCTACATCTGCCCAAGGGGTTGATACTGTTACCATTGCACTATAAAGGCCTCATGCATATAATTTTCTCTTTTCAGATTGCTTGGAAAGGATGATAATGACAAAAAAGTAGATAACAAAGGTATGTCAGATGCTGGATTTTACACAGACCTGGAGGTTAGTTTGCTTGATGATAGTGAGAGCTTTCTTACCTCCAAAGAAACAATGAATGCTGCGGAAGATAAAATACACAAAACTAATACTCCAGAAACTCTAGAAACTAAAATAAATGTAAACAAGAGTGTGACAGAGGAGACAAGTAATGTGACCACTGTGTATGAACTGAGAGTGGTGGAACCAATGGATATAATAGCAGAAGAGCTGAGTAAAGATCTAGGATCAGAAGCAGATGAATGTAGTGTGGAGTTAGAACAAATGTCTGAAAAACCAAATGAGGAGACTGCACAAATGTCAGAGGGAAATAGTAAAGAGACTGAGACTTTAGTTGAAGAATTGGGTAGTCTTGGTGAGTCTTCTCATAAAAATATTGGTAAGGAAAATGCTTTAGACCAAGAAGAGCATCAAAGAAATGAAGTCACAATTGCAGCACAGGATTGTTCAGTGGGGGATACCAAAGAAAGAAATGAGGTCATAATGGCAGCACAGGATTGTTCAGTGGGGGATACCAAAGAAAAAACAAAATATAGCGAAGTGGTAAAAGGGGCTGATGATGTTGCACACTTCATGGAATTAAGGGAAGATATAAAATCTACAGCAGATGAGACAAAACATGGGATTGATATGGATGCAGAAAAAGTTGCTACAGACAATACAATAGCAGATGAGAAGGATGAGGTATAACAAGTGTAAACACAAGATATAGTTAACAATTAGTGCCAGATTCCATTAACGTCACCCACCTCACATATTCATTGAGAATCTGTTTTTGTTTTCTTCTATATGTTAAACTTCAACAGTCCACTCGAACCGTCCAAAGTGTATCCATCCCATGTCTCCCATGGGTCTGCTTAAGAGTGGCTGCACCATAATTGTGTATTGATCAATATCTGGGTTGGGGGTGGGGGCCGAGTGGTCTGAAGTACTCACCATTGCAGATAGTTGACTAAAAATAACATTAATGCTTTGCAATATAACAATTTGGTTGTAATGATTGACATGTACACAACTAGAAATTAACAATAATGCCATTCCATGCAATGACTGACATACACAGCTTGGAATATACAACAGTGCTGTTGCTTCTAACGATTGACATGTACACAACTATAAATATAACAATAATGTTATTTGCTTCTAATGATTGACACAACTTGATATATAACAAGAATGCCATTTGACATATACACACTTTGAAATAACATAATAATACCATTTGACATAAACACAGCTTGAAATATAATAATAATGCCATTTGCTTGTAATATTTAACATATACACAGCTTGAAAGTTGTTTCTCTGGATTAAAAATTGAATACCTAGATCTTGTCCTAATGCATGCATAATAGACATTTGATTGTGGCCTAATTTGATGATTAATTTGTTATTCTTTAATCAGGCAGTGGCAGATAAGAAGGATGAGGAGAAAGAGGAGGAAGATAATGATCTCACACATGCAAAGCAGAAGTTAGACATAAAAGAAATGAAGGGTGAGAATGAAGATGTGGAAATGGTGCCAGTTGTAGAAGCTGATGACATGCAAAAAGATAAAGAAGGTAATAATGGACATAATTAATTGTAAGGTAATCTGTACATTGAAAACTTTCCAAAAAACATGCGTTCATGAAGTTCACATAGCATAAATATACCGTGAAATTGCTATTATCACATATTGAAAAGATATTTATAAATGCAACTGATCTATCCTCCATTGCCTCAACTCGGAAACTAAGCATATCCCCACCATTTAATTACATACACAGGGTGACCCCGCTTTAACACGGTAGTTGGGATAGAACCTGACCCTATTAGAGACTGAATTGTGTTATAAGCAACCAGGTCTGTTAGCTGAAGAAAATGATGCATGTAACTGAAAAAATGTGGGGTGGGTGGGTAGGTAATATATATAGTAACAGAAAATATTTACTTCATTAGCACAGTTATCATCTTAAATCGATGCATATTAGATGAGAAATACACCTGTAGTGAAAATAGAAGGCATATATATTTTACTTTATTCAGAGAACCATGCATTGGTATATATACATGTATTCTGTTTATATATACATGTCTATTGTATAGCAATTAATAAAGTATCAACACCATGTACTTACCTGCGAATCAAGTTACATACAGTGAATCCACAATACAACTAATTCCATCAAAAATATGCACACAGATTTAAAATATTCAATAATTTTGCATAGGTCTGAATTCAGTGGAAAAAAATAACAGTCACATAATGAATTATGGAGCACATTTACATTTCAGTATGTCCCAAGTCAGTGAAAGTTTGCATTTTAGCGCCGTCAGTACAGTTCATAAGCATAAACTTTCTTCCTGTAAAAAGGAAATTTTCATGGCACAGTAAAAGTGTTCCAGTCACATTGGAAGATGAAACAATCCATAATATTCAATTGCTTTTATTTAAGTTCGGTACTGACTTCCTTTGAAGAAAGGTTCTTTGTTTTCTTTGAAAATTGTAGTCGGCTTTCTTTGATGAAGGGTGCATGTATTAATGACATCACCACTAATAGACAGCTTTAAAGAACCAGACAAATGCCTGTTTTTATGATGGCAACATCAAAAAATTGTATCATTGAGACTGACCTTTTACTCATTTGCTTAGTACGTTTTCGTAACGGTTCTTCAAAGGTAATGCCTTTTTTTTTAAAATTCAGCTTCTATTTTATTTGGGTATATTTTTAAAAAAATTAATTGGCTGTCGTATGGTCAATTGTAGTTACTGTTCCTCCCTGCATATTGAATAGGCAAGTGAGAGCTTGTTTTTTTTTTGTTTTTTTTTTGCTTTAACATTTGTGGTAGTGGAGTGATGCTGCTTTTCACACATGCATCAGAAATTAAAGAAAGGGTTTTCTGGTCTAATGACAGAGATTCCTACAAGAAATGTAAATGTTCTGAAGGATTTAATTTTGAGTGAAAAGAAGAGGAATTTTACTTTCCATCCACATAGACATGTCAGTCTATGTAAATATATAAGATAAGATAAGAATTCTTTATTTCAGACTGCATAGTCCATACATCTAAATTAAAATACTGATATATGTTAATTAAATATATTAATTACCAGCAAGCAAATATTCCATGAAAGATACATTATGAGATAATGTCTTGTCTGGTTGATCTCCACTACCAGAAATGTAAATTTGGAAAAAGGTAGATATCTCAAAACATACAGTGCTCATGCTAGATGTCATGAATGTATGCCTGTGATACTGACCAATCATTTTAACTTCCTGTTGACACTTTTACCATGGTAAGACTGACTAAATGATAATTCTCACGTGACTCTTCTTCATCGTAAGTAAACTTTGTGATAAAAATATATCTCACTACTAAAAATAGAATCCCGAATCCGAGAAAAATATTCATTGCAGTTAAATACAATGAAACAAAAATGAAATAAAAAGAATTTTAACCTTACAAGCAATTTAAACACATATATTTTACTATGTATATACAGTATTATGAAGTGAATCCAGAATTATCTTGATAAAGATCTGTTACAATCCTAAATGAATGAAAAGTGCTATATACAATTTTACCTTGAAAATCTATTTATTGTCTGGTGATCCTTAGTGAAATTGTACTGCTTGGAGATCCAGTATGGCTGAACTACAATGTTACCTTGAAAATCTATTTTTTGTTACTAATTCAGAATGAAAAATTATATTGAAATGGAGTTTTTACTGGAAGACTTAAAATGATGTCTAGTTGGTCAGAAAAGAAAATGGTACAGCTTGCATGTTCAGTAAGGCCACCATCTTGAAAATCTTCATACTGCTACCCCTGAATTGATGGTCATATAAAAATAGGGTTTTTACTAAAGACTTATGATGTCTGGTTGTGTTCTAAATGAAAATGTTGTTGCTCAGACATCCAGTATAGTTACTACAGTGGCCAATTTCAAAACTTTGTTATCACTAATTCTGTTGAATGAATGGTTATATCAACACAGTTTTCACTGAAATACTTCTTATTATGTCTAGTTGGTTCTTTATGAAATTGGTGCCAGTATGACCTTCAATATAATGCAACAATAGCTATTTTGAAAATCTTGTTATCACTATGTCTCTTAGTGAAGCATATCATATTGAAACAAAGTTTGATGTCTGATTGTTCTTGAATGGGAATGGTGCCAATCAAATCCCAGTGTGGTGATCATTGCAGCCATTTTGAAAATCTTGTTGCTCTAATGGCAAGTCATATCGTAGGGTTTTCACCAGATGGTTTCTTATGATATCTAGTTGGTTGTAGATTAAAATGGTGCTAATCTGATATCCATTATGGCTACCATATTGGAAAATCAAATTGCTGCTTTTAATGGAAAGTCATTTTGACATGGGGATTTTCACCAGAAGAGTTCTTATGGTTTAGTTTGTCATGAATGAAAATGATGCAAACTGACCCTCAATATAGTCACCATGTTGGCCATCTTGAAAATATTATCTTAACTCCTCCAAAACAGATGACCATACCTATAAGGGTTTTTTATGATGGTCCTAAATGAAAATGGCTATCACGATAGCTGCTTTGAAAATATTGCTATTCTTCCTGAATGGAATGGTCATATGGACATGGATTTTGGTGTTTAATGCACAAAGGCAGATAGTGGTCATATGGACATGGGATTTTGGTGTTCAGTGCACAAAGGCAGATAGTGGTCATATGGACATGGGGTTTTGGTGTTTAATGCATATAGGCAGATAGTGGTCATATGGACATGAAATTTTGGTGTTTAATGCAAAAAGGCAGATAGTGGTCATATAGACATGGGATTTTGGTGTTTAATGCACAAAGGCAGATAGTGGTCATATGGACATAGGATTTTGGTGTTTAATGCATAAAGGCAGATAGTGTATCTAGCATAGGAAGAACTATCAACTTGTGGGAAGCTATTGACAAACTTTCTCACATCATTGAGCTGAGCCTTAAACTTGTGTGGATAACCATTATGTGAGTAATGTGTAAAGGTGAGTGCCTGATACCACTTGGTCACTTGAGGCTCCCTATCAACACAAGACTTACAGTGATATGTGCTTGATTCTAAGTGAAAATTTTGCCAATCTGACAATAGCTTGAAAAGTTTTTGTTGCTAAATAAGATCAAAGATGGTTTCAAAACTCAGTAGATTAAAGGCAGAAATGGCCTTATATTAATTTCATTTCTATTTTGCTAGTAGAGTGCCAGTCCCCATGAGGGATTCTTGGTGTTGGTGAGGTTGGTATTGCCATTTTTGCCCTACATGTGAATGCAATCTGTGACAGAACCTTATGAACACAACTAGTACCGCAATTTGTGGTGTGTCACAATGAAACATTTTATGGTCATCATTTGAAGATGTGATTTTCAACATATCAACCCACTCATGCAGTTATTGTTAGAGTTAATGCCCTTTTGTATCTGAAGGCACTGAAAGACAGAACCTTGTGAACACAACTTGATTTGAAGTTGGATCTTTGTTAAACCTAGTGTATACTATGGTCAGATGTGTTAAATCTTTTTACTCCAAAGTTTTGAGTTATTTCCATTAACATATGGAAGCAGTATGTCAGAATTTTGAGAATATAACTATTCTCAGTTTTTAGTGGACTGTTTTGAAACTTAGTACATATTATGGTCATCATCGAGATAAATGGATGCTTACCAGTCATTGAATTCAATTGTCAGAGGTGTACTTTTCATCTGCAATATGCTCATCTCCATCGTGGCAGAAGGGGTGAGATGTGGGAGAGGTGATGATATATGTGGGAAAAATGCTCACCATTTCTAAAGTTGTAGTTCTGGTTCTTCTTGAAATGACCCTGTCTATGACAGCCATATTATCCTTTAACTTTGCAGGGGAACTAGAAGAAATGGAAGTTGAAACTGATGATATATTCAAGAGAAATGATAAAGAACAAACCAAGGATATTGCTGATTCATCAGATGTGGAAATGAAAGAGTCAGATGAGGCAACCAAGAAGGGAAATGAACAGGGAGAGACAAACAAAGATGGAGACAAAATGAAAGAGTCAGATGAGGCAACCAAGAAGGGAAATGAACAGGGAGAGACAAACAAAGATGGAGACAAAATGAAAGAGTCAGATGAGACAACCAAGAAGGGAAATGAACAGGGAGAGACAAACAAAGATGGAGACAAAATGAAAGAGTCGGATGAGACAACCAAGAAGGGAAATGAACAGGGAGAGACAAACAAAGATGGAGACAAAATGAAAGAGTCAGATGAGACAACCAAGAAGGGAAATGAACAGGGAGAGACAAACAAAGATGGAGACAAAATGAAAGAGTCAGATGAGGCAATCAAGGTAGGAAAAGATGAAGAGGAGACAATCAATGAGGGAGACAAAATGAACAAGTCAGGGGAGACAGCTAAGATAGTGGAGGAGCAAGGGGTGACAATTACTGATGAGAAAGAAGACAAAAAACAAGAGCAGGCGGAATGCAAGTCAAAAGAGGAGAAAGAAGAGGAAGATAGAGAACCTGGGCTAAAGATTGTTGGTGTGACATCAGCTGTTGCTGTGGAAACACCAGAGGAAAAGAAGGAGAAAGAAGAAACAAAAAATGATGACTTGAAGAAGGAGGAAAACAAAGGTTTGCTGAGATTACATTTTTTCTTCCAAGGCCAAAGACTGATGGAGATTTGTATAATTGTAATGTGCATTTAACATTTTAGTTGTGGCTGCATTAGATATGTATAGTGAGTAGCCATTATTACATTTCCATAAAAAAGCTGTGGACATGTTGTTTGCATGTCAAGTCTTGAAGTGTTTGTAATTTGGTACATTGACATGAAATTACATTGCTTTAATTTCTGTTGAAGGAGTAAATGTTCATTGGACAAGCATACTTTAAAAAAGGTGATTAGGCAGGTTCATCATAATGTACAAGATCAAGTTTCCATAGGTCTCCATTTAAAAATGGCAAGCTAATAGTTTACACTCAAGACTTCAGATCTAATTTAGAAAAACAAGTCATAGTTCTGACAGAGCTTTATCCTACAAAATCCACAGAAAGTGTGGCAGTTATGAGCGTATCTTTCAGTCTTTGAAATTAATCCTTCTTTCCTGCGTCTCAGAATTATAGAATTTTTATGAACTATAAAGTATTTCATTTTTATGTTTTGAAACAGATATCATTCTTATAGGGGAAGATGATGACAAAGTGAAAGATGGTAAGGAAGGAGAGAAGAAAGAACAAAATGATGAAGAAGGGGCCTTGGGTCTGCAGATAGCGACAGTGAGTGGTGGAGTAGAGATGGTGCCAGATGAAAAGGGAGATGGTCCTAAAACTGTGGTAATAACTTTATATACCATGTTATGAGTTTAGGGCAGGATTTAAAAATTTGTCCATTTGTATGTGTCCTCAGTTTTGACTGTAATTTTCATAATGTACCAGCACATACCAAAATTGCAGTCTGGGTTCAATGGTGGGATGAAATTATGTCTAAATCCGGTTACTGTGACTTTCCAAAGATTATTCAGAATTGCCAAAATTGAGCTTTGATTCTAATATAGTAGCATGGGCTTCAGAACAAATTCTGAAGAGGAATAGCCCTATCAGAGACAAGGGCCTTTGCAAAAGGGTTGAGACAGTCATCAACATAAGCATTAATTTGCAAATAAATTCAGGTGTCCATATCCACCTGTTTCCATTGGTATTGATGCCCTGTAGTAGAACCTGTCATATGAGACTGTCCCTTTTACCAACAAAAGAGTGTCTCAAGACAAGTCATTTATTAGTAGAGGTCACTGTATTGTATAATAGCTTATCTCCATTTATTAAGAATATCGTTTTTAATGATAGCTCTTCTCCTTAAGGGTCACCTTCAAGTCCGATCTTGTTGTACTTTGTCACCTTTGGTGACCAAAAAAAGTTACAAATTGAATTCTTCTTGGGATGAATTTAAATCCAGGTCACTGTGACCTTAATAACAATAATGTATTTATTTAATAATAATAATAATAATAATAATAATAATAATAATAATAATAATAATAATAATATCAATATTTTAACAGGACAACTGACTTTTAAGGAATTAACCTACCTTCTGTAATGTATGATAGGGCTGTCAAAAATCAAGAAAAAACCAACTGGGTACCCATTGCAAATTTTAACAGGTACCCGGGTACCCGTTAGCGCATGAATGACATGTACAATCATAGACCAACTAATTTTTATCTCCATTTCTTTAATATTTCTTTTATGGCGATAGAGGCTAACTGTGTACTACTCTGTCTGATTCATCCACACCAACGTAGCTGCGAATTGTCTGACCACACGCTTTTAATTAATAAATTTATTTAGAATGACCTTTGTACACAGATGGTAGGTATAATCCAACTTTTAATGATCACTGTGATCAGCCACGTTAAAAGCTTTAGAACACTCGCATTTTTTAAAGTATAAGTCCTTGTTAGAACAGACCACGTTTATTCATCTGCATTTGAACGCAGATTTGAATTACCCATGCATGCATGCCCCAGTTATACCACATGACCACGCAATCGCATAAGTGTTATTTTTTCGGAATTATAATTCTTAAGATAGTTATGGTAAAAACGTAGTATCGAAAATAGAAATATCGGTATATGTATGATGGCTAACTCTCAAAATTCGCAGAGCTAGTTGACTAGAAAAACAACGAGCTGCTCAGAGATTACTTTAAGGCATTACGAAGATTTCAAGGTGTCTAGGTGATAATTGTTCATAATATAAATTGGGGGATTTCTTTGACATGTGTGTTCAAAAATCAAAGGTATCCACCTGGTTTCCTTTAAAAGAGCATGCAATGTACCAATCATTTAGCACCTACATTCAATATTTATGGTCTACAAAGAGGCTTATTACCTGTAGAACAATGCTATGTTTTAACCTTGGTATATAATGCCTATGGGATAATGGTTTGTCCGGTTGCACAATGCCAATAAATTTTATTAATCCAAACAGACTGTCGGGACATATGGTTTATTTATATTAAGCAGAAATCTGGTTTCTAATTATAGCCATAGCTGTCACACCTGTTTGAAGTGGTTGGCGAGTGTGGCTTTTTTTTTTTTACAGGTATCCGCATTTACGTTTCAATACCCGGGTTTTTCTATACAGTCGGGTAGCCGGGTACCTGATGACAGCTCTAATGATATTAACAAAAATATGTACAAAAATGTTTCATTAATATCTGTACCATGCACATACACATAAAAACAGATACACTACTCATTTTCACCTATGTCTGTCTACACATTTCAGCTGATATATAAAATGAAATGGTGGACACTGAATATGTGTTTCCTTTCAAGCAACCATCCTTTCGAGAAAGGATTGTACATTTTGAGTCTGTTTAGTTACCTTTAGAATATTTTTACATATGGCACCTGAACACTGGAAGCATCTTTTTAAAAAAAGCTAATTTTTAGTTTTGCCAGTTTGTAGTTAATTTAAATAGTGGTCTCAGTTTATGTGTATATGCCTTTTCTGCTCTGGTCAAAATAAAAGATAGTGTAAATACCCAGGAGATGACTGATAATTTTGTTGGGTTTATCAATTTTGTTGGGTTTATCAATATTGATTAACAAACACTGACTCATGTTACAGAATTTCTGATAATTTTGTTGGGTTTATCAATATTGATTAACAAACACTGACTCATGTCACAGAAGTATATTATCTTATGAGCTTTGCATGCTACAGTTATTGTTCCTTAAAAAGATTTGACATAAGTTCAGCACATCCAAATATTTATTATTTGTTATTTTTCAGAAAATTGAGTCGATAGATTAGTTATTGCTTTTTGTACAAGGCCCTGAAAATAATTCTTGTGAAGTAGATACATCTGATTATGATATTTATTTTGCTGAGAATGAATTTACCATTGTGTTTGTTGTTCTTTGAATTTGTTTTTACTGAAAGAGAAAACATTCTGCAGGGAATAATAACATCAGATCACATCAGTTAACCTCTGCCCCAACATGTTTTAGTCAAGATTCTGCTTTTTTAAAGTGTGAAATATGATTGAAGTAAAATTTTATTAATTTTAAAATTGGTAAAATGCTATTAAGGAAAATCAGAAATTTCAGCAATTTAGCAATTTAGTCATATTCTATCTATCATGTTCCAATAAATTCCTATAAACTTAAGGATTCCCATATTTTTCTAGTTTTTAAACAAAGTCATATAAATTGTTAATTTTGATACATGTCCATTGACTAAAAATGGTTTTACCATGTATTAGACCATGATTTTATGTACGTTTTCCAGGAGAAACACCATGTTAGTAGCCTACTAATCCACATTTTAACCTGCTGCTGTAATAATCAGTGTTTGTTAAAATCTACGATGTAAATGTATCCAAGCTTTGTTTCTATGTAAATAAGAAATTAAATCAAGCTAAATAAAAAGATTTGGAAGTATGATTCTGAAGGTATTTATGACCAAAATCTATGTGTTTTTCATGTAAAGATTTGAAATATATGTTGAAGAAAGGAGGAAGTTTCCTGAAATAAGGAGGGATTTGACCAGGAAATAAAAGTTCAGCAGTTTAAACCATTTGTTGATTTGTTGACTCAGTTTTTGCAGAATTGGGTTAATATTTATATAGGGTAGTGAATGTACAAAGATCTTACTTGATGTCTTATATCATGCTTTATATTTTGTCCCCTTCCAAAACTAATAAAGATAGAATTTTCAACCAAAAACTTAAAAAAGTTTTTGAGTAAAAAAACTGGAATCAGAATTCTTACTTTTTTATACTTTTTTACACTATGCACTCCTCAGGTACAAAACATAATCCCAATTACTAAGACTTGCAAAATGTAAAGTGACATGTTACATCGCAGTCCATTAATCATTTTGCCTAGTTAGAATTATTGTATCAGACTATTGACTGAGCAATGAAGATGTATTTAGTATCACTCGTGCTTGTCTCTGCATCTATCTTTGTATCATACATTTTAGTCTTTCTTTGTGTTTAGGTAAGTTTTTCAGGCATGTTAAAGCCCTAAGTTGCACAGCTTTGTAGATGTAAGTTTGGTGAGCAGAACACGGTTCCACACAAAACAGATCATCATATCCAAAGATATTTTGGTTCCGCAACTTCTAAATATTAGATGCAAAATCAAACTATGAGCAGTTCTTGGTGGGTAGAAACACCAAACCACCAATAGGAAGTATTGTCATGTATATTTCATGCCAGAATTTAATTTTGCATTGTTAATTCTTTTGGATCTTTAGCCACTGAATCATATAAAAGACACATATTTATCATCTTTAACACATCTCTAGTTTCAATTATATTTTTTTTTAAAGCTATTGATTTAGAATAGTGTAGAAAATATGCAGATGTAATTATTTTACTGAAATATGATTTATTAATAGGGAGATGGAAAGAAAGCAGAATCAGCCAAAGAGGAAAAAACATCCTCCAAACCACTGACAGGCAAGTGCTGTTAAATTAAGCCTTCCTTTCATAATTGTCACTCATTTTGTCGATGCATACATGTGTGAATTCATCTCTTTTCCTTTTCATATTTCAAAAATAGGCCACACTATTCTGCATGTCATCATTTACAATTTATGGAGGCATTTTTTTTTTAAATAGAGATCTTCCTAATACTTATTCACGCATCAGATCATCATTATTAAAGACTTCTCTTTGTAAGCTTCCTCTTTGCCACAATATAATTAATAATTAAATATGTCTTACAATGATTTATGTTGTTTGTGTTTTTTTTTTCTTTCATGCCACACCAACACTTTAAGTATATATCATGTCTAGGCAAGTAGAGTAAAGTGTCATGCTATAAGACCTACTACAATAGCCAAACCAGGCTGGTGTGATATTGGGTATTAAACCCACATCATGTAGTCATGAGTCAAGCACCTTATCTGCTGAGGCACTGAAGCTTCCCGTTGATCGTGAAGAGGAGGGTAATGGTAATGATGATAATTATCTTGGTGATAATGATAAAGAATTTTATGAAATAGAAACATTAATTTATATAAAACTTTTATGCAGATGATGATGATGATGATGTCATCGCAATAAAAGAAGAGAAGGCCCCAGTTAAGGCCCCACTTCCTCCGAAAACGACTCCCACAAAAGTGCAGCAGTGTATTGTGTGTCAAAAGGTAACCTGATAAATGATTGTTCAAGTTTCATTTTGTTTTCGTTAGCATGCATCACTCTACAATTAGCAATCTTTATGTCCTAGATTTAGATGGGCAAATGTTCACAACTCATATTGCACTTCTCGCATATTCCAGAATTGCAACTACAGGAGGAAACATCACAGTTTTTAGCTTTGGGGGAGTTTTATCTTTCCTTCCATTCATTATGGTTCATTTCTGACTAGGACATTATGAGAGATTATTCTTCCACTATTTGGCAACCCATTCTCTAGCCATGTCCATACAGCTTGTAAGTCCAGTTGCATATGGTACAATGTCTTGCATACTTGTATTATCAGCTGTTTTTACTTTCAACCATCCCAAAGGGTTGCTGACCAGTCCATTTGGGCTGGCAAGTTGGCTATACAAGTCAACCTCTTGCCCGAGTTCAGTTGCATCAAATAGCCATACTTACATAACAGTCCACCGTCCCTTTATATATGTACAGGTACTTGTATAACTGATCCATCTGATTTTCTGCCTAACCTACTGTCTAGGTGGCCTACCAACCATCCATTCAGCTGTCTGTCCCTGCAACAAATACCATGTTGTTTGCCTGGCTGCAATACCAGACAGCAGGTTCAGTGTAGTTGGCTTTCTCAGTAGATCAATACCATATTCTGCCAAGGGATAATGGCACTTTTTCATGTGAATGATACATAAAGTGCCAGATTAGGACATTTGCCCAGTGAGTGAGGGGACAACCTTGATCAGTTAGTTTACTCCAATCCCTTGATGGAGTGGATGAACTTCAGCTTTAAACCGGTGGTAGATAAAATTTATTAGATTTTGTCTTGCTCTGAGGGTCTAGCATCTCTGTCTGTGAGCCAGGCATGTAAGATCAAGGCCTTTGTTGGTGTTGAAATTAAATACACCTTTTATACTCATCTCTTTTGTCCCATTCCTTCATGGTCAGCTGCATCTGGGGGCTGGAGGAGAGGGTCTTTCATATCAGCCTTCAGGAAATGAAAGCCATAATTAATGCTTTTCATTTTTGAAATGACCAGCTTTGTGCAAGAGTATTCCTTGTTGTACACCAGTATTTTGGTGATCTACCTTAGATATATAAGTCCTAGTTTGGGACTTTCCCTGCTGGTTTTCCCAACATAAGAATATTGTCCAGATCAGACACATTCCTGGCAGGCTCCATGTCCTATCCAATTCATCATCAGGTAGGAGTCTCTATTGTCAATCTCTAACTGGATATGTCCATTTTGACGATGTTTCTTGATAGATATATTTGTGAAAATTGAAACCATAAACTGCCTACCTTTGTCTCTGCTTTGAACTCTATATTAATTATTCATAAAAGTTGCAAAATATATTAATTGATAGAAAACATTTGTGAAATCTTACCAACATCATTGTGCATTCCATGACTCAGAATCAGGCCAAGGTACATTCATACATCATAGTATATCAGCTTTGACATGGATCTAATAAACCTGCTGGCGTTAGTCAACTGTTTCACTCATTGTTTTCCGTTTGGAATGATTCATGGATTCTGACACAGCTCAGCTTAGACTAGAATGAGCTCCTGGTCACCTGGTCAGAACTTTGCTAGGATTGCTATATTACAATACTAAAGTTTGTAAATGTGTACACAGCTTAAAATAACTGCAGCCATGCTATTGAATCAAAATGATTGAGTACTCTATTTTCCCCTCATTTACTCATGAGACTTAATGTACATCTGACAGCTAGATATATGTGAGACAATGACAGTGTGCATGCCTTACCTAACTCCATATGCAATTATTTTATCTGCTTTGTGTCTTTTACATCTTATTATGCCTAAACAGTTTTGTAAGACTGGTGAATTTTGTGACAAATTAGGTAAAAAAAAATTTCGGATCATTGTGATATTGTATCCCACTATTACATATATGTATGTGATGAAAAAAATGCAGCCAGATGTACTATCTGGACAAGTGCAGACTGATCCAAAGTGACCTCAAAACTGTGCAGTGGCATTTATACTTGGAATGTTTTTTTTAAAAAAAATAAAATGTTACTTATCAAAATTCCTGTCAACACATTTTTTTCGGCAGTAAATAATGTAGTTTAAGAAATATTGCCATCATTATCATTAAATCTGCTGTGTAGTACAACCATTTTTCAAATCCACATTATATGTGAAAATTATACATACCTTAAGGAAAAATTAAGAACAAAATCTTACCCAGAGATGAAATATATAATTTAATTGGAATTGGTAATTACTGCATGACTGACAGCCAGGTACATGTTATTAAATGTTTACAGGAAATAAACTAAAAATAAGTCATTTAATGAGTAAAAATTGCAGCCCTTTTTATTATTAGCATCCATTTCATAATTAGTGCAACATGATTCTTAAATGATTTCACTCTTGTGAGCCATTTTTTTTCTCACATTTTAGTTGTTAGCACAATAGACAAACTTGACTGCAAATTATTCAAACTGATATCACTCTACCTGCATAAATTGTATGGGGTGCAATTCATGACACATAACAAACTGACAAGCATACTTTTATAAATTCTATTGTGTACAATTCATGACATACTTCAATCACTTTACCTATATAAATTTTATTGGGTACAATTTATGACATACATCAATCACTCTACTACATGCATAAATTATATGCTGTACAATTTATGATATACATCAATCACTCTACCTTCATAAATTGTATTGGGTACAATTTATGACATATGTCAATCATTCTACCTGCATAAATTGTATGGGGAACAATTTATGACATTCATCAATCACTCTACATGCATAAATTGTATTTGGGTACAATTTATGACATACATCAATCATTCTACCTGCATAAGTTGTATATGTAACATTTCATGACACACTTAGTCACTCCATTTGCATGAATTGTATTGGGTACAATTTATGACACTTCAATCACTCCACCTGCATGAATTGTATTGGGTACAATTTATGACATACTTGACAAGCTGACAATTACTCAGTGGGCTATTTACTCTAAGGTGAATGCCAGAAAGTGGATAGCTTTCCTGTCACCAACATTCTTCAGATCACATTAGCTCTGACAGCCTTTTATTATTCTACAATGTTGATATATTTTTCTAAGATATCCAGTCTCACCATCAAACATAGATAATGCTCAGCATCCAGACATAGCTGATCCAGCCATTGTGTGTGACTTGGAGACCTTATATAAACTGCACTACCCAATACTAAATTACTAGAAGTACTGTGGACCACCATTGGTTATTGTCTTGCATTTGTCACAACCTGATACCAACCATGGTGATACCACATTCTTGGATGCTTGGTACCGGTACACATTAAATGCCCATGATGACTATATCTCAGCATGGCCCAAACCCCAGTCTTGTTTGTGGTATATATGGTGTATGCACTAAACAGAACATCTTTATACACACAAACCAGTGCCATAGTAGCATCCATTAATTTACGCTGGTGGAAAGAGATGCCTTTTGTTTCATGTTGGCATTCCTTAAAGATCATGTTAATGCATTCTTACATCACAGCTGTTTTCTTCCAACATTCTTTTTCATGGCCAGATAGAAGAGGTCAAGAGACAAGAAATGAAAGATGCAAGCCATAATCTGTCCAGTGATTTGTAATCCAACCCTTATTTCTGAGGAGAAATCTGAGAAACAAGAATGATCATCCAAGTGTATGCCAATTGAGAAATCTGTTTTCCAAGCCCATTTTTCTTGACAAGAGATCAGTTTGCAAGGGTGACATTTAAGATGGGGAGACAAGTATAATTTTTGTCAAAGTTTCTCTACCCAACCATCTCTGTCTTGTAGGAGGGGCCCTGAGTGGCCGAGTGGTTTAAAGCACTGACTGTTACGGATCTCTGCCATCTCACCTCTGTCTGCGTGAGTTTGAGTCAAGACTTGGCTAACGTGGGTAAGTGAGAAAACCTGCCAGTAGCTTCTGTGTGTCGGTGGTTCTTCCCTTGTTTTTCCACAGTTCTTCCTCCATCATTAATACTGGCCGCCATGTATAGCCTATCTTGTGCTCAAAAATGGCGTTACACCCTACAACAACTGTCATGTAGGAAATTACACCATGCTCATCCTGCCCTTTTCAGACATTCTTGGTGGGAGAAGACTCCAACATGTGCCACTAAGTTGGAGATGTTTGCCCCAATGACCCATGGATAATGCAGATTGTCTGGAGGTCCTCTTCATGATGTCCAGCAGACATCCCATTGCAGGATGAACCATGGGAAATAATTATCTACATAAATCCCAGATCTACATGCTGAGATGCCAATCTCCATTCTACCCTAGATCTTCTATTGAAGCTGTGTCCATTTCGTTGACTCCTGTAAATATATTTGTGATGAGGCAGGAAAACAAAGCTACCAACTATTGTCTTTCCAATTCCAGATCCTAAAATGTGGACATTGCATGCTCTTTCCATGTAGTGGAATAATTCTAATGAATACTTTTTCCCACTGATTTTATTCCTGTCTTTAAAATGAAAAAGAAGCCATGGCTCATAAAGAAGAAAAAAAGGTCTCAGAACAAGTGCTTGACAAAATTATTCAAATAAGAATACCCACTATGTTTGAAAGTATATGAGAGGAAATTGAGAGTTATTTCCCTGTGGTACAAGTTGAAACTCAACTCTTTTTAAAGTAAATAACTGCTCCTTTAGCTTTTTTAACAGTTAGCTGTCATCACACTCAGGAGCTACCATTTCACATTTCAGGCATGTTTTTCACATCATGGAAAGAAGGAAATGGATTAGAATCTCTGACTTGTTGTACTTTGCGTTGTCATAAGATAGAGTCTTGGCTCATCTGAATTGAATCTTCCATAGGTTCTGATGTGGTTGAATGCTTTTTGAACCATAATTTTAGCCTTCTCCACACTTTCATACAAAACCCATTTCCTAGCTGTTCTAGGTACAGCAAGGAAGGATTGAGGATACAACAAAGATGTCTCCAACCTTTGTATAAATTTTGCTTTGGCCCATTGCTAGAATGGAATCTTTCATGTTTCTGATGTGGTTGAGTAGAGCACCTTTTAAAACTGTCTTGATCTTCTATGACTCATCTTTTACACAAGTTCTGCTTCCTAGTTTTTCGTAATGACCCTCTTGGGAAATGAGGGGGTTTTTTTTGTGAAACCTATCACCCCAAGGACATCTATAGGATGGTTTTATGGCTTGTTAGTGGTGCTTAAAGCAAACTTAAAGAAAGCATCTTTGCTCCTTAGTCAGCATCATCCAGACTGGGAATAGGTCTGTTATCAGGGGCAGGCAATCCAGGCAATTGTCTGTGGTTCCAAGTGTGGAGGGGATTTTGTGGGGTCATTATTTTAAACTGCATTTATGCATGGGAGTGGGTGAAAAGGTGACTGTCACCTGGGGCACTGTTTTGTCCAGTGCAAACTTGTGAGTGTCCTGACTGAAGTCATACATGACATTCTCTAGTTTTTACTTCAGAGTTTTCATCCCATTCAGTACAACAGGTTATCATTCAGCAACTTTGCAATGACACAGTTACACTATCTCATATGGAAATAAACCATTCTGTGTTTAAGATGCATGCTAACCCAAGTTTTTATCTCAAAGCCACTACACATACATTAACAGGCTGGATTCAGAGCCAGATCTGTGGCAGTGGGATGTAACTCTCCTTTAATCATATCTATTCTCCCAATGTATTCAGTTACAGTGCAAAACCACCATGGCTTAAAGAGAAGTCATCTTTGAGTCTAGATATTATCATTTAAGTCATTGTTGAATTAGGCTATTCTTATTTAAGTCATCTTTTAGTCCTGGTATTCTCATTTATGTTGTCTTTGAGTCTGGATATTATCATTTAAGTTGTCTTTTTAGTCCTGGTATTCTCATTTAAGCCATCTTTTTAGTCCAAGTATTCTCATTTAAGTCATCTTTTAGTCAGGGTATTATCATTTAAGTCATCTTTCAGTCCTGGTATTATCATTTAAGTCATCTTTTTAGTCCAAGTATTCTCATTTAAGTCATCTTTTAGTCCAAGTTTTCTCATTTAAGTCATCTTTCAGTCCTGGTATTCTCATGTAAGTCATTGTAGAATCATGATATTATCATTACAACAAGGGACTTGTGTCATAAAGTTTTATGATCAAGAACAAATCAGTTAAAATAATTTTCACAATTTTTCTAATTATCCAAAGTATTGTCCCTTTGTACAGTGTATATTCATTTACTGATCCCTTTGTACAGTGTATATTCAGTCATTTTACTAATCCTTTTTGTACAGTGTATATTCTGTCATTTTATTGATCCCATTTGTACAGTGTATATTCAGTCATTATGCTGATCATGCACATTGATAGAGCTTAGTACTTAATTTTAGGCCATTTATAATAAGAATAACTATTGTCTGCATTCTAGTTTATCATTTAAATGAAGTAAGGCTTTAGTCTGAACAGCAGGAGACAGTGATTTTTTAGCTATCATTTATCTAACCTGTTTTCAGATTTTGTTTGGTCATGTCACTGTTTCCACATTTGTAGCATTTAAATTAAAACATTTACAAGTAATTAAAAATAATCTTTATCTACCATAAATACATTTTTTGGGACATATTTACTGAGACAAATTTATGATTTATTAGTTAATTTGATCATTAATTAGAAAAAAAGGCAATGAAGGGGTAGTTACCATTGTGATAGTGCTAAACTGACTGGTTAATAAATGTAATGCCTTAATTCAACTCTTTGAAGAAGAAAATTTAATACAAGGATACAATTACAAAGCAGATATAACAATGGCAGCAAATTATATTTTCATCTGCTAAATTATAAAAACTGGTTATAAATCAAAACAGTTCCACAGTGAGTATAGTCAAAAAGTTATTCCTTTTGGGTAGGTAATGGTAGTTAGGCAGTCTGTTGTTAAATTTCCAAGAATGATGGCATTATCTAGGCATCTTCAAGAAGGTAAATATTTTGTGTTGTAATTTGTGTTAGAGGTTTTGAAAGCAATACTACATGTATCATAACACTGTCAGATGGCAGGATTTGGAACCATATCTATATTTGGTCTTTTTGTATTCACATTATAGATTGGAAAGTGTAAATACAATATTGTTCGTAATGGAGACATCAAACACTTGTGTGATGACAACTGCTTTAAGAGATTCCGTAGCAACCCTACCACCTTTCTAAGACCCACTGCAGATAACAGTAACTCAAAAGGAAGTACACCGAAAAGTAGCACAACAAACAGTATCACCAATCGAAACAACAGCATATCTCAACAGGTAAGTAAATAGAGGATTTCTCATAGATTTAACATGAGAATAAAGTTTAATATATTTTATTTAGAATATTTTATTATTGGCATATTGTATATTAGCATATTTTATTGATATCATATTATATTATTAAGAGTTTCGTGCAAGACTGAAATTCGTTTATATAATATAATGTTTTCCATAGACTTTGCTAACTGACATCACTAAACATGTTGCAGTGTGACTAAACTTAATTTATGACAGCATTAATGATATGTGATATAAAGTTGTCATAAAAATTAAATTTTACTCATTATTAGGCAATATATTAACAAAATATTGTGTAGATAAGCATTTAAATTGTAAATAAAAAATAATTGATTGCATTTATGACATTTGTCTCTTTAAATGTAATTAGTACTTATAAATAATTATGATTTCTTGTTTGTAAATTGGTGCAAATTTCTATATAATTCACTCCTCACAAGTATTTTAATTTAAAGTAGTAAAAGGATAAATTCAGGGTTCCTATGGTCATGGACAAATTCTGGGAAAATAAATTGGTTATGAAAAGTAGTGGAAATGTCATGTAACCAGATTTTGTGATGGAAAGTGATGTAAAAGGAAGGAAAATTTTTTAATTATTGAAAATATCCCTTGACTTGTTAGTTTGTACTGTTAAAGTGGGTGGATCAAGTGGCTTTATGTATTATGTTGATCAAGCTTAATATGATGATCCATATTATCATTAGTTTCTTTGTACTTTTCATCATGAACATTAAAGAATTTAGTCGAGGAAAATCAGATATATGTCATCAATTAGTTATGTAACGGTAAAAAAATATTTATGTAGAAACTCTGGAACTAGTCACTTCTGTGTTATTTGTCACCTGAGGTGGATATTTAAAATATATTAATTTCATTCACTGCAAGAAGAACTTAAGAATCATAAATTTAATTGAATAGAAAATTTAGAAAACAGCTATGATAACGCTGTATTTGATGTGAAAGCAATGATGCCTTCTTCATATGCATTTCACAGGATGACATAGCTTTAAAGTTTAATCAGTGTGACCAAGCAGCACTTGACTTCATTACTTTGACCAAGTGGCATTTGACTTCATTATTTTGACAAAGAGGTGTTTGACTGCATTAATTTGACCAAAAGGTGTTTGCATTAATTTGACCAAGAGGTGTTTGCATTAATTTGCATGAGAGACAGATTAGCTTGATCTGATAGTAACTCGATATAAAATGGCATTTGTCAAATGGTTAATAACAATGATATAAACTCAGGGTGCATTGTATGATCAATACAGATTTCTGTGATAATTATTCCATAACTAAGGCTATTTTCTTTTTTGTTGTAGCAAGTATACAAGACATGCTCAGTGTGTCAGTTGATGAACATAAGGACAACCAAGCCATTTCTAAACTGGCAGGGTATGGATTTCTGTGGAGAAGAATGCCTGGCTAAGTTCCAGGGTGGTCTGAATGCTTCATGTTCTTACTGTGCGTCACAGATCCCACCTGCAAACAAAGCCAAGTTTTGCTGGCGTGTTGGCAACGATGTGAAACAGTTCTGTAGCTCACCTTGTTACTCAGAGTTTGTGAAGCGCTTAAAACTATGTGCCTTTTGTAACAAGGATTTGTCCTCTTCTCCAGATTCTTTCATGGCACCTGTTGGTACACAGGGTACTTTTAAGGATTTTTGTTCCCAGGTCTGTCTGAAAAAGTTTGAGGAGAAAAACAACAAGGAGGTAGAGCTTGTTGGTATGGAGAAAGGACCCAGAGGAGCCCCACAGGGGAATTTTACTTGTGCTGTATGTAGCAAACTTGGACCTGTTAAACATGAATTGAAACTGGAGGGAAAGTTGAATCGACTGTGTAGTGATCCATGTTTTTCAGCTTTCCAGTATGCTAACAAACTGACGATGAACACTTGTGACAACTGTGGTGTTTATTGCTACAATGAGGGTATGCAGCCACAGTATATTCAGTTTGAAGGACAGCAGAAAAAATTCTGCAGTTTCATGTGTGTCAACACATTTCGTACATTAAATAAGAAGACTGTGCAGTGTGCCTGGTGTTCAGCTAGAAAGAGTAATTTTGATATGATTGAACGAGTTGATGCCAACAACAAATATCAGTTATTCTGCTCGCTAAATTGCTTGTCTCTGTACCGTGTGAATCTGCAGGCAACTTCTAACCAAGCAGTAACCTGTGATCAGTGCCGAAAATTTGTCCCAGCCCAGTACCACCTGACAATGAGTGATGCTTCAGTGAGGAATTTCTGCTCCTACAGTTGTGTGATGGCATTCCAGGCACAGTTCACACAGCCAGCTACAGCCAACAAGCAGACAACACATCCTGTGTCTGCTCAACAGCAGGTCAACACTAGATCAGCAAACAGACCGGTCACACGAGGTATTGTCATTAACAGATGTATCCCTACTTAAAATGCCCCATCTTGCCCGAGGCCAACTTCCATATAAAAAGGCCACCATAACATAGTCTGTCATATTTTGTTACCATAAAAAAGCCAACTCTCTTATCAGGCCACCATTTCATCACTGAATGGCTAGCTTTATAAAGGAAGTGGACATTACAGTTTTCATCTTATGAGCTGAATCCTCAACATCACAAATTTTATTTTCAGGGATGTTTTGTGGTATTTGGGAACTAGGCTTGGTCCATCAGTTTTGATAAAGGAGTGACTGGTCATTGCTGTCTCCAGGCCTGTTTTAGAAGGACATTGCACCAAGTCCTCCCTAGATGGCCCTCATCCCTCTTTTGGGACTGTCCTGTCTTAAATCTCAAGCGGTTTAATTGTGCCATGTGGTAATGTTTAACATGTGTATCTTTTGGCCTCAACTGGTCATAATTAACCTGTTTTTCACTTGCAGTGCAGGGCTCAAAAGTTGATACTAGTAAGCTAACATATTGCTAGTTACAATTAAAATATTTATTGCTCACAACAAATGAACTTGAATTTTTGAACCAGTGATATTTTTAAAGTATATTTAAATTTTGTTTCAGAATATGAAGTTTCACACACAGAATTAAAATAAATTTCTTTAGTCAGAAGGACTAACAGCTTGAGTAATTACTTATTCAGTTGAAACTTTTCATTGCAAGCTGAATGGTGATAACAGAAACTTGACTACCCATTGGTCTTCTGAAACTATGAAAAATGCTGGCCAACAGGAAATTACTTGCCTTGACCTATGGGATAAATGCTAATTTCAAGCCTTAAATATGCTGGTGAAAATTGAAAGTTTCCTTAATTTTGCTACTTGAAAATATTGCAATAGAAACATTTGGTTAATCAGGGATTTACAAATGTTATCAAATTCAGCTTGCCAAAGACATCATTTTGTAAAGTCATACAAATATGTATTTGTAAAAAATAGATGTAGATAGATACATGGATCAGAAAGGTTTTAGAATTGTTAGAAGCATAAACACAGATATATACATATATATAGACAGGAACATGAATAGGTAGAAAATGGTATTTTTTTTATGTAAGAGAAATGTTTTGTTAAAAAACCTTTGAATGGAAAAATTAAATTACAGTATTCTAGAAAAAATGCTCATTATTCCATGATGATTGGAACTTATTGCAGCTTTGCAACATTATTTTGGTTAATTGTTTTTTTTAAACCGGTTGATTAAAGCTAGAAACCTATTGGTTTTTTGGTTTCTTTTTTTGTTGCTATGACATCATAGCATATACCCAATGAACTACATTAATAATGATGAACACTTGTCTCTGTTTATACTTACAACCAACAAATTTGTAAACACTTACTGTTTGCCACAAAGTAAGTATGTATCTGGCTTATAGTTATCACATAAACATCTTAAAAACCACTTGTGTGTGTTACTTTTTCGTCACTTTGATCACACTTTGAACAAATTCCTCCTGGTGGTTAATCATTAGAGATGAGTGCCTCTTATTTATAAACAACCTACTAAAGAAATCCCAAGTTCAATTATTGACAGTTTGCACCTAATGACCTTCAGATTGGTGACATGCATCCCAAAAATCTTTGACAAGATTGTTAAAAAATCAGCAAAGCTCAGAAATATCCTGAAGCTATTTTAGGTCTGAAAATTCTATGAATCCTGGATGTGTATAGATATGATTAAAATGTAACTGACAAGTAAAAATACATATTTATATCTTATTTGTGTAATCTTTCTTTGAATAGTAAATAGTCACATTATCACAAGAAAATCCAAGACTGATATTGACAACAAGATGGATACAGCTTGCAATAGATCAAGATCTGTGATCATTTATGTAATAGAAGGATGTACTTGATAAAAACACTAAATAAAGTTGCTGATATATGTACTTTAAAAGTGCATTTTGTGATGTAATCTGCACTGCCAGTAGGAGTATCACAGTCCTTGATGTGAAGATTGAGGAAGGCAAACATTAACCCCTGGAGGTTTTTGTCGTTTTCGCCTGAAATGTGAATAGGAAATCGATTTTGGGAGATATTTTTAGATACGTTAAATACATCAAATTGGAAGCCATTTCCAGCTTACTTGATGCCAATTTGTGTTAGAAACTTTGATTTTCATTGGCTCTTTCGCCTGAGCATGAGCAGAAGGGTAAAAACCGGACTTTTTTTTTTTTGCTAAACGGACCCATCATTTTTGTGTCGAGACCACTCTACATTGTAAATGCCCTTCTTATCCTAATTTTTGCAAAGGTTCACATGTCTGTGTGCAATTCAGACTGGTCTGTCTTTAATCTGAAGCCGAAAAGTCTAAAATCCGGACACAAAACCGGATCATGAGCTCAAGAAAATTTTGGCTGGAAAAAATTCTGGTCAAAAAAGTGATGTTTTTTCCTCTATATTTTGTAGTGCAACAAGAACATCTATATTATTTGGTATCATCATAAAGCTACATCTGTCTACTTTTCTATAATACCACCCATGTTATTGTGTCACACATATCCTTAACGCTACAGAGCTCAGAACTAGGCTACCACCTCCTGCCCCATAAATGTGGCGCTAGGGGTTAATGAGTTAAACAAGAATTTTGGAAATTTTTACATATTGTCAAAAAAATGGCTTAATTTGTAATTTATGTGTAATATCAATGCACAAGAGATCAAATACGCAAGATATATTCAAATTTTGTGACATCACCAAAATGCACTGTTTAACCCATTAACCCCTGGAGGTTTTTGTCATTTTCGCTTGAAACCCAAGTAGGAAATCGATTTTGGGAGATATTTTTAGATACGTTAAATACATCGAATTGGAAGCCACTTCTGGCTTACTTGATGCCTATTTGTGTTCAAAACATTGATTTTCATTGGCTCTTTCGCCTGAGCATGAGCAGAAGGGTAAAAACCAGACTTCTTTTGGTTTTTTTTGCTAAATGGACCCATCATTTTTGTGTCTAGACCACTCTACATTGTAAATGCCCATCGTATCCTAATTTTTGCAAAGGTTTATATGTCTGTGTGCAATTCAGATTGGTCTGTCTTCGATCTGAAGCCGAAAAGTCTAAAATCCGGACACAAAACTGAATCACGAGCTCAAGAGAATTTTGGTTGGAAAAACATTGGGTCCAAAAAGTGATGTTTTTCCCTCTGTATTTTGTAGTGCAACAAGAACATCTATATTATTTTGGTATCATCGTAAAGCTACATCTGTCTACTTTTCTATAATACGACCCACTTTATTGTGTCACACATGACCATAACGCTACAGAGCTCAGATGTAGGCTACCACCTCCTGCCCCATAAACACGGCGCTAGGGGTTAATGAGTTAAAATAGCTGGATATTTTGGTTTGACATGAATGGCTGTTAAACTAAATTTGATTGGTTAATTTTCTCTGGAACAAGCATTTTATGGGAGTTTTAACCTATCATCATGCAAGTTTTACAAATGCGTATTTCAAAAAAGGGACACACAGGAAACCAAAATGGCTGAATCAAAACAGGATTTGTCATCAGATAATGTTTTCAGTCAGCATATATTGGCTGGTGATACCTATAATGACGATGAATTTCATGTATATCTGTCTGTTTGACATTGGGAAATACCAGTGTGCAGGTTATATTTATTCAAGATACTCATGTATGAACAAAGCAAACTATGGGACTCTTGGACTTAAAATCCTAAAACAGCATTATGGAAGAGAAAAGAATCTGGCATAAGAGGCAGCAAAACACTGATTCAAGGAAGTGAATCTTCGACAGAGTTCATGTTAGTGAAAACTTTTCTCTTTGGAACAGAGATATCCAGGAGAGAATACCCATGAGGCCATACTTGTGAGATGTTAAAAATTGCACAACTATAAAGAACAGTAACTTGTTCAAGCTAGTTATGCCTATGCACTTCAGACAGCAGGCAGTGAAATGGAGTTCTTAGGACAGTATAATATTCGTACACAGAGGAGGTAGATCTTCTTCAGAAACAATTAACATATTAATGCACATAGGGAATGTTAGAGAATCCCCATACAACATAATTAAGTGTGTAGATCTCTAGTTGGCAGAACCATTGTCCACAAAAGAATAACAAGACTAACTTTCATCCCATGCAGATGTATTACCAAATTAAGTACATGCTCTCTATGTACAAAAATTAGATGACATTAAACATCTAAAACTGACTGAAATGTGTAAACTCAAAGCAAGATGAATAAAATTTGTCAAGTTTGTTGATATTTTATGCAGGCACTTAGTTCCAAGCCATCATTTGGTACTTGTATTGCAAATTGGATTACTTTTATCCAGTACACAATATTTTGAAGTAGTGTCATTAACTAATAATGAAATTGATGAAAAATACTTCTTATCATTTTAATATATGAATTCTGTATTACAGTAATAATCTGTTCATCATTTTTCTTTTTTTATCATATTTTGTAGTTTTACTGGTACCAGTACTTTTAATAAAATTGTAACTTCTATTTTCTTACAATGTAAATATTTGTTATCATGTATTAAAGGTGTGATAAAGGTAAAATGTGCTTAGTTTTGTTGTAATATCTAAAACTATTAATTAGCAAGGGACTAAAGTAAAAAGTAGGTCAACTTCATGTGTGCAAAAGTTAATGTCATATTACAGTGTTGTTAGAAACAACTGAATAGTTGAATGAGATACATTTTGCAAGGTTGCAGAACCAGCACTTGTATTGTAACCATCATTGTATCATTATTTCTGCTTATTCCTATCGGTTTTTCCCAAGTGGTATTGATATCCTGATCTGATGTTGTTCATTTCTTGTACAATTTTTACACATGAAGAATTCTCAGTATCATTAAAAAACAATATACATTAAAAAAACAATATAATCTGCACCAAATTGAGGTGTTTGAAAAGAAAATAATTTTAAACCCAAAAATTACTGATCTTATGAGTTCTGTCTTTAAAGTCTTACATTAAATAACAAATAAAGTAGCCATGATAGTAATGTAGGATGCAGTTGTTCTACTTTCACCTTTGGTATATTCAGATCTTGAATGTGATGGAGGAACATGGCTCTAAAATAAACATATCAATTTTAGAACCTGTTCATTGACTATGAGTGAAGTATATAATCCGACTGCAACCATGTGACCATACCTAATGACATTACAGTAATAATCACTATACAACTAGAGATGACATCTCTTTGAATATTTGATTTCAATAGAGCCTTAACAGAGTGGAACAGTAAGAAAGAGTTACAGATATTTAAGCGTTAGGGAGTTATTTAACAATGGCTATTCCTTCTGCCACCATTTCCTCATTGGAGATCATACACACACACAAAACTTAGATTAAATCCTGAAATCCTACCAGCATCCCTGCAGGGGAGATAACTTGACCATTTTATTTGATTTTATTGGTTTCCGGTTATCCCATGGTATTTCTGTTACTTGAACATAATGTTACAGTGTGTCCAGTCAGCATGGTCAAAAAAGGCATACAACAATTGAGTTGTTGAAAGACTCGCATTACTAAAGATGAAAGAATGAGAACCATACTATAAATCAGTTAAAGATTAAATAGAGTATACATGGTTTGACTGTACCAGATTGGTTGATAATGAAAGTAAGATTTTAGTAAAAGGAATCTTTTGAGAGCTTGTCCTGCTTGTAATTGAAAAAAATCAGGGACATAATTTCCATCACTTTACAGACCTGAGTTTGGAAGACTCATTACTGAAATCAGCAACTGACTCTTTGGTGTAGTATTAAATCCCGCATTTTAAATTTGTGTAGATCCAGAGAATGGTGCAGCATTTATGGTTTTCTTTATATAAATGCTATCTTCACAGATGTGTCTATACTGATGCAAATTTGATCATGAGCACTCAAAATTTTAAGTTATTGAATTTTAATATGGTGTTTGCACAGTCTACAAAGGGAACTAAATTAGTACAGCAAGTCTTGGACTCTTTGAGTTTTGTTCAGAAACATGGAATCCAAGCAGAATACATCCAGAAATGTAGCGGTTTTCTATTTTGGATTGAATCTCCCCATTGCATTTTATATTGATATGCATATTCACAAATAATTAGCATTGTAGTAGGAAAAGTAAGTAACAAATTTAGATACATATCATAAACATGACAAACAGTATGTGGGGGGACATGATCATAAAAACAGGCTGGAATGGAGAAGTATAATAACTATAACAATAAGTAGAAGTGTACCTCTTTTTTGATATGTGCAACATTATTTTCTCAGCTTCAGTAAGAAATTACATCAAATGGAAGACAATAAAGGTTGTACAGTTAACTAAACCACATGAATTTTAGCTACTTAAATTGATTTTAACCTTCTGGTTATATCTGTTCTGGTCTGTTTTTTTCATTCTGGTGATTATGTCCACTGAATCAGTATGGTTGGAAACAAATTTGGCAAATTTAAAGATTGAAATATCTTTTGGCAGATTATGATTATACACTACTTTTGCCTGAGAGAAGTGAATAATTTCATTTCTTGGTTTGTTGATTCTGGTTGTTGCTCAATTCAAATGCATCACTGAAAAAACATTCTCATACATTTGTTACAAATATTTATTACAGATGCACATCTCCAAATATCGGTGAATATAGCTTAAATAAGTTATAACAAGTTCTGGTTGAAACAATGGACATTGTTAGAGAAACTTTAAATGAGCTAAAATGTTAACTTTTTGGCAGTGTGTAATGCAGGATTGCTCAAGACTTCTCCATCTCATGTACTCACCATGAAAAATCATTTGTACCAACTGATGATGACCTTTAGGTAACTGTCAGAAAGGCATAATTGACCATATTCAAAGGTCTACAAAAATTTCTAGAGTCAAAATTTATAAACTCATACAGCTGTGGCAAAATTAATGGACTAGTACCTTTGCTGCTGTTGCCACACTTAAATATTTTGTTGATTTAGTTTGGTTTGGTTTTTTTTGGGTGTGTGTGTGTGTAACAGTATAGTAGGTGGAGGAAGAACCCTGAAAGACTACCAATCCAGATTGGTTGATCTGTGTCAAAACCTCACTCTGTCAAAGCAATCACTTTAGTACACTTGGGCACATGGAGCCTCTGTTGATATGATGTTTATCTCCAACAGCCAAAGTCATTTAATCATGAGATCTCAGGTTTCACTAGATCATTATGGCCTTTATACCATTTTCATATGAAGAGAATCTATATATGGCAGCCAGTTTTACTGCCGAAGAAAGTACTTTAGAGATACCAGACTCCACTTATGTAGAACCACTGACCTTCCAAAAGTAAATGGCAACATTCTCACACATTGGAGGCAGGTAATCACATGACAAGCATCTTGTACCACTCTGCCATGGAGAGGCTCAGATCTGTATCACAAGACAAGCATCTTAGGCATAAGTCTCATATGAAAGAATAGAAGTGGGAGATAGAACCTGTGATAACTGGATTTAAAATGCACAATGTTACTGCTAGGCCATCAGTGATGTTGATGGTGTTGTTGACAATACAGTTAATTGCAATGACATTGATTTTACAAGTACTCTGGGGGAAAAATTGATTCCTTGACTTTCATCCATTTTTTAAAATATAATTTATGATATAAAAATGTTTGACTAGTTTTATCTTTCTTTTTTTAAAACTTTATATTAGTCTTGCAGCAAAGCATAAATATAAGACATCAGTAACTGAAATATATGTTCTTGTTGGTCAGGTATACAAAGACATTGATTTTGGACTTCAGATACAAAAAACAGGTGTACATAACATATAATCACACAGAAAAGCAAACAAATAATATAAATTAAATATCACTGTATTAAAAGGGAAGAAGTGCAGTCTAATACCTATACCATTGGATCCTTAAGATTACACAATGTACATCTCATAATTGGAATCGATTGTCTCCCCTGAGTAAAGGAGGGAGAGATAACATCAAGGAGAGGTCCACTTTTACCACTAATGAAGATTAACTGCACTCCCCAAAATAAAAAAAGGAGGAGTAACATCTGTTGCTAAGGGCAAAAAGGCTTTTTGAAATATATTGCATCTCCATGACATTAAGTGTGTGTGTGTGTGTGTGTATGTGTGTGTGTGTGTGTGTTGGATTTTTAACATAGCTTTAAATTATTTTCAGTCATATCATTATGATGTCTCCAATGTGATAGTTCACGGTAATGTCTCTTACTGGGGCATTATGTCACAAACTGTATTGTTCAACCCGTCACATTATCCTGATACCAGGCTGACGAGTCCTAACGCTAACCTCTTAATATTGAATGCCAAGCGAGGCAGCTGTTAGTACCATTTTTATAAGTCTTTGGTATGACTAAGCCAGGGTTTGAACCCACATCAGAGGCAGATGCTTTAACCACTAGGCCATCAAAGAAGTAATGTTATGAGGAAGGAGAAACATCTCCCAAGACACAAGCAAGCTCTTACTCCCAGAAGGGGTAGAACTGAGTCATGTTATAGAATCTGAAAGCATCTCCTTTCAGGGTTCAACATTCATCAGGTACCCAAAGTTGGGTGATGAGCAATTTGTATAGACTAAAGAAGGTAATCCAATGTTCAAGTTCTTCACAGATCGAGGATTGCCATTGACTTTAGGTGAACAGCTATTGACTGGTCACCAATCACTGGTTACAGCTCATCAGTCAGTGGTCATGATAATTCTCACTAGACACTTGTCACCAGCCACTGGTCACGAAACTGGGCACCGAGCTGGGGATTGGATGGAACTCTTCCTTGACCTCCATATCACCTAATTACCAAATGACAGAGATAGAGCCTATATTTATCTGTTCTACTTGGAACAGAGATTGGACCAATGTCCCCTCTCTGCCCACGTTCCCTTTTATCACTTCTGCTATGTGGAGTTTTTCCTTTCAAGGGAGTGATCATCTGATAAAGACAGTGGGTGACATCTACATGGTCCCATGCCAGTACAGGTGCTGAGGTTTAAAAACTAGCATATTACTCGAAGAAGGGATCATCATGGAAGGAGATGAATGTTCCCCCTTATCAAGATATATCTAAAAATCATGAGAAGAATTCTTTTCCTTCAGAAAAATCACTAATTAGGGCAAGTTCTGTCACTGTGTGGAGTCACAAAAAATGTATGTTCTTACTTCCTGGCCTTTTTTGTAGAAGAATCATTCTGGGACCAATACTCCTATATCCCACTGATGATTATGAGGCCTGTCAATAAGGCAGGAATTTTCTGATGATCAAGGAGCGAGTGTTTCAGACCTGTTTACCCGACCGTATTTGACCGTATTTGTACGGAATAAAGCCCATCCGTACGGTCATACGATCATTGAACTAAAAATACGATTTGAGGTTGCATTTATTTATTACTTTTTAAAATTAATTTTTTAAGCTGTTTTTTTTCCGTTTCATTTTGTTGTATCGTCTCTTCGGTCCGCATCCGCGTCCGCATTTTGTGCCACGTCACTTATTTTGACATTCTCAACATCCGGTTGTTTAAACAAAGGAAAATGACGTCGACAAGAAAGTTTCAGCATGAAACTGATGATGAAAATGGAAAGTCTAACACAGAAAGCAGCATTTTCTACCAGTTTATTCTACTCTGTGGCTATGCCTTAAACCATCGTCAAAAGAAAACATTTTGTGCATTGCACTGTTTGCAACTTAGACTTTTCCTGTGCACATGGTGGAAGAAATGACTGTTCACGGCATGTGGAATCGGAAAATCATACAAAATTGAAATCATTAGTGAATGGAAATAAAAACATTTTGTCAATGATGAAAGGAAAGGAAGTCAGTGATCAAAACATACTTCAAAAACAAATAACACGTGCTGAGGCGATTCTATGTGAGTTGATCGCAAATATGAATTTGTCATTGAGTACAGCTGACAAGTTAACGGAAGCAATGAAAAATAATTTATTAACCTTATTTCCATTCTAGTAAATTTTTTCCATTCTAGTAAATATTGACAAAGATGATACTAGATTTTATCAGATAAATAAGATTGCCTTCACCTATCTAGATAAACTTATTATTTTCTAAGTGGATGGGTGGTAACAATGTCATAATGTTTTATATCAAGTCGTCCTTAACCATTAAAAATAGAGAATTGGCTTTAATTAAAATGTTATGGATACGTGTGAAGCTGAGAAAACAGAATTTCTAGAGAAAGTAACGGAGGTAAACAACAATAAATTTGGTTATGTTGTATTTTTTTGTGGTTTTTATCACTATAATATGAACAGGATGTTTAAGTCAGTGGTGTTCAATTTCTGCATATTTGTGTCTTGAAACACAGAATTAACTAAATACCAGCGTCTTTGCAAACAAGGAGTTATTTACACAATATTGTATAGTCATTATGTCGTGTAATACTACATAATGATAATTATAGTATATTGATAGTATCTACTATTTGTTTGCTGAAAATACTGACTGCGGTCTGAAAATACTGACAGGCATTGCTTAAAATACTGACAGGAAAATTTATGGGTAAACAGGTCTGGTGTTTGCCTTTCTGTCCTAGAATCTCTAAACCATTCCCATCAAACATTTCAGGTGGCCAAAGAGGAAAAGACATGGTGCATTGACAAGGCCATCAGTGAAGAATACCTCATTCTTCCCACTAAAATGCGCAAGGGCAGAACAGAAGTTATTTGTAGCTTAGACAGACTCTTGGGAATGATGCCCAGACCAGATCTTCTCTTGTTCTCTCACTTGTCAGGGAACTTGCACATAGG
The DNA here is from genome assembly GCA_016746295.1 of Potamilus streckersoni. Taxonomy (NCBI): domain Eukaryota; kingdom Metazoa; phylum Mollusca; class Bivalvia; order Unionida; family Unionidae; genus Potamilus; species Potamilus streckersoni. Next base: position 1,674,068 of record JAEAOA010001910.1, on the reverse strand, counting down.
ATTGGCAAAGGACCAGAATTGCTTCTACTATCTCTGTTATATGGTTCATTTTTCCTACTGGCCATTTACCTCTCCCATCCCTTGATGGTGAGGTTTTGCAGGTGTGGATTTATTTGGGGCCATTTGCTCACCTTTCTGTATTACAATTGGGCTTGTTAAAATCCAAGTCCAGGTCTGTGGTAATGATGGCATCTCATGTTGATTTATTTATAGCTGCTTCCTTCAGTTTCTAATGTTGCTTTGTAATGGTTGTTGGAGTCTGTAGCAACGACATCAAGGCAGCCATGTTGTTGGCTGAGTTACTTAACCTCCGCAGAGAAGTTGCCTTGGACGCTTCAGAGTTTTTGCAATAGCATATAAAGAATCATAGGACAACACAGCTCCAATAAGAGACTCATTCCACCCATTCAATCTCAAGACTTAAGTTAGGATCAACATTGGTTCCTTGATTTAGTTAATGGCCTTGTCAAAACTAGCCAAGAAACCAACACAGCTGGCTGGAGCCATGGCACAGTCCAAGAATTGTTTGCAACCACAGCAGAACAGCCAATCTTTATGTCAGTCCTCTCCACAATTGTACTGATTGTACTGGAGATGGAAAATCAGGAGAGGAAAGGCTCAGAAGTCAGCTGAGTATTTTTACAATATTTTTCATAGTGAGTAGAAAGAGGGGCTGTTGATAAGACTGCTTCACCATACCACTTGTTTAATACAAGTAGGTGCATTCTGGCTTCATTAAGTAGGTGCTTGATAGGCCTGTATTTCAGAAGCATCATGAAAGGTTGGGGAGACTTTTTTATAGTAAAGCAAGGGTTTACATTCACAGTTCACATAACTCCTTCCTCTCTCAAGGACACACATCTTCAGTCAATCAAGTGTAATGATAAGAAAAGGTTCACACCTTTCATCAGAAGGGTGCATTAGAGGGGGTTCAAAACATCTAGTCACCAGCATTCTACAGCATTATCTTTCTTGTACCTAAACAAGTGGGACACTGAGGTTGTTTATAGACTTATGCAAGAGGATAGAACATGTAGCATTAATTAAGAACATGATCAGACTGGCAGGTTGCAGTTTACATCAATATTCAGGATGCATGTTTCCATATCCCAGTCTTTCTTCTGCACCAGAAATGCAGTTGAATTCCAAGTCATGCCGTTTGGTCGAGTCTTTGCGACCAAGGTCTTTCATTGGAGTTATGGGTGTAGTGGCTGTGTAGTATCTGGGAATTCTGCTCATCCAATACTTCAATAATTGGCTGCTGCACAAAAGTAATGAACAGTTTCTATTATATCACCCACTATTGGCCTGTTGCGACTTAGGATTTCTTCTCAACCTAGGCAAATCAGATCTCATCTCTTCGTGGGATTTTGTTTACATAGCAATGAATTACCTTATCTTTTAAGACCAGTTTTATTATTCCTTAGAACAAATGAATATAATCCTGTAATTGTTGATGAGGTTGCTTCATTGTAAGCTTGCTTTTATCCCTTTCTTCTGCAAAGCAGACCTGGTTTCCTAAGGGAGACATCATTTAGTCTTGTATCCCTTCCTTCTTCAAGGCAAACCTGGTTTCCCTAGGGAGACATCATTTACAGTCTTTTTCAGTTTCTGCTGTTGACACTGCAAACCATAAGGATTCTTGGGTCAATTTTTCAGTGCCACCACAGGTACTTATACAGCCATAAAAAAGAGATCATCTGTGTCTCTCCAAATCTCATTTCTGTCTGTACACTGGTGCATCTGATAGAGAGCTCATTTAGAGCTAGGACGAGTACATCTCCAAGGCCGTTGGTCCCAGGAAGAGGCACTAATACAAAAGGAAAAATACAAAAGTTTTGGGGGCTCAGCTGATATTTCAGCATCAACCATCTCTAGGTTGCTTTCTTACCGAACATCAGGAATGTTTTTCTCACTGCGAGGGACATTTAATTTATGAGTATACAGCCCATTAAGTAACAACTGTTATTGTTTTCTGGGCCTACCTCAATCACTCATCTCTGGAGGTTACTATGAAGGCTGTTTTACGGCAATTGCACATGACCTCATCCTTTCACCTTCAGTCCTTAGCAAATCAGAACCAATGTACTTCTTTTTCTCTGTGTCCATTTGTTGCTACATGGACATTTACTCAGACTGCTGCGTATAACAGCAGTTGAGTGTCTGGGGTACAAGGTAATTTTTCACTTTTTACTCCATTACAGTCCATCAGCCATCTTTCTTACTAACACATTTAGTTAATCAGTAGTGATAGGTAACATATTACTGATATCAAAATGTAGTTTTGTGGAGAGGGGAATAACTTATTTTAATTACATGTATAAAATACTTACCTGTCTGCCCTCCTCCCACCCCACTCAGATACGCATTGCATATGGGTCTATAATGTTGAGTAAGACCATGCTGATGCACAGATTCTAAGAATTTTAGAACAGGAGGATGGTGCATTTAGTGCAGACTAGGGTTTACCAATGCATAAAGGGTAAAGCTAAACAACAGTAACAGGTAAGTATTACATAATTACAATTAGTTGTACCCAAGCTTTTTATTTTTGCCATCACTATACCATAATTTCTGCCTTTGTTCCCCCAGGAGTGACCCAGCAGAAGCAGCAACAGCAGCAGAAGCCAGGACCAGCCTCGAAGACTACAAATAGGCCAACCCAGCAGCAACAATCTGCATCGTTCCCCATCATTTCTAATGTTGTTTCGCTGGCCCCACAACAAGGTATTTTTCTCAAGCTTCCTTGATAATTGTAAACAGAATTTTACTTCTTTTAAATGCAGCATATCAGTCACATATGATGTTATAAATAATGAAAGTAACCTTGACATTTGTATGAAAAGCCAAGCGACCACAACGCTTTTGATGAAGATTTCCACAACTGAACATAAAAATTATTATGGTTTCCTTTTTTAAGTGTTCGAATTTTGAGATGAAATGATTCAGAAAAAATAAAATGTGTATAACCGCTTCTGATCAGTGAAGCCCTTTCAGTAGTGTGCAGTATAAACCAAGTGCCTGCAACAGCAACAAATGTTTGACTACTCTGGGTATAATCAACATTACTTAGAATGCAAATATAATTTTGTCCATAAAAAATATAGACATAGCTCTATAATGAAACAATATTCACTCTTAATTTTAGAAAATTCCCAGTTCTAGTTACAAGCACTCAGCAGCTAACAGTCAAGTGGGGCTAAGGCTACATTTCTTGTAAATCAAAGATACCTATCTTTCCTGTGGCTATATGCAAATGTGGAGATTGGAATTACTTTGACATTGCTAAGCAAGCACATAATTAAGAATGCTTACTTGATCTTGACAGTCTGCAAGGTCATCAAGAACAATGGACTTGTGATCCAATAAAGGGACATTTGGCCACATAAAGTAATTGAACACTAAAATCTCTTAACAGAAATCTATTTTATCTGTCAGGAAAAAGGATGAATGAAGTTAATGACAGTTTTGAAAAATTCTACAAAGTTTCATGGTGAAAATTTGACCAAAAGAAGAGAAATGTCTTACCAAGGATAATTCATCATTTGCAAACTTATTGAAAAATGAGTGGCATGGAAATTAGCTTTTTCTCTTCGCTTAAATCAGGTTTTGTTTTATAGTCATTACTCTAATGTACATAAATACAACCATTATTATTTTCTAGACTGTAATGTACATAAATATTGCTATTATTTTGTTTTAGACTAATGTACATAAATAATACTATTATATTTTTCTGGACCTTACTGTTAGGTACATAAATACTGCTGTTAATGTTTGTTGATCTCTTTCTCTCATACCCTTGACCAACAAGCAATATTTTAAAAAAATAATTGACAAAGAACAACTTTGTTCAAGATACTTGGAATGGATTTATAAATTTAACTGTCATTGTCACATACTCCCAGTTACATTAAAAAGCAAATTGTTTTTTGGATATGGTGTATGAGGGTTTGGATTCAGTGTGCGTGGGTTTGGATACGGTGTAGGAGGGTTTGGATACAGTGTGCATGGGTTTGGATACAGTGTAGGAGGGTTTAGATACAGTGTAGGAGGGTTTGGATTCAGTGTGCATGGGTTTGGATTCAATGTAGGAAGGTTTTGATAAAATGTATCTATTGCAGGCACCCAGCAGCAGATTAACCTTAAGACAACCTCCCAAGTTCCAGTAATAGTCACGACACAAGCACAGGCAATCAAGGTAGACGACAATATGCATTTGTAAAATTTGAATGTTTATTTGTTTATTAACTAGCTTTTCATAGAGAAGGTAGGGATAACAAGATCCTGTCATTCTGGACATGTATAATATCTCTCATTAACTTCACCAAACTTGAAACTTAGAAATTTGTGGATTTGTTCAACAATTTCATGATTTTGATTTAAATCCTAGGCACTAAGGTTGGGGGTGGAGACACATTAGCATCAATATCAGCTATGTAGTCATTTCAGGAGGTTTGGTTTCTGTGCAAATTTTCCTACTACATTACTTAATTTAGAGACTTGAAACCTTTGGATATGATTGATCACACACAAACTACCCCTTACCACTCTGTGATGTGGTCCCTGAGTCATAACTCAGAAAATAATGAAATAATGAGATCCCCGCCTTGTAACTATTTGAATGTCTTGCTTAAGTTCATTGAAAACACTTAACATATTGCTAACTGACATAAAGATGTATAAACAAATTGTGCTGTGGTTCTCCTCTAGGTTTTCACAATGTTATCAAACTGAAAAGTAGATCCAACAAATTCACAAACACAAGAGGACTAAACAATGATTGCATCAAGGCACCATCACTTCATGCACGACATGCTCTATGGCGCAAAATAAATAACCAAGATTGTATTATGATCAGGTTGACAATGCAAATAAAAATCATTATTAAATATATTCACTCTAGAGTTCAAATAACAATATTTTGCTAGCTGGGTTACAAATATATTCTTAACAATTAATGCTGTGTATGATATTGTACCTTTTAGACATTGCTTTTTTGTATCAATTGATAACAACATGGCAGAAAATAAAAGGCATGGATGGTGGTAGAGAGAAATAAAACTGTTGTTTCAACAAAGGCTATCTATTGATTGTCATATTTTTTTTCTTTAGTGTTATTTTTGTTTCAACCCTTAAATAATGATGCACATCTATGAAAATCTCTTAATATAGTCTTAACTGTGTATGGTTAAAAATGTCACTCAGAATGGATTTATTATAGCTGAATTTAAGCTTCCATAATTTTGATTTGATTAATAAAACTTTTACTTATTTGTTTGATATCACATAGCACACTGTCCAATTTAATAACTTGATTACAAGCTTAAGAAGAACCATTGTCCATATTGCAGACGACAGCTAACTCTGGTAACCAGACTGTTCAGCAACAGATAATAATCCAGCCACCCCCGCCCAAACCAATTAAGAACAAGTCCCTCTTGTGTAAACCATTTGTACAGACCAAGGCCACATCATGTCGACCACATACACAGACCAAGGAATGTCAAACAGGTAAGATCAGTGTTAAAATCATTACCCTCCCCTTCCAAGACCAATGAAAGTAAGACCCCTTATGTTGATCATCTTAACTTAGAAAAAGTAATGTCATACACACATGGCTATGGATATAGGTCGACCAGTTAGAATTTAGGTCAAGGTCACATCTTGTTATGTGCTTGATGACAAAATGAATATTTCTTTATTTAAAAAAGTTTAAGTTTTTCATGATCTGACTGCATTACCATTAATTGGTCTGTAGAAAGTATTTATGGAAAAGAGCCCTCATGGACATATTAAAAACATGCCCTGTATTATAAAATGTATAGAGCTGACAATTTATACGCAAATTCTATTTAATTTAGCAAAAAGTATTTAATATTTGAAATTAAAAACTAGATTTTTTTAATTTGATTTCATCTGAATTAGAAGTGTCATAAGTAATTTGTGAATTTTTTTTATGTTAAGTAATCATTTACTTGTATGTATTTCTTCCATATTCACAATAAATATTGTGTTAAAAATAAGCATTACATTCATTAATTTTACATTATCAAGACCTTTTTCTTTACTTATTGCAGAGCAGTTCATTTATGTGGTATGTATGTAATATAGCCACAAAAAATATTGGACATCAAGTGTAGTGGTAAATTTAGAGTGATCTAATTGACAAGCCAAATTTGTTCATTTAGTTGTCAAAATATAACAAAGTTAAATTCAGTTTTGACATGCATGATTTCAGATGAAGATGGAGAGCCAAAGAAAATATTAATTCCAGTACCTGTACCAATCTACATCCCATGCCCAATGATGATGTATTCAGCACCCACACCATTTCCAATGCCGATACCCATCCCGATACCTGTCCCTTGTTTTATCCCCACCACCAAGAAGTCTGCTAGTAGTATCCTAAAATACATTAAGGTGAGTAATCTTATGTGAATATGTGCTGTTATTTACAAGATTGGAACTTTAGATAAATGCAGCCATGGGAGGAATGTTAGCTTTATGTTTGAACATTCTTTTACTCAGTTTCTTTAGAGGAGATGAGATATGTCATGATTTCCTCATAATTCATCCAAATACCATATGTACTCACTTATAAGTGCAGTCAAACTGCAATAAACGAGGATCCTGTTCTGCTGTAGGATTATGCACCTGTAGTTCAGAGTCTATGTTGTTTTACTAATTACTCTTAATAAACTGCACAGACCCTGATCTTTCTGTGCATTATGCTATGGCAGATCTAGGTCTGTGCAGTTTGCAGTTGAGCTTGACTTATAAGTGAGTACATACAGTAGTGGCATAAATGCTAACCATTACTTTTTTGGCATAATCATTACACATTTTTTCACCATATGACCTGTTATGCCTTATGGATACATTAAAAAAATAAAAATAAAGCAATAAAAAGTTATTTTTGTCATTTTTATTATCAGCCCTTTAGTTCCAGTCATATAAATTTGAGAATATTCTTACAAAGGCGACAGCTGCTTGAGAATAGTGTAAAAATACTTTCCTTATTTGCTATTTATAGCAACAGTATATGACCAATTTCCAAGAAAACAGATGGGTTTTTTTCAAATGTAAACTTTGCCTTGCAGATTCATTTTATGGATAAGCTAGAGATATTGTGAACCAGTCTGTACTTTTAAAGAAAATAGCATGGGATGTTTAGTTAAATGCTTTACAGTGTGAGTTGTGGATGTTATATGATAGAAAATGTTAGAGCAGATGGATCTTTTTAAGCTTCAAACAAGTCAGATCAGATATTACAACAAATCAACACTGTTTTACAAACTTTATAAGGAGTAAATGAGAGGAATATAATACAGCAATCTCAGCACCTGACCTCATTGCAGAATTCTAGTTTACAATCATTCAGTGAAAATTACACTTGTAACTAGTTGAAGTGAGTGCTGAATATAGTTTAAATAGTTTTTCAGTAATTTTGTATTTTTATTCTGGTTTTAATCCATATTAATTTTCCCCTTTGTGACACGAATTTTGACCAGCTGCAGAACAAGGTTAGCAGTAAAAATGTATCTTTTACATGTGCTGTAATTTTGGCATGAAATATAATGATTACGCTTTTTACACCCAAATTGTGCTTTTTGCACTTAAAATAAAAATAACTATGCTTATGCTTCTTGAGAGGTTGAGAGGGAGGGGGAGAGAGATTTTTAAATTCTGTAATTATTTTTTAAAAAATGTAGCTTAAAAAAATCAGGTTTTTTTATGTGAACTTGATCAATGATCAATTTATAATTAAACAATTTGTTCATATGATATCTGACCAAAATTAGAGGGCTGGGACTCCCATTTCCAAATAGTTCCAACATCTTAAAGTAAAGAAAAAGCTTTTAACAGAGAGAGACAGAAAGTGACTTTGTCTTAATTTCTGTTTGCCTTCACAATAATGATAACTTGCATACTGCATCATTGGTCCAAGATACTTTTACTGATTACCAACATCTCATCTCTCTCAATGTTGGCTGTCCCAACTTTGGTATGTGAGAAAGCTTGGCAGTGGCTTTACATGGGTCAGGTTCTTCCTAAGACTTTTTCTGGTTCTTTGTTTATCAGATATACTGGTCTCCATGTATAATCTATTATGTACTGAAAAATGGCATTAAACAACTTACTGCATCAAAAAAATGGCCAGTATCCAAATAGAAATTGAGCAGGACTGGTTTTTATCACAGAAATTGTAATAATTTAATTGGACATTATCTTAAAAGTGATCAGTACTTGACCAGACTAGTTAATTGGTACCAATTGCTTTAGAAAATTTAATTGACAGTATTTGTGTGCTAGGGGCATAATGTTATACCATGGTCTGTGTCCACTTCCTTATCCAGCCCACAACTGATACATCTTAACTTGGCATAGGCCCACCTCCACATCAGGGTCAAGGTCACAGCATGGAAAAATGTCATGTGTTTTACTTATATCCATGTCCAGTGTTTTGAGTCAATGGAAATATTCTAATGAAACTTTAGTAAATTATATATAATATATTGAAGGTATATCACATTTTTTTGACCTTGAGGTGAAAGTTACAACAATTGAAAATGTGACTGATTTGTGTCCTTGTCCAGAGTTTGACTTTAAAACAAAATACTAATGCAACTTTGACCAGCTCTACCTATTGACTTTACAGTGTCACATACCATAGCCAGTCCTTTTGTGTGTGAAGATCAAGGTCAGGGCAAAGAAATTATAAATCAGTGAATTGTGTCAGCATATGGATATAACTTTAAAATCAATGGATATGTTTTAATTAAACTTTAGCCTTTGATATCTTTTAACTTGACAACATCTTGTTTATTCACAATTGTACCCCTTGCCTTAAGGACAAAGTCACTACAAGAGATAAAAATTTCAGTAAGTGCCATTTCCTTTCACAGGTTGTCACTTTTTTAAAAAAAATCTGACAGATATTTTGATGAAACTTTTTAACCAGGTCAACACATTATTGTAAAAGGGTCAAGTCCCTCACTTAAAGTTCCAGGTCATTATTAGGGAATCGGTTGGTCATATCATCAAGTCCCACCCTCAAATTCCAGGTCATTATTAGGGAATCAGTTGGACATATCATCAAGTCCCACTCTAAAAGTTCCAGGTCATTATTAGGGACTAGGACCCATTTTCTGTCTGCAGTACTCTGGTTAATCTTGATTATTAGGGACTAGGACCCATTTTCTGTCTGCAGTACTCTGGTTAATCTTGATATCTGATCAAAGTATGAATCAGTATCAACAGAGTATTTTTTAAGCTCATGTCAAAAAAGATTTCCTGCTTACATAACCTCCAGAGACAAGTCCGAGGATCTCTGCATTCAAAAAAGGTCCACAGTATTCTTTATGTTGAACTACATCTGTCTTTAGAAATATATCACACAATTTAAATTTTTGAACTTCAAAGAGAGAGTAGCTTTTGCTTTTATCCATACAGTTTTATATTGCTGTATTTTATGATATAGTTGCTAATTCGTCTTTTTTTTTCCATCCTCAGGAGATACAAGAAAAAATCCCTGCTGACCCTCTAGAGGCTGAGCTTCTAATGATGGCTGAAGCTGTTGCTGGGAAGGAATCTGATTCAGAATCCGAATCTGAAACTGAGAATCTTCCAGTGCCTGATGATAGTATGTATGGTGACATTACTGACAACCTTATGATAGGATGTATGGTGACATTAATGACAACCTGATGATAGCATGTATGGTGACATTACTGACAACCTGATGATAGTATGTATGGTGACATTACTGACAACCTGATGATAGCATGTATGGTGACATTACTGACAACCTGATGATAGCATGTATGGTGACATTACTGACAACCTGATGATAGTATGTATGGTGACATTACTGACAACCTGATATAGTATGTATGGTGACATTACTGACAACCAGATGATAGTATGTTTGGTGACATTACTGAAACCAGATGATAGCATGTATGGTGACATTACTGACAACCTGTTGATGGTATGTATGGTGACATTACTGACAACCTTATGATAGGATGTATGGTGACATTACTAACAACCTCATGATTGTATGGTGACATTACTAACAACCTCATGATTGTATGGTGACATTACTGACAACCTGATGATAGTATGTATGGTGACATTACTGACAACCAGATGATAGTATGTTTGGGTGACATTACTGACAACCTGATGATAGCATGTATGGTGACATTACTGACAACCTGATATAGTATGTATGGTGACATTACTGACAACCAGATGATAGTATGTTTGGTGACATTACTGAAATCAGATGATAGCATGTATGGTGACATTACTGACAACCTGTTGATGGTATGTATGGTGAAATTACTGACAACCTTATGATAGGATGTATGGTGACATTACTAACAACCTCATGATTGTATGGTGACATTACTAACAACCTCATGATTGTATGGTGACATTACGGACAACCTGATGATAGTATGTATGGTGACATTACTGACAACCAGATGATAGTATGTTTGGGTGACATTACTGACAACCTGATGATAGCATGTATGGTGACATTACTGACAACCTTATGATAGGATGTATGGTGACATTACTAACAACCTCATGATTGTATGGTGACATTACTAACAACCTCATGATTGTATGGTGACATTACGGACAACCTGATGATAGTATGTTTGGGTGACATTACTGACAACCTGATATAGTATGTATGGTGACATTACTGACAACCAGATGATAGTATGTTTGGTGACATTACTGAAACCAGATGATAGCATGTATGGTGACATTACTGACAACCTGTTGATGGTATGTATGGTGACATTACTGACAACCTTATGATAGGATGTATGGTGACATTACTAACAACCTCATGATTGTATGGTGACATTACTAACAACCTCATGATTGTATGGTGACATTACTGACAACCTGATGATAGTATGTATGGTGACATTACTGACAACCTGATGATAATATGTATGGGTGACATTACTGACAACCTTATGATAGTATGTATGGTGACATTACTGACAACCAGATGATAGTATGTATGGTGACATTACTGACAACATGATGATAGTATGTATGGTGACATTACTGACAACCAGATGATAGTATGTATGGTGACATTACTGACAACCTGATGATAGTATGTATGGTGACATTACTGACAACCTGATGATAGTATGTATGGTGACATTACTGACAACCAGATGATAGTATGTTTGGTGACATTACTGACAACCTTATGATAGGATGTATGGTGACATTACTGACAACCTGATGATAGCATGTATGGTGACATTACTGACAACCTGATGATAGCATGTATGGTGACATTACTGACAACCTGATGATAGTATGTATGGTGACATTACTGACAACCTTATGATAGCATGTTTGGTGAAATTACTGACAACCAGATGATAGCATGTATGGTGACATTACTGACAATCTGATAATGGTATGTATGGTGACATTACTGACAACCTTATGATAGGATGTGTGGTGACATTACTAACAACCTCATGATTGTATGGTGACATTACTAACAACCTCATGATTGTATGGTGACATTACTGACAACCTGATGATAGTATTTATGGTGACATTACTGACAACCAGATGATAGTATGTTTGGGTGACATTACTGACATGATAGTATGTATGGTGACATTACTGACAACCTGATGATAGTATGTATGGTGACATTACTGACAACCTGATGATAGTATGTATGGTGACATTACTGACAACCAGATGATAGTATGTATGGTGACATTACTGACAATCTGATGATAGTATGTATGGTGATATTACTGACAACCTGATGATAGGATGTATGGTGACATTACTGACAACCTGATGATGGTATGTATGGTGACATTACTGACAACCTTATGATAGCATGTATGGTGACATTACTGACAACCTGATGATAGTATGTATGGTGACATTACTGACAACCTGATGATAGTATGTATGCTGACATTACTGACAACCTGATGATAGTATGTATGGTGACATTACTGACAACCTGATGAAGGTATGTATGGTGACATTACTGACAACCTTATGATAGGATGTATGGTGACATTACTGACAACCTGATGATAGCCTGTATGGTGATATTACTGACAACCTGATGATGGTATGTATGGTGACATTACTGACAACCTGATGATAGCCTGTATGGTGACATTACTGACAACCTGATGATGGTATGTATGGTGACATTACTGACAACCTGATGATGGTATGTATGGTGACATTACTGACAACCTTATGATAGTATGTATGGTGACATTATTGACAACCTGATGATGGTATGTATGAAGACATTACTGACAACCTGATGATAGTATGTATGGTGACATTACTGACAACCAGTTGATAGTCTGTTTGGGTGACATTACTGACATGATAGTATGTATGGTGACATTACTGACAACCGGATGATAGTATGTATGGTGACATTACTGACAACCTGATGATAGTATGTATGGTGACATTACTGACAACCAGATGATAGTATGTATGGTGACATTACTGACAACCTGATATTGGTATGTATGGTGACATTACTGACAACCTTATGATAGTATGTATGGTGACATTACTGACAATCTGATGATAGTATGTATGGTGATATTACTGACAACCTGATGATAGGATGTATGGTGACATTACTGACAACCTGATGATGGTATGTATGGTGACATTACTGACAACCTTATGATAGCATGTATGGTGATATTAGTGACAACCTGATGATAGTATGTATGGTGACATTACTGACAACCTGATGATAGTATGTATGCTGACATTACTGACAACCTGATGATAGTATGTATGGTGACATTACTGACAACCTGATGAAGGCATGTATGGTGACATTACTGACAACCTTATGATAGGATGTATGGTGACATTACTGACAACCTGATGATAGCATGAATGGTGACATTACTGACAACCTTATGATAGGATGTATGGTGACATTACTGACAACCTGATGATAGCCTGTATGGTGATATTACTGACAACCTGATGATGGTATTTATGGTGACATTACTGACAACCTGATGATAGCCTGTATGGTGACATTACTGACAACCTGATGATGGTATGTATGGTGACATTACTGACAACCTTATGATAGTATGTATGGTGACATTATTGACAACCTGATGATGGTATGTATGGTGACATTACTGACAACCTGATGATAGTATGTATGGTGACATTACTGACTACCAGTTGATAGTCTGTTTGGTGACATTACTGACAACCTCATGATAGGATGTATGGTGACATTACTGACAACCTGATGATAGCATGTATGGTGACATTACTGACAACCTGATGATAGTATGTATGGTGACATTACTGACAACCTGATGATGGTGATTTTACTGACAACAGGATGATAGTATGTATGGGTGACAGTACTGACAACCTGATGATAGTATGTATGGTGACATTACTGACAACCTGATGATATTATGTATGGTGACATTACTGACGACCTGATGATGGTATGTATGGTGACATTGCTGACAACCTGATGATGGTATGTATGGTGACATTACTGACAACCTTATGATAGTATTTATGGTGACATTACTGACAACCAGATGATAGTATGTTTGGGTGACATTACTGACATGATAGTATGTATGGTGACATTACTGACAACCGGATGATAGTATGTATGGTGACATTACTGACAACCTGATGATAGTATGTATGGTGACATTACTGACAACCAGATGATAGTATGTATGGTGACATTACTGACAACCTGATGATGGTATGTATGGTGACATTACTGACAACCTTATGATAGTATGTATGGTGACATTACTGACAATCTGATGATAATATGTATGGTGACATTACTGACAACCTGATGATAGGATGTATGGTGACATTACTGACAACCTGATGATAGTATGTATGCTGACATTACTGACAACCTGATGATAGTATGTATGGTGACATTACTGACAACCTGATGAAGGTATGTATGGTGACATTACTGACAACCTTATGATAGGATGTATGGTGACATTACTGACAACCTTATGATAGGATGTATGGTGACATTACTGACAACCTGATGATAGCCTGTATGGTGATATTACTGACAACCTGATGATGGTATGTATGGTGACATTACTGACAACCTGATGATAGCCTGTATGGTGACATTACTGACAACCTGATGATGGTATGTATGGTGACATTACTGACAACCTGATGATGGTATGTATGGTGACATTACTGACAACCTTATGATAGTATGTATGGTGACATTATTGACAACCTGATGATGGTATGTATGGTGACATTACTGACAACCTGATGATAGTATGTATGGTGACATTACTGACAACCAGTTGATAGTCTGTTTGGTGACATTACTGACAACCTCATGATAGGATGTATGGTGACATTACTGACAACCTGATGATAGTATGTATGGTGACATTACTGACAACCTGATGATGGTGATTTTACTGACAACAGGATGATAGTATGTATGGGTGACAGTACTGACAACCTGATGATAGTATGTATGGTGACATTACTGACAACCTGATGATATTATGTATGGTGACATTACTGACGACCTGATGACGGTATGTATGGTGACATTACTGACAACCTGATGATGGTATGTATGGTGACATTACTGACAACCTTATGATAGTATGTTTGGTGACATTACTGACAACCAGATGATTGTATGTATGGTGATATTACTGACAACCTGATGATGGTATGTATGGTGACATTACTGACAACCGGATGATAGGATGTATGGTGACATTACTGACAACCTGATGATAGCCTGTATGGTGACATTACTGACAACCTTATGATAGGATGTATGGTGACATTACTGACAACCTGATGATAGCCTGTATGGTGACATTACTGACAACCTGATGATGGTATGTATGGTGACATTACTGACAACCTGATGATGGTATGTATGGTGACATTACTGACAACCTTATGATAGTATGTATGGTGACATTACTGACAACCTGATGATGGTATGTATGGTGACATTACTGACAACCTGATGATAGTATGTATGGTGACATTACTGACAACCAGTTGATAGTCTGTTTGGTGACATTACTGACAACCTCATGATAGGATGTATGGTGACATTACTGACAACCTGATGATAGCCTATATGGTGACATTACTGACAACCTGATGATGGTATGTATGGTGACATTACTGACAACCTGATGATAGTATGTATAGTGACATTACTGACGACCTGATGATGGTATGTATGGTGACATTACTGACAACCTTATGATAGGATGTATGGTGACATTACTGACAACCTTATGATAGCATGTATGGTGACATTACTAACAACCTCATGATTGTATGGTGACGTTACTGACAACATGATGATAGTAGTCAGTAATGTCACCCATACATGCTATCATCATGGCATTATAAGTAATGCCAGATTTTGGACTCAAATTAGAGCAACCCTCTTATTTACTTTTCATGGGGAAATTTATTATGAAGACATGTAAAATGATATTCTAGTTGATTTGGTAAACAATTATTCATTCCAGTTCATCTTTTGGAATCATTCATATTTTGTGTTCTGGTATAATTGAGAGGAATTATTATTCAAATTATTCATTGGATGTACACTGCTCACTTACAACTTAGATTCAAAACTACTTTTGGATTATTTATAACTAATTCAAAAACATTCTGGATTTGTATCATTATGGCACATCAGGAGATTCAAGACTTGATTATTAATCTGATTTGCCATGTTGAACAAGCTCACTAAAATTTAGTAAAAATTTGAAAACTTAAGTTAAGGGCCCAAAGCTTTTGGTCAAATTTCTGGCTGTTCCAAATTTTATGGGGTAACATGCAAGTAAGTACATGCTTTGTACCAGGGCAGTGAGGGTGATCTATATTATGTGCTTGAGTGCATAGACAAGAAAATGCTTCATGCCAGGAGTAAGGGACTCTTTTGAGTTGTCATGTGTTTGAGTGCATATGCAAGAAAATGCTTCATGCCAGAGCTGACAGACTCGTCTGAGTGCATAGGCAAGAAAATGCTTCATGCCAGGGCTGACAGACTCTTTTGAGTTGTCATGTGTTTGAGTGCATAGGTAAGAAAATGCTTCATGCCAGGGTTGACAGACTCTTTTGAGTTGTCATGTGTTTGAGTGCATATGCAAGAAAATGCTTCATGCCAGGGCTGACAGACTCTTTTGAGTTGTCATGTGTTTGAGTGCATATGCAAGAAAATGCTTCATGCCAGGGCTGAGAGAGTGGTTTATGTCATGTGTTTGAGTCACTAGTGATAGAATATTGTTTTAGTGATTTGAGTTATCCAAGTGTTTATATGCAAGAAGATGCTGGTACATTTAATGACCAGGACATAAAATTGCCAGACCCTACATTCTAAACATGAATATATCCATGAATATTATAGTAAAACAACATCCTAGTTTTTCTTTAATGTTTTATTAATAAGGAAGCAAAGTATTTGGTGTACCAGTGTACTGATGTCAGTATAATTTATGTTATACCATACTTTAAAGTGCAAAAATTTTACTTTAGCTATAGTACCAGTGGAGACAACTACCGAAACCCTGCCCCTGCCAGTATCCACAGGAACCAGTACTGTCACCAATGATCTTGGAGAAGATATGCTTCAGATGGCTTTGCGTATGGCATCAGAAATGTCATCAGAACCAGTTATGGATCTTGAGAATTCTCTCACTCCGGTACCAGTTAATACAGGTGAGATGAAGTGATCTTTTTAATTGAAATTAGGGATTTTCTTAGGATGGAATGGAATGGAGTCTTAGTACATTTTTTTAGGCAAATAATCTTTATATTTAAAATTGGGTATTTTCTTCGGTTGTAATCTGGGTCCATCATTGAGGTAAATGATTTTGTAAATAAGGATATTCTTAGGATAGACTGGACACATCACTTGGGCAAATAATCTTTTTAATTCAAATTAGTGATTTTCATAGGATGGACAGCAAATGGAGCCTTAGTAACTCATTTAGATTTTGATTGGAAAATGTGAAGGTGCAGATTGCCTATACTGTGGTCATCATCTTGAACATCCCCACTGACCAGTAGCCACCCACCTCCCACTTTAACCCATGGCACCAATGAGTCTGTGGTAAAAAAAAAATATACCCCTTGAGGATGGTCACCTCTCAAAAGCAGCTGGTAGTTGAGGTATCAGTGCAAAATCTAATTTGTATCTCACAAACAGCCACATATAGTGTTTTACAAATGGAAACCTCGCTAATATTTGTTGATTTCTAAATTAAACACAGTGACATTTGTTACAACATACTGATAAAGTAATTTAATCCATACCAAAAGGGGAGTAGTTTAATTGTCCTAACTGCTGTGTGTACCTTCGATGTTTTTTTTGGTCACATTGTTAATGAATAATTATTGACTATTATTACCAACAAGCTAAAGTTAGATGTACATTACTGTTCAGCTTCTTAGTAGGACTGTCGGTTTCAAGATAGTAAAATGCTATGTTAACAGTTGTGCCTTCTCTCAGATAGATTACAAAATGTACATGAAAAGGTACCAGAATAAAAAAGAAAATAAAACTTTTGATTACATGACAGGTGCACTTCTTTGGTAATGCTGAACATAACAACAAATTGCCAGTGAACCAACAATTTTTTTGTCAGACAGTTCCAAATGTCATCAGACATTCTCTTTTTTTAGTGAAAAGTAACTCGACTAAATGAAAAAAGCAAGAGTTCTTTGATAACTACTGAAAAATTTTTATGTCAGAAAGATTCAAATAAACATTGTTAATTCTACTGATATGAGTTGGCAAATGGAATCAAGGGACAGGGTTACTAACAGTCAGTTGTTTATGCCCAGATTTTATTGACAAAGTGGTTTTGCACCAAGATTGATTTTTAATAACATTGATGCAGGTTTTTTATCACATTAAGTCCACAATCTGATAACTATATTGTGATTTTTAAACAAAGATGTGAAATATTTAATAATGAGTTGCATTTAAATACTTTTTGTACAGCTATTACTCGCATCTGTCATCCCCCGCTACTAAAGCCATCTCTCGTATTGCAAAAGGGGTGACCTTATAAGGAGACCACTGTATTGGAGTTTTATTTTCATGCATATATCCATCTTGTCAGTATATCTCAAATTATGTCATGTTCTGTGACTTTTGATGACTTCATGGATTTCAGTTAGTTTTTAGGTTAGTGGTAATTGTGCCAGTAGTTTCTAAGTTCACAGGCCTGCCAAGGATAATAAATATTAAAAAGTGCAAATAAAAAATGTATATGTAAAACAAATATTATTGTCCAAAAATCAATATGATGCCCAAAAAATTGTCTGCAATCTATTGTCCTTTCATTGTTTCTGAGCTGCTAAGTGTCTAACCTAAATAGTCAAATCATTGTATTCTGCCTTTCTGTTCGCTAATTTTGTAGCAAATGGAGAGAGGCAGAAAATAATGGCTTGATTGATTGGGTTAATCTTTTTATTTCATTTTGGCATTTTGTAAATAGGCAGAGTTATGAAAATATTTTAAATATGAAATGTGAAGTATATACAGGTAAATTGTTTATCTTGAAGCAGTCTGGCATCTATTTTGAATTTTCAGTATTGATCCATATATTTGTAGTGTAAAGCCTGATTAATACTTCCCCTATTGGAACTATCCTGTTGGCTGTTAAGTTCAGAGAGCATTTAGTGCACTTTGTACATATGTGTAATTAAAGTAGTACTGTAATGAATGGCGTACTGTAATGAATGGAGTACTGTAATGAATGGAGTACTGCAATGAATGGAGTACTGCAATGAATGCAGTACTGTAATGAATGGAGTACTGCAATGAATGGAGTACTGCAATGAATGCAGTACTGTAATGAATGGAGTACTGCAATGAATGCAGAACTGTAATGAATGCAGTACTGTAATGAATGGAGTACTGTAATGAATGGAGTACTGCAATAAATGGAGTACTGTAATGAATGCAGTACTGTAATGAATGCAGTACTATACTGAATGGAGTACTGTAATGAATGGAGTACATGAATTATTCTAGCTACTACTAATTATCCAAATTCTATGCTTCATGACTTCATCCTCTTTCTTTTCTAGTTTGGTAGTTGTCAACAGCAATTTCAACTCATGACCAGTGTTTGATTGAATTTTCTGTGTTTAAACTTTTTTTAACTCTGTTACAAATTAAGTATTGACGAATAAGATAGTAGTTGTTCTGAAAGTGAGGAAGATATTAATTTTGAAATGGAGATGTCAGAACAACTTGTGAATTGTTTGATATATTCTTTGATGATGGAATAAATAAGAAGAAAATACAATGTTTGTTTTTTTCATTTTTAACACAGTATATAGTAGTTAAAGTCAGTCTAAGGTTATTATGACAAAATACTATGGTAAACCTAATACTTTGATTCTTCTGTTGAAATTTAGTTTGGGCCAGTGCATTTTCGAAGTTCATGGAGAGGGGAGGGTCCTGTTGTTTCACTGGTATGTACATTCATGAGAGGAAAGGGGAGATGGGGGCCTGTTCTTTCACTGGTATGTACATTCATGAGAGGAAAGGGGAGATGGGGGCCTGTTCTTTCACTGGTATGCAAATTCTTGGAAAGGTGAGGGTGGTGGCTTTTGTTTCACTGGTATGCAAATTCCAGAGAATCTGCCAGGATGCGTGATTGTGTGAATCACACAGAATTTGTTGTGGATCAGTGATGTGCACAAAGTCTTGCAAATGATTTTAAAGTCACACATATGAAACTGTTCTTCGAAAATAGAGTACTTGTTGCAACACCAGTCACACTGATAGAGGTATCTTAGTAATTGTTCCGATGTATCTATTATTATAATAATTTTCACATCTGAGTTCTTTGGCTTGACATGGACCAAGGAAGTTTTACAAATGTGCGTTTATAGTATGAGCTACCTCAAAAATCTAAAATGGCTGATTCCCAGTGTGGTTCCACTTTAGATGACAATTTTGTTCAGCAAATACTGGCTGATCTTAGCATAGAAGGCAATTTATTTTTAAAGTTAGGATAAAGATCAGATTATTGGAACTGGGAAAGTGTTGACGGAGATACCAATGAGTGATTTTAAATCCGAAAATGGTGTAAATTTGAGTCAGATGTACATGCTGGATAGACAAAAACAGATGACATGTGAATCAACCCCTCATTTAGCAGTGTTTCAAAATTTAATGTTAGAAAAGCAGACTGGTAAGCTGAATTAAGATGCAGACAACTTTAAATAGAGTGCAAT
This sequence comes from Potamilus streckersoni, assembly GCA_016746295.1. Lineage (NCBI taxonomy): Eukaryota > Metazoa > Mollusca > Bivalvia > Unionida > Unionidae > Potamilus > Potamilus streckersoni. The sequence goes on along the minus strand of JAEAOA010001910.1, from coordinate 1,653,716 downwards.
TTTAGTTTCTTTTCTGATCACAATTTCCTTCTGTGTGATCTTGTGTTTCAAAACCATATAGTTGTAGTAAAAGGGTTTAGATCAAGTTAAAAAATAATAATCTAAGAAAGAATGGCAGAAATAAAGATGTTTATCTGATCAAGATACCTCTGATTAAGCTGATTAGTCTATGGCATTGATGCACTTCGAATCCTAATACAGCATTATGGAACAGATGGTAAATTTAGTAGTCAATAAAAGGGTTTAAGAGAGTGAAACTTTGGCAGAACTTATGTTGGTAAAAATCTTATTTTGGAACAGAAGTATCCAGATGAAAATACCTTTCAGTTGTGGACAAGTGTACATAACAACCCCAAAACTAAACTTGTTCAAGTGGTCTGAGCTAACTCTGTCTAGGCCTCTGTGATTAGAAGCAATGTCTTTTAAAGATTTTGATTTCAATAGGACTCTTACATAGTAGAAGGAAGAAAGAGAGATGAATATTAAATTGTTAGGAAAATATTGTATTGTGGCTTTTCCCCCCCCCCCTTTCGCTCATTTTGTTCTCCCTGTCCTTTTTTTGGGATAAGGAGGGAGCACACCCATTTAGATAAAATCTTTGCAGCATTTTTGAAATTCATGGAGAGGGGAGGTGGGGGTCAATTTGTTTCAACAGAAGGCTCTTTATTCATTTGATCAAAAAAAGCCTGGTTTGTATTTACCACAGAACCTGAGAAAATTGGTGCCCCCATGAAAAATGTCAATTTATAGTATTTATATATGTTAACATTTAGATTTTCTGGACTCAATATTTTGTGCTTATAATTTATTATTTGTACTTTTAAAGGATCTAGCTTAATTTTGTATGTCTATTCATTAAACAAAAGTTTCTAAATATGTGATGTTTCTTTCTTAGAACCACGAGAGCAATCTATTGTTGATGAAGAAGATGATGAGGACGAGTTCCAGAGAACAACTCGTTCGGCTCGGCGTGGAGGAAGAAAACGAACTTCATCCAGTCGTGGCAGTAGTAGCAAAACTTCAAAAAAGCAGCGAATAGAAACAAAAGCTGATGATTTACTTAAGACTAACTCTCCATCACCACAGGCTCCTGCCCCACCCCCAGATGCCAACATGCATCTGAAATATACATATGGAGTCAATGCATGGAAACATTGGGTGATACAGAAGAATACTCAACTGGAAGCAGTGTCAAAAGGCTCTGGAAAGCTGAAAATGTTCAAAACAGACCTATTACAGTGCACCCCTGATGAGCTGAACTACTCACTATGTCTCTTTGTTAAGGAGGTTAGAAAGCCTAATGGGGAGGAATATGCAGTGGACAGTATCTACTATTTGTGTCTAGGTAAAAGTGGATTATTTCCATTCAATGATTGATTCATTTTAGGTGTTGTTCAATGGCACAGCAACACATCAAAGGTTCCATTGTGCCAAGGTAATTGATGTCAGGTGTCTTGTCAAATACACATCATTATGGTTGGTTCAATCTGGTCTGGGCAGGATTTGAACCCACACCTTTCTGGATACAAATCCAGCACAGAAACTGCCAAACCACTATTACTTCTTGACATTTTCAAATGAGGTATGGTAAAGGTTGTTGATTTGTCATTTTCATCGAAGTATTCATGTGAGACCTTGCATTAATACTTCAACATAACTACTATTTCTCCTTTGAATATATTCCCCAATTACACTAAAATTAGAAATCAGATTGGCACTATCTCTCGAATCCAGCAATTCCATCAAGATGAAAGTTTAATCTTTCATGTTATTTCTCATTACCATCTGTAGGTGGCACCAGTTGTATACCAGGTTAAGCTTTCACTGCTGTATGAATAATATCATTCTGCATTGTGTCATTCAAGATCATTGTGATTTCGAACCATCTGCCTATACTGGCAAAGGACCTGTTACTGCCAGTTACTGTTATTAATGTTTTGTCAAAGAGACCATGGTACCTAAAGAAAGATGAACCATATCATCTTTTTGATATTATTTTGATGATTATAATGATCAATTATCTGTACACAAATCAGTCTAGATCTTCAGCATTCATCAGTAATATTAATTGCTAAACCTGAGATAGGCATGCCTATTCATTTATCAATAAATCCTATTCCTTTTGCTTTAAAATTATAGAACTACACATTTTTTAAGAAATATTTGGTTTTAATGTTAGTTGCAGAAAATTTAGTTGAAAGATAGGCGAGGAAAGACAGTTTTTATTTGTATGTTAAATTTTAGCAAATTGCATACTGTATTTGCTGGCATATAAGATGATGCAGTTTATAAGTCAAATCTGCAAATTTGGCAAATTTTCCATCCTTCATCCATATATAAGTCAAATATATAAGTCAATGCTGAGTATAAGACAAGGCCAGGTCAATAGTTCGGATTGTGTTTTTCACTTTGTTCCACACATCATCGCGAATTTTATCCTGTCTGTATCTAAGTAACCTTTCCAGTCGGGATCATTAAATGTAACTAAAAGTACCTAATTTGTTTCACACGAAGTATTTTAAATGTACTTTTAGCTACATATAATGATGCTGACCCGAAAAATTATTGAGTTACAGATAGAATCAAACTTGCGATGCTGTGTGGAATTAAATTATAATTATGTCAAGTTTCATAAATAATAAAAGTAACAGTATGCTATTTTAGATTACCAGCAATAGGAAAATGTGGGATCCTAAAATGTTTCATACATGATCTCTTCCTCAAAATGAAATATTTTTACACATCATTTTTCGTACTCTTGGAGAACTACTTTCCATATAAAAAATATGATAAAGCAATATATAAGTTGATTCAGAGTATAAGACAGAGCAAAGATTTTCTGGTAAAAGATTATCATCTTATAGGCCGGCAAATACCATAGGTGTCCAACTAGTATTGTTTTTAAGACCTTTACTGGGCGCAGGGTTGCCTGTCAGGGCGTTTGAAGTACAGTAAAATCTTGTCTGAGGGCACCATATGAGTGAGGGTATTTTGATGCATCCTGTTGGTGCATCTAAGATAATATTCATATTGCATTTGAAACCATGGTGGTAAATAATGCCAAATTCATGCCAAAATGGATATGTGAAATGTTACTAAATGCAGTTTATTAAAACCTGTAGATTTGAGGCAAAACATCCCCCAAAGAGGCCAGGGTGCACTCCAGAGAGGCTTGGGTGCAGCACCCATCAAAAACTGGCAAGGGACCACACTGCTAACCAAGTTATCCCTAGGATGAACAAACCTGACTCTCCAGGTGTGATTCCAAAATGATTACACATAGTCTAAACTATTAAACATTGGTCAGTAATCCATTTTGGTTTAAAATATTCATTTGTTGGCTAGAATCTGTTTGTAGATAGCTGGAGCTTGTCAGTTTGTAACTACTGCTTTGGTGGCCTAGTGGTTAGTACATCTACCTCGGATGAGGGAGGTCACAGGTTCGAATGAGGACTGAATCATACCAAAGACTTACACAAATGGTACTAACAGCTGCCTCAACATTAAGAGATAAGTGTTAGGACTTGTTGGCCAGGTGTCAGGATCATGTGACTGGATGGAACATCATACTACATGTATGCAGCATGATGCCTCATTGCTAGACATAAGTATAAACTGCCACTCTGCAGACAATGTAGCGATATGACTGAAAATTTTTTAAAGCTACGTTAAAAATCCCAATCACACATAAACTCAGTTGGTAACTACATGCAATTCAACCTTAATGGTATTGGGTCTTCTGTAGATTGTCAGTTCTGATCTCTGATAGATGCGAAAGTTAAAATAATTTTTTTCCAGTGTTTTCTTTTTTATTTTTGCAGAAATTAGACAGTACTTTTTTTTTAGTTTGCAGGAATTTGACTACTTTTTTTTGTGGAAAGAATTCAACAAAGCTTGTTATTTTACTTTGCAGGAATATAGCAGTACTTGTTTTTTAATTTGCAAGAATTCAGCAGTACTTGCTTTTTAATTTGCAGGAAATCAGCAGTACTTGTTTTTTTAATTTGAACAATTCAGCAGTAATTTGTTTTTTAGTTTGCAGGAATTCTACAGTTCTTTTCTGATTTGCAGGAATTCAGCAGTACTGGTTTTTATAATTTGCACGAATTCAGGAATACTTGTTTTTTAATTTGCAAGAATTCAGCAGTACTGGTTTTTGTAATTTGCACGAATTCAGGAATACTTGTTTTTTATTTGCAAGAATTCAGCAGTACTTGTTTTTTAATTTGCAGGAATTCAACAGTTCTTGTTCTCTGATTTGCAGGAATTCAGCAGTACTTGTTTGAGAATGGCAGGATTGATAACATATTTACCGATGTTTACTATGAGAAGTTCACAGAATGTCTGAATGAAGTTCTACAAAAATATGAACCCAAGCTGAACCCACAGGGTGAGTGTTCACAACTTGATCCACAGGGTGAGTGCTTACAACTAAAACATGATAAACAATATTAATGCTGAATCCATGGGGTGAGTGCTCACAACTAAAGCTTAAAAAACAATATTATTGCTGAATCCATGGGGTGAGTGCTCACAATTAAAGCTTAGTAAACAATATTATTGCTGAATCCACGGAGTGATTGCGCACAACTAAAGCTTAGTAAACAATATTAATGCTGAATCCATGGGGTGAGTGCTCACGACTAAAGCTTAGTGAACAATATTATTGCTGAATCCACGGGGTGAGTGCTCACAACTAAAGCTTAGTAAACAATATTAATGCTGAATTCATGGAGTGAGTGCTCACAACTAAAGCTTAGTAAACAATATCAATGCTGAATCCAAGGGGTGAGTGCTTACAACTAAAGCTTAGTAAACAATATTAATGCTGAATCCACAGGGTGATTTCGCACAACTAAAGCTTAGTAAACAATATTAATGCTGAATCCATGGGGTGAGTGTTCACAACTTGATCCACAGGGTGAGTGCTTACAACTAAAATATGATAAACAATATTAATGCTGAATCCACGGAATGAGTGCTCGCAACTAAAGCTTAGTAAACAATATTAATGCTGAATCCATGGGGTGAGTGCTCACAACTAAAGCTTATTAATGCTGAATCCACATAGTGAGTGCTCACAGCTAAAGCTTATTAATGCTGAATCCACATAGTGAGTGCTCACAACTAAAGCTTATTAATGCTGAATCCACATAGTGAATGCTCACAACTAAAGTTTATTAATGCTGAATCCACGAGGTTGGGGTCACAACTTGAGCTTATTAAACAAGCTTAATGCTTGATCCACAGATGAGCACTCACAACAAGAAATTACAGGAATAATGGTGATCCACCCCATGCTTACAAGTAATGCTTATTATGCAAGATATATTTTGAATCACAGATGAGTTCTCACAACTACAGCTTATTGAACAAGATGAATGCTGAATCCACATAAACAGCACTCACAACTAAAACTTAGAAAAACAAGATTAATACCGATTCACTTGCTGAGTACAGACAAAACTTAGCAAACAAAATCAGTGCTGAATCTGCATGCTGAGTACTCACAACTAGAGCTTAGCAAACAAGATTAATGCTGAATCCACATTGTCAGTGCTCACAACTAAAGTGTAGGAAATAATCCACATGATGAGTATTCACAATTCAAACTTAACTTATAAGATTAATACTGAATCCACATGGCAAATAGTCACAACTAAAACTAAGCAAATAAGATTAATGCTGAATCCAAATGTTGAGTACTCACAACTAAAACTTAGCAAATAAGATTAATGTTCAATCCACACTGCTCACAACTAAAGCTTAGTAAAAAAGATTAATGCTGAAGCCAAAGAATGAGTGCTCACAGTTTAAGCTTAATTTGATGTACAGCTGATGTTTTTATGGGGATTAGAATGTAATCATATTTTTGTCAAGAAATGTTCTTGATTTAAAAAATTTTGCTCAGAATTTTCATTTAATGAATGCACATTGCTTTGGTGATGGTAATGGGTTTATCTTGCTAGAGATACTAATGTTATTACTACTAATAATAACAATTTGATTTTTGAAGGCAGTAGAAGTAATAGCAGTTGCACAGTCTATTCAAATGGCATCGAGCTTTCTTGGACAAATTATTCTTCACTAAGTAACTGAATATGAAACAGTAGATCTATCAGTCTAAAGTACTTTACTGTTTACATTTTCCTGTTGTGTTATTTGCACATTATCATTTGAGTGCTTCATTTTGAAAGGCAATGCGTTGTTTCAAGTTGTTTACCCAAGGAAAGGCATGAAATGTTCTATTGCATGCAGTTATTCATGCACTTTTCTGCAATCAATTAGCATGTGTTAATAGACTTTTATGCATCTCTATTCATGATTTTCTCATATATTTAATGGTTGCCATGCTCTACAAAAATATCCAAAAGTTACCAGGGACTTTTTTTATGGTAATTCTAATATCATGCATAGTTTCATCAAATTGTGTCACCATCTAGTATTCTGCTGTTAATTATTGCAATCCAGTGACAGGATTCATGCTTTCATGCTTGGCTTTCAGTGTAAAATAAAATGTTATTGTACCAGAATAAGCCTTTTTTTCTATTTTGTTCAGTACTTGCATTGAATTTTGAAACAAGTTGCTAATGTTGAATAATAACCTTTCACCTTTAGGTCAGCTGGTGTGTCGTATAGAGGAGGAACATCTGTGGGAATGCAAGCAACTTGGAGCCCACTCCCCCCATGTGCTGCTGAACTCTCTTGTCTACTTCAACACTAAATACTTCATGCTGAAAACCTCAGAAGACCATCTCAAGCTCTCCTTCACACACATCATGAAACACTGGAAGAAAGCCAACACTCCCACCAAGGGAATAGGGCTGAATGCAGGTCGACATGTGTACCTTCGATACTACTGCCCCACCCCACAAACTAAAGGTAAGATTGATTTAAACTAATGCTCTACTAAAAACAGATTCCTGTTTTAAATATTCCATAAAATTCCACAAAACACAATGTTTTGATAAAAGCCATATAATTCTACACAAATGGCACATTTTGAAATATTATTCTCATTACACATGATGGTATAATTTGTAGAGAATATAAACATTTATTAAATACTAAACAGATCAACAGAGAGAGATCATTAAAAGCATGAACCTAAACTTTTGGAAAGGTCAAATCATTGATCTGCTTCCATAAATTCCTTACAGTTTATCTGTACTACTACAACCCCAGACCTGCCAACTTTTTACGATTTTGCCATAAGTCTTATGAAAATTACTCTTTAAATACAGACTTATGGCACAGAAACAAAATCTATGAAGAACCAGACAAACTTTACACCAGCACCCAGATGCTTTAAACTGCACCCATTCGTTCACAAAAAGCATCTGCATGATCAAACTGTTGATTTTAGAATTTTTTCAAATGGCATCCCGAAAGTGATGCATGTTTAAGACAAAAGGGAAAAAAAAGCTTCAAAAAAAGTGTTAAGAATCAACACAGAAGAATAAAAAGGAATATTCAGATTCTTGTGAATGAAAGCTGGAAAGAACACATTTATGTTTATTGGTCATCACATGCCAATTTGAGCACATCTTGTGGCAGGATAAATGATTGCCGTCATGTGAAATGGAGAAAGAATTTCAAAGAATTACGTCAAGTTGAGAGATAGAAACAAGCCATTGAGTTGCATAGTGTTTGGATCTAAAGTTTGTGCAATATTACTAGTGGTAAATAAAATATAGGTGTACTTTACAAACTTTTCAGTTGAACATGATATTTATCGCCGCTACATCAAACTTTTATTTACGTTTTTCCAGCATTTCATCGCAGTTATTGATATTTTGTTACACCTTACTGAAAAATGGTCAATCTTATGGAGAAAAATTAACTGTCTTACAGAGACGGACTCATCAGGGTTGGCAGGTCTGCAACTCCTGTTTATTTTTAAAATTATCAAACATTGTATCAACAGCATACACCAGTATAAAATATGGAAAAGAGTATACATTCTGAGGTATCATTTATTTTAGTCCACAGGCTAATTTCTTTAGCTCTATAACAAGTGGCACATTAATGTAGAGGTCTAAGAAATTATTGGACCAGTAGACAAATACTGAAAGCCTGTGATCCCAAAGGAATTCATGATCAGAACCAGACATCTGGTGGGCATGGATGGCTGTTAAAGAATTATAGGCATGGTACAACTGGTGATTGTAGTCAAGTTCTAATGCCAAGTAATTAATTATGTTTGTTAACATTACATGGGCAATTGGTGCACAAGTAATGTTTTGTTTTTGTGGTTTTAATACCATTTATCAGCGGATGATAGGCTTTATAATGGTGACCAGTCTATTAGGTGGATGAAGACTTTTGGAATAACCATAGTCACACTGGAAGTTACTAGTCAGCTTTCTCACAATGGCTCTATTTTAATACATGTGGACAGAGGTAAGATATGAGTGGACTTTAAGGTGACCACTCAGCCATGCAGAGCCCTGTTTGTGCATGAGCAAATATTAAGAAATCATCATCATAGCTCAAATAAGTATTGTAGACCATATTAGATAATAGAACATATTGACTAGTATAATTAGATAATAGTGTGTGTGTGATTTTTTTTTAAAAAAAAATCCGCTGATAAATGGTATTAAAACCACAAAAAACAAAACATTACTTGTGTACCAATTGCCCATGTAATGTTAACAAACATAATTAAAAAAAAATTTCATTCATGGTTAGATCATAGAATGTACTGATGTATAGTTTAAAAAGCCCCACTGAAATTGCTAGTCATTGATTGTATTTTCCACTGTATATATCCTTGGGCTAATATACAAATATTAGTCTTACAATAAACTGGTAAATCTAGACTGGCCAGCTTGAGTTAGTCAGCTAGTCGAGGTTAATAATGCTTAATATGTCTGAGATATCAGTTAGAAATTTTAGTATTAGTGTGTTAAAAAGTATCCATTGTTTATCTGTTCAGGAGGTGAGTCAGGCAAAAAGAAGAAGGAGGAGATGCCAGTTTATGAGCAGGCAGAAAACCTGGAGAATCCACTGAGATGTCCAGTCAAACTTTATGAGTTCTACTTGTCGAAATGGTAAGTAACCAAATCATTTCTGACATATTTGTGAGTGTATATGCTATCAGCTTAGTTGCCTCCCTTACTTGGTGCTGTAAAGTTACATAAAATACTGAAATACCATATTTTATGTATTTTTGCATACATGAAAAATTATTCTTTTCAGAATGTAAAAAAGATATTAATTTGAATTACTCAGCATGTACAAAAAATAAAGGGTTTGGATTTAAACAAGGTTTATGTGACACATGATGCTTGGCAACCAAACAGCACTGACATAAAACAAATAAACATAACATTTCTTTGCAAAACATGATCCAGGTCTAACATTACTTGCAATGTTAGATTTTAATCTTCATTGTTTTGTTTCCTGGTGATTATGCTATAACTGATGTAAACAATACAAGTACATTATTATATTCTATTGGCAATTTAGACCTGAGTCAATAAATCATTCTTGTTGTAATTATGAGATCCATTGTCACTGGGCCACATGGCTGTGCAGACCTATTATACCTGCTAGTTAAATAAGCTTTAAACTTTAGATTGGTCTTTTCCAGTAACTGCTATATTGAGGACCAGATTTGCCTCAACAGTTCAAATTAGTGATTCTCTATGTAGGGAAATTCCAAGAAGCCCATTAGCTCAAGAACAGAATTAACATACTGATACTTATGATGAAGCCAGTTGAGAAAGAAAATGGCAAATAAATATAATAAGACTATATATTATTCTTTGTTGTAAAGCTAAAAGAACAGCAGAACATTTTTTGATGAAAAATAAGAGGATTTGGCAAAGCAATGTTATGTGTAAAAAAAAGATACATTTAACTTATTATTTTTATAGCTTGATGGTGTACGAAAAATTAAAGGTACAAAAATAGCATGAAATACAGTATATAGTAAAGGTAATTATGATGGCAAAATGCTTTGCAATATGAGGACATATTTTAAATTTTTCTGTAAAATTATCGGCTGATTCAGAATCTGGATTGCCATGTTTATATTTGAGTATTTGGGGACAAATGGTTCTTTCACCCCCAGAAACTGAGTTTGACGAGCAATGGCAAATACAAAATTATTGTTTATACTGTACTTTCACACAAGTTTACCAATAGACACTTTGAAGGGAATAAGATGTAGATTTCCTTTGGACAAATTGAAAATGTAATGCACCCTAAGCTGTCCAGTTGACTTCCATAATATTTAGGAAAGACCCTAGAACATAGATACATAATAGATGAAATGTTTTTATTGCATGTAGATAAGTCAGTTAGAATTTTTGTACACTTTTATTGCAGGTGGATGAGTGAATTAGAATTTCTTTTGAATTTTATTGCAGGTAGATGAGTCAGTTAGATTTTGTGTGGACCTTTTTATTGCATGTAGAGAAGTCAATTAGATTTTGTGTGGATTTTTTTGTATATAGAGAACTTTATTAGATTTTTTTGGACTTCTTTATTGCATATAGATGAGTCAATTAGATATTTTATGGACTTTTTAATTTCATGTGGAGGACTTGATTAGACCTTTGGGGGACTTTTTTGTTGCATGCAGATGAGTCAATTAGATTTTTTGTAGACTTTTTGTGGACTTTTTATTGCATGTACAGGACATGATTAGATTTTTGCAGGTCATTCAGTAAAGATGTAAGCCATTAAATTTTGAAACGACTAAGCAGTGTCCTTCTGTGTGAATTTTATTCAACTACTTTTAGTTATTCTGTCCATTAGGTAAAGTGAAAGTGCATGTTTGGTATTGCCCCATGTTATGGTATTGCCCCATGTTGTCAATCAATAATTGATATTTTCAGTGTCTAAAACGATCACACATAAACACCAACCAATTTTAATCAAATCCCCCAAACAGAATTCTGGCATAAAGGTCTTACACATGATGCTGTTCCATGATCAGATCTGGCCACTATCATTAAACATCTTCACATGCAAAACCACTGAACATTATTTTATCAGATCTGACAGAAATCATGAGGATCTTGATAAGTCATAAAACAATGATAATAATCAGATTTGATTGCCATTATCAAAATTAGAAAAGCTTTCCAACAGTTGCTATTTTCAACTTCTCAATAACCACTTGAACCAGTTTCAAACAAACCCGGCAAAGAACATCCTGGTTCCAAGTCCTTCCAAATTCATGCAAATTATACCAATCTGCCACCAAATATGGCAATATTTTTAAAAACAGAAGAAACTTTAAAAACACTACTTAGAAAGACCTGAAATGAATTTTATCAAAATTTGACAAAATTTCCCGCAGGAAGACAATTGAAATTTGTACGATTGATTCCAATCCTCCATCAGACATAGCTATTCAACCAAAATTAGAAAAATCATCAAATGACTTTTCCAAAACGACTGAATTGAATTGACAAAACAGGAGAGAGAAAGTATCCTGGCATGACGACTTTTCAGATTGTGTAAAAGTGATGTTAATTCACTATCAAAAATGGCCACCATTACTAAAATTAGAAGGAATTTTAAATTACTATTCGGAAATTGCTCAGCAGAATTGAACCCAATTTGAAGGAAATCCATCTGGTATCAAAGGCTTAAGATTTGTATAAAATGATATTGATTTGCCATCAATTATGGCTGTCATTACTAAAAAATGAAAATTGATTTCACAAAAACCAGTCAACAGAATTTGAACAGATTTTACAGAAAGCATTTTGGCATGAAGGGTTTTGAAGTTAATATAAAATGATGACATTATCCAATTGAATATGTCTGTTGTTGCTAAAAGTTGAAAAACATTAAATAACTTCTAAATAACCACTAATCATAATATGAGCAGAGTTTTTGAAGCCTTTCAGTTCCAGTGTTTTTTACATTTGTACAAATGAGGACATTCTGGCATTAAAAATGATTGCCATTACAACATAAAAAAAGAAAACTGTTATACAGAGAGCATTCTTGCATAGTGGCCTTTCAGTAATGGTCAAATCATGCTGATGTGAAATCAAATACTGAAGGAAACCTTAAAACAATTGTTGTCATAAAATATTTAATCAATTTCATTGGAGAAATTTCAACAGAATATATCCTAATAACCCAGATATTTTAGCTAACTACTCTTGCATTTGACTGTTAGGCACATGTCTATAAGGTAAGCCCTCTTGCACATTACTTAATGATATTGTAATAAACCACATTAGTGACAATGTATTGATCCACACAACTTAATAATATTGTAATGAACCACATTAATGACAATGTATTGATCCACACAACTTAATAATATTGTAATGAACCACATTAATGACAATGTATTGATCCACACAACTTAATGATATTGTAATGAACCACATTAATGACAATGTATTGATCCACACAACTTAATAATATTGTAATGAACCACATTAATGACAATGTATTGATCCACACAACTTAATGATATTGTAATGAACCACATTAATGACAATGTATTGATCCACACAACTTAATGATATTGTAATAAACCACATTAATGACAATGTATTGATTCACACAACTTAATGATATTGTAATGAACCACATTAATGACAATGTATTGATCCACACAACTTAATGATATTGTAATGAACCACATTAATGACAATGTATTGATCCACACAACTTAATGATATTGTAATGAACCACATTAATGACAATGTATTGATCCACACAACTTAATAATATTGTAATGAACCACATTAATGACAATGTATTGATCCACACAACTTAATGATATTGTAATGAACCACATTAATGACAATGTATTGATTCACACAACTTAATGATATTGTAATGAACGACATTAATGACAATGTATTGATCCACACAACTTAATGATATTGTAATGAACCACATTAATGACAATGTATTGATCCACACAACTTAATAATATTGTAATGAACCACATTAATGACAATGTATTGATCCACACAACTTAACGATATTGTAAAAAACCACATTAATGACAATGTATTGATTCACACAACTTAATGATATTGTAATGAACCACATTAATGACAATGTATTGATCCACACAACTTAATGATAATGTAATGAACCACACTTTTTAATGATAGTGTTGTGAATCACACTACTTAATGACTAATGAACCACATGTATTAATGATAGTGTAATGAACCACACTACTTATAAGATTGTAAGGAACCATACCACTTAATTAGAGTGTAATGAGCCATACTTCTTATTGATAGTGTAATGAACCAAACTACTTATAATAATAGTGTAATGAACCACACTAATGAACTACACTACTTAATGACAGTTTAATGAACCATACTATTTAATGATAGTGTAATGAACCACACTTCATAAAGACAGTGTAATGAACCACACCACTTAATAATAATTAAACCACACTACTTATTAACTTAATAATGATCCTCACTTAATAATGACAGTATAATGAACCACACCACCTAATGAAAGTGTAATGAACCAGTGTAATGAACCTCACTTCATAATGATAATGAAATGAACCAGGTGATTATTGACTGCAATGAACCACACTACATAATGACCATGTAATGACTCAGACAACATAATGACAGTGTAATGAACTGCACTAATTTGAAAACACATCTGTCCAAAGGCAATATGAACTCATGTCTTTTTTTGTTCTGCATCTCATTTTCAGTCCTGAAAGCATCAAGAATCGGAATGACATGTTTTACCTTGTACCTGAACGATCATGCGTACCAGACAGCCCTGTATGGTACTCAACACAATCTCAAACCATTGATGTCATGACAAAAATGTTGAACCGAGTTCGCCTTGTTCGTGAGATACAAGAGTCAAATCTACACACCCAGCCAATCTATATATAGATCATACATGTATGCTTGCACATGCTATCACAAATGCACACTTTCTCTCTATTCCACTCATTCAGCTGTAAATTCAAATGTTTTCAAAAGGACTTTTCATTTGACCTTTAGGTATATATATATATATATATATATATATATATATATATATATATATATATATATATATATATAATTTTGTTTCCAGCATGTACAACTTTATTCAACCTACTTCTTGTATGTGTGATTTTAAAAACATTTTAAGATGACACAACTAAAAAACAATTTATGTTCGAAATAAGATTGATGTACGTGTGATCAGGTATTATGAATTCAGATATATTTGTGGAGGATCAAAATTTAAGGATTTTATGGTGGCAACAAATTTATCATTTTCTTATACTTTAATAGACACTACCTGAATATTGTTAGAAATAAAACAGGCATTACCCACATAATGTTATAAATTTAAAGAGACACTAACATTTTTTTTAAAAAAAAAATATTAAACATACACTAACTGCATTTTGTTACAAATTTAAACAGACATTGATTGCATTTTGTTACAAATGTAAACGGGTATAACCTGCCTTTTATTTCAAATTTAAAATGGCACTACCTGCATTTTGTTATGACAAGAAAGCAACACGAATGATAACATTCTGATTTTTTGAATATTTAAACAAAGACATTGTATGAAATAAAGAATGGGCATCTTCATGCAAAATTTTATGCAAACATGACATCTCACAATGATTATTCAAAAAGCAAACAGGATCAAAGAAACTCATATGGTACATATGAGTTTGATATTCATCACATTTATAGTACAAATATGAAAGTCGATGGAAACTTTAGTTTGATCTACTCTTCTAAATGAGTGCATTTCACCCAGGTGTCTATCCAGGTACAGTCAGAACCCACTTATCTTGACATCAGTTATTTTGATAACCCATGTATGTTATGCATTTTCGTCTGGACTCATTGCTTAACATTGCAAGTTGAGTAGAAAATCGTAATTTAAAGGAAATTATTAAAAAATATTTGAAAAATTTAATTTTTTTTAATGGCTTATTTTTAAAAAGAACAAAGTTTGTAACATTTGGATAATACCATGATTATTTTTAGCTTTTCTGACTGTAAGGCCAGGAAAGTTTATGATTTTGCCCTAAATCCTTTGTGCACCATTTCTCCTGTATCTTAAAGCATATTTCTGATCCAGCTTTGATCAGTCTTGGAATATGGGTTGATTGATATCATCAATAACGAGTGAGACTGTGTCATATTCATGAGTGATAATACATCAGATTGGGGTCATTTTTTTCTGATCATATGTAATACAGGTTTTCATTATCAAGGTCTTGGAAAATTTTGGTATTGGAAAAGATGCATGTATATTATTGAGGTTATTGAGCTAGAGATTTTGTGTTGACCAATAATGAGTTTTTACATTTGAAAGGTCACTCTTGATTGGTTCAGACGAGTTTTTACATTTGAAAGGTCATTTTTGATTGGTTTAGTGCTGAAAGTAAGCTCAGGACTGATGAGCTCCAGGCCAGATTAGCTGAGCTTGTTACCAGTTTGGAGACAGTTTTTAATCCACTTATGGATAAAACTTGGAAATAAAGTTTTTATTGTCAAGATCTCAAATTTCATCACAATTGAAATCAGTGCATATTTTGATGAGGAAATGCTGACTGAGCTCATTTCCACTTGAGCGACTATTTCAGATCTGATTTTGATCAAACTTTGTAAATAGGCTTAGATCACCAAGCTGTCCAACATGTTGTATTAAGAGAAAGATCAACACATTTCAAGTTGATCTTGCTTCAGTTTAGTTGAGCTTCTCACCACTCATATTAGTAACTGAGCTTGTCTGCACTGTCATGACTGCTTCAGATTATATATAATAAAAGTTGTTAATTAATTTTGTATCATTCATATTGTGGACAACTTTAGTGCTAAATTTGTGTTTGACTGAGCTTGTTAACACTCTGGGGTCAAAGTTTTAATCATATTTTGTTCAGATGTGGTAATCATGGCCTTAGGTTTTTTTAAATATATATGATGTGTGCATAATAAAATTGTAACTTATTGCCTGAGCTTCTTAAATCTCCAGACATTATATTTCTGATCCAATTTTGATTAAGCTTGGTTGATTGGTTTATATATACAAGATTTTGAAGGGGTTTGATTGTGTGTATGATCACAGCATATTAAATATGTCTTTATCTTTGGACTACAAAGAAATTGGATAAATGGACTAAAGGTTGGGAGATATATTACATATGTTCTTTTACAGTACTACATATTATCTACATTAATAAGTCAAGTCAAACTGCAAACAACAAATATTCTGATATGCCATAGAATAATGTGTCTGTAGATCAGGGTCTATGTTGTTTGTTCTGCTGATTACTCCTAATAAACTGCACAGACTCAGATCTGCCATCATTATGTAACAGCACATCTGGGTATATGAAGTTTACAGTTGGACTCGTCTTACTAATGAGTATATATGGTAAGCGTGCTTAAGGAAGTAGTTGGCTGCTAGATATGCTAGGTTAGATCAGATCAGTTTAGCCATTTGTTATTGAAAAACATATAAATGCTTTTGTGTTTAAATGCTTTTAGAAACCTGCAAGATTTTGATTTGATTGTAGATTAATTAGGCTTTTGTAGGATCAGATATTACTGCTTGTTGATATATTTGTTCATATGAAAACAGGATTGTAAGATTTCTTTTCCAGGTCAGTCACATCAGGAATAAAAATATTGTTTGATATCATGAGTATTTTGTTGCCCACCAGATAATAAGGTTTAACTGTTTAAATGAAAATATTTGATATTATAATATATGTTGAATGTAGCTTCTGCTTTAGCAAACATCTTGTCCATCATTTTACTGATCAGTCACAAATGGAACTCCTGTTTGTAAAAATTGAACAGTGTACATGCATGAATGTGTATAAGAGAACATTTTTAAGTTAGTTTCTTTAAATATCCTTATAAGGATCGTTATGAAGTGATTAGGTACAATGGATAAACTTTTATTCATTGGTCATCAGTAACTGAGAAGGACCTATACAGGTTTGTTCATGGGTCATCAGAATTATACAGTCTAAGGTAGATGCAGTCTTAATACAGTATTTTGCAGAGGCTTGCACAAATTGCAAGCACTTGGCAAAGTCATTTTTTGGGGCATTGCATTAAGAAGAATACATAGTATTTAATCCTTTTGAAAGCTTATATTTCTCCTATGATAGCATAGCCATAATGTTTCCTGTGGTAGCATTTCCAGTAGATTTTGGTTAAAGTTTTTCATTAGTGTTTATTCCTAAACCCATTTCATGGATTTTGTCTTGTCTTGGGATAATTCAATGTTCTGTGAAATGTTTACTTTGATCTTCGGATTAAAGTTAGTCTTGGAAAGTTTGCATTAAGGCTTTGGTTCAAGTATTTTCATATGCTTTTATGTCCTAAATTCTCTGATAGAATTTGTTCTTACTTAGCTTCAACCTTGATGAAGCTAAGATAATTCATCATGACATTCATTAACTCTTTTGATCTTGGGGTCAAGGTTATAACCAAAGAAGATCTACATTAGGGTTTTACTTTTCATTCGCTTATATTTTCAAAGTTACTTGATTCTTTTTATACCTGTAATTGATCCTTACAGAGCAAAGACAGTTCATTTTGCAATGTTCATGCTTCCCAATTGACCTCAATGTCATTCATAGAAAATTTGCATGAAGTTTTCATTAACATTTTTCATTTACTTATATTCCATAAATCCATTAACATATTATATTCAGACTTAGGTTGAATTAATATGAAGCAAGACTATTCATTCTGAAACATACTTAACCTTTTGGCTCAGGAGTCAAGGTCACAGTTTCTGTAACATTGCTTTAATTTGTGGGCACAAATGGGTGGGTATAACTTTAGAATCAGTGTAGATATTTTTACAAAACCGTAGCCTATTATGCATCTGATATTGATGTCTCACATCTTCAGTCATATCCCATAATTTGTGGTCAAGATAAAAAAAACAATGGATAAAACAAGCCAGTGACCTATTTCCTTATCCAAACTGTCACATTTTAATCTCTACAAATATTTTAATGAAATTTTACCCTGGTCACACATTACCATAAAGTAGTCAAATCCTCAGAGGTCAAGGTCATTAGTAGTGAAAGGTCATAATGTGTGTATCATGTGCCATTTGCAGTACTATTGCTGAATAATTTCTACATGCATGGACTTTTTTGCTTTAGAAACAACATGGTCTGGAGCTACTTTTAATAGCCAAGTTAGAATTATCTTGTATATTCAGTAAAATTTAATTTGGAATACAATTTAATTCTTCTTTTTCTAAAGGCTGTTAAGAAAACAAAGTTCATGCTGCTAGATTTTTATTCATTTCATCACTGATGTGTTAATGTTTAATAGGTGTTTTAGTTATGAGGAGTTCTGAATTAAACTAAAAAATAGATTTAACTCCCATGAAGTTCTGATGTTACAAACATGTAGAATATTGCATTCACCTGAGTCTATTACATCATAGCATTATCATATTGCATGTTTAGTGAGCTAACATACCTGTAATAGCATTTGCCTAACTGTAAATATTTGAGTTTTATGTATATAAAGATGTGTACATTTTTAAAAGATTACGAGAAATATCATAAGAACCATTCATGTGAATCAATGGTTCTGATATATTGCATTTAATGATAGCTTAAGTTTTGTGTCACATGTCTGTATGAACATGACCTATTTGATTGAAAAATCATGGTTAGCTTTAGTGAATATCATTTCTTGACTGTTTGTAAATTATAGCATGCATCATTTATTCACTTCAGATTTGATTTACCGATATTAAGACATAGTCCTGAAATGTAACTGAGACCAGTCATGCAGTGAAAATGTTTATGTGATGAAATATGACATCATCTTATCATAATACTGTATGACATCACCTCCTCTCTGTTGCCAATGAAACTTCTTTTGCAACTTTTGCGAAAGCCTGGTGTTACCAGGTCCTGATATGGTATATAGTAATGCTCTTGCATGCTGGAATCTGGCAGAATGGAACTATCGTAACTGTAAGTGGCTAGAAGTCCCCATTTCCAGAATTCCGTTACTTTTATATTAACTTGCATGTATTTTTAAATGACTGCAAAATAAATACATTTTATTATTCAGTTGTATCTTATTTTTAAGCGTTTCAAAATGGTTATGCTTCATTATACCAACAGCAGACAGGAGCATATCAGTTTGCTGTTGTCTGCTAATGTCTTTATGTCTGAAAGTCCATAGTCCATCCTAAGTCTGTTTTAGCAAAACAGCACCAAAATAAACTTAGAGCCATGAAATGCTACAAACTTTATCATGATCACAAGATTAGATTAGATTTTCAGGCCATTACAGGAAATATTTCAATTTTTAAAATAAAAGACTTGATAGTTTGATTTTGTTGGCATTTTTTAAATTTATTTATATGCAGATGATCTGACATGATTGTCAGTCCATTAAAGCAGTTTGTAGCTCTCCTGATGATAAACCTATTGTATTATCCATTTGTCCATTAGAACAAGTGGTTGTAGCTCTGTTTAAACTACCTGAATGATTTGCCATTAAACTTTTATTCATCCCAATGTATAGTTGGTCTTAAATATAAAAAAAGGATATATATATTGCTACTCCACCTCAAGATTAGGTATTATTAACATTTGTTTTCATTAAAGGCTTCAGATGATATCTTCTTGGTCCTAATTGAATATAGTGCCAGTCTGTCATCTCTATTCCTCCTGGCTGGGTGGTCACATCAACATGGGGTTTTCACCAAAATACTTATATCTACCTGGTCCTTTGTGAAAATTGTGCCATCTTGGAAGTCTGTTTATTGCTATTTCTCCAAAATGGAATACCATATCGACATGGGGTTTTCACCAAATCCCTTATAATAACTTTGGTCACAAATGAAAAAGGCATCAACCTGACAATAAATTTGGCTGCCATCTTAAAAATTTTGCTATTTCTATTTCTAAATGGAGAGTCATATTAACATGGGTTTCTCATCAGAAGATGCTATCTAGTTGGTCCTAAAAAATATATAGCTGATTACCTGAAAATCTTGCTGCTGCTACTCCTCTTGAATGACAGTGTAATCAGTGTAGTCAATCATGGAAATGTTTTTGGCACTAGAGTGTTAATCCCTTTGAATGACTATTGTTCAAATGTGTTTGTACACTTTTTGGGATTTTGTCAGAAAAGCATGACTAGGTAAACTCCACTTGAGGTAGACATATTGAATTTGTTGGCTATGTTTGTAGGCATTTCCAGATCACCTGGTTAGTTTCCATGAAATCAATTTTTCAAAATTGGTATGCATTTCTTCATTATTGGGATTTGAACTTTGGTGATCTGCAGAAGTATACAGTGAGGAAAATTGTTTAATAAATTCAAATCTAATGAAACTTCTTAGATAAATCAAGTCTATGGGATTTTTTAAAGAGTTGGAACTTATTCATAGCCACTTAATCTTGCTGCCATTTTCTTAGGTATATAAAATAAGTTTTCTTAGCTTTAGTCATTAGTAAAATGTAATTATTCTTTTCTAATGCTTGCTTTTAAAACTGCAAGCTGTAATACTGTCATTATTTTTAGTATATAACAGCAGAGGTTTACAAAAGAATGGTTTTCTTATCTTCCTTAATTTCATTCCATACATGTTTTTTTTACAACCTAGGGCATTTAAGGCAAGCCAGTGATGATATTAAGGATACCTTATGTTTTCAAGTTGCTTTATCATTTTTTTTAATCAATATTAAGCAGTGTTTTTCTTAGAAAAGTGACATAAAAACTCCTTACATGTCTACCTCCAGTGAAAAAAAAACCCTATCAATCATGGGTCTTCAAAAACCTTGCTAAACATACTTGTAAGTCAGAGTCAACTGCAACATAGACTTTGATCTCACATTGTGCCAAGTTTGATCTGATTGGGGTCCATTATGTTTGTTCTACTGAATAGCCCTAGCAGACTGCATAAACCCAGATCTGCTTGCACATTATGCAATGGCATGTGTGGGTCTATGCAGTGTTTGTAGTTAGACTCAACTTGTGTGGGATTATGTATGGTAGTTTTGCTGATTCTTATGGCCATTTGTTTGTTTCTTTAAACACACATACATAAAGTCCACTAGCTGGTGAAAATAATGTTGTACAACATGTTAAGAAAACATTGTGTTTTATCTGTCATTCATTGCTAATACCCAGTATCTTGCTGGAGGCATGCCAGAGATAATTGTCAAATATATCAAATTTATATGTAAATGTATGGCATTAATAAGTAAACAGCTTACTGGTTGAAAGTACAAAATAGTCAACTACCTTTTTTCAATGCATACGCTCTGTCATATTCATGTTTAAAAACTTAAAACATATGCAAATTTCATCACATACAAATATCTATACATGTTGTTTTATGTAGACTATATGGTAGATGTCGAGAATTGCATGTATACATATTGCTGGGCATTTCAATATCAATAAAACACAAGCTAATGAATTTTGTTCTCATTTTGTAAATTTGTTGATCACAATTTGTAGTGGCTTGTCTTTGCTTGGACCATTAGCTATTATCAGTTTTAAAAAGGTTGAATGCTCCAACATTTCATAAGCAGTTTTGACGTAAGTCATTAATAAGTGTAGATTTCTTAATGTAATTATAGAGGACAGGGGTAATATCATGTCAAATGGACAAACCTACATGTGTTTTGTTTTGAGTGGGCAGAAAGAATGAATGTGCAGTGTGATGTCGAGGTTGTCAGGCTGAGATTTATGTTCATGTTTCTTATTAAATGAGTTTTTTGCCCCAGCTTGGAACAAAACACATTTGGTTTTGTGATTATTACATCTGTCCATTTTATTAATATTTTAAATTTTTTTAATGTATAATTTTTTAAAAATGAATTAGGAATGTAGCATTTTTTGAAAGATTCTTCATGTACATAACCATGGATAGGCCTTGATACATATACTGTGCATGGTCTGTATTGTAGGCAAGTGGAGTGTTTCCTTACTTCTGAAATGTAACATAGGTTTCTGACCAGCATGTGACCCTTTCGTCTTACACTCATCTTTCTGAAGAGTCTTATCAACTTCCAAGCAAATTTCAGGACTGAATTCACAGACTAACAGATAAATTCAGTTTTATAAAACAAGCTTGTTAATTTACGGTACATCCAAAATCTATTTTTTTTCTTCATATAATACAAGATATTATTAATGCACTGAACTTATAGGTTTTAAGAAATTGAAGTTTCTGTCCCTTTTTAAAATGCAGATTACATTTTTAATGTTCATTTGGACATATTTAACAAGAAAATTCTGCTGTTTTCGTCTATTTTCTACTAAAACAGTTGCAAGAATTTAAAATTCAGATATGGTTCACCTCTGCATGGAAACATTGAAAAAAATCTTCACAACATTGTAACAAAACTCTTCTGAATTTGTGCCACAGTCAGAACAGCTGCTGCTCTTTGAGTTGTCTCCCTTTATGTTACAAATGTTTGTCAGTTTTATCCTCAATTTTGCTAAACAAATTTGAATCCTCTGTAATTTTAATAGACAAATTAAAGTCCATCCACCTACATCTGCTCCTTAGGATGCACGAGGTCATGGATTTAATCCCTGGCCGAGTCACACCAAAGACTTACAAAAATGGTAACTAACAGCTGCCTCGCATGGCGCTCAACATTAAGAGGTTAGTGTAAGAACTGGTCGACCTGGTGTCAGAATAATATGTCTGGGTAGGACATAATGCTACATGTCTGTGGCATGATGCCCCAGTGCTAGACGTTATGAAACTGCCACACTGCAGACATCGTAGCAATATGACAGAAATTGTTCAAGCTGCATTAAAAATCTGAATCATACACACATTTGCTCCTTAATAAAAGTTAATTTAGACTTTTAAAAATTTAATTACAAGATTTCAGCAGCAAAGAACTCTTCTCTCTCTCTCTCTCTCTCTCTCTCTCTCTCTCTCTCTCTCTCTCTCTCTCTCTCTCTCTCTCTCTCTCTCTCTCTCTCTCTCTCTCTCGTTTGATGTGATCAATTTGCAAACCAGCTTTAGCTGCTAAACTCATTGTCAAAAATTCTGTTTGAAATATTGTCATCTGTTTCAACCTAATTTCTTGATCTAGATACCATGAAATGTACATAATCAGCTACTTATGCAGACAGCTCAAGATAGAGCTCAACCCAGCGCTGCAACTGTTTCTCCTTGTCTGTGATGACTACTCCAGTCTTGAAAGATGGGGGACCTGTCGTCTTCTTGATGCCATCATACATGCATCTTACATCCCTAGTGTCAGCAACTGTTTGTATGCTGATGCAGAGATTCAACCAGGTGTTGGCGCAGTGGCATGTGGTCTGCTGAGCATTTTTCCTGGCAATCCTGAGGGCTTGCTGTGTACTATGTTTACGCACAGCCTTGTCAGCCAGAATAGTTTTCCTCTTCGCTACAGTCACAGGCTCCATTGCCTCCCAGTTGGCCTCATACCAGTCGGTATTTTTGTGCTCCTTCTTCCCATGGGCAGTAATGGCTGAGGTGTACACAGCGTCTTGGAGGTTGGACGACATAGAGTCGATGGTATAATCTTTTGTCTTTGTGTGAGAGCCTCCTGCAGCTTGCTGATGAACTGCTTCGTCTCCTCTGGTTTGCTTGCACAGGATGTATTTATGAGTAAGTGATCTTTCTTCTTGGCGTGGTGATACTTCTTGGGTATTATTTGCACCTTGCTGGACACCAGGGAGTTGTCCGTGTCGCAGTCGGCACTGTGGTAGCTGCGATTGAGGAGGACGCTGTTCAGTTCCACACGCCTTGTGATGACTAGGCCTAGTTGGTGTCAGTGGCAAGAACGTGGGTGTCTCCAAGACACCTGGTGTATCTAATTGCATTTGACGTAGGTGTTAGTCATGCATTGGCTGTGTTAACAGCACATCTTCAGCAGTCGCTGACCGTTCTCATTGATATTGCCCTTTTCATGAGTGCTGAGACAGGTGGGCCAGGGCTTGTAGTCAACTCCCACTCTGGCATTGAAGTCCCCCAGTATGTAGAGGCCTTCAGTGTTGGGGATACTGGTCATTGCTTGATCCAGAGCCTCATAGAACTGGTCTTTATCCTCTGGGGTGAAGTAGAGGGTTGGGCGTACACGCTCAAGATGTTGACTGGGCCTGAGGATGTTGACAGCCGAAGGACAAGGATCTTCTCAGTGCTTGATGATGGAGGCTCAATGAAGGCGATGAGCGTGTTCTTTACAGCGAAGGTGACACCATGCTGTCTAGGTTCATCGGAGGACTTGCCATATCAAAAGAAGTTGTAGTTGGTTTCTCTGAGGGTACCGCTGTCAGATAGACTGGTCTCCTGAAGGCAGGCAATGTCCACGTTCAGTCGGAGAGTTCCCTGTCAATTACAGCAGTCTTCCATGCATTATCAATCAGCTGCAGGTCATCGGTAAGTCCAGTACACATGGGCTTGACATTTCAATTTGCAAAATGGAGAACTGGAATCTTCTTTGAGTCTTGCCTGGTGTGGAGATTTCGGCCTGCTTGTCGAGAATGTTCCATAAGCTCCACGCACAAAGTGACAGAGTTAGACCATGGCGATGATGTTTGTGCCAAGTTGTATCGGCATCTGCCGTTCCCTTGGGAAACACCAGCTGCATGGGCAACAGATGATTTTCCATAATACCCTGCCCAGGCTTTGTAGCTCCAATGGAGAGGATATTCCAGCATCGCCATACGGAGTCAGAACAACATGGGAAGCAGCAGTTTACCAGTTATAAACAATAGCTAGCTTGGCGCCAGGGGTTGCTTAAGACGGTGGTAGAGAATGCCATGTCTCATTGGACAGCTATCGCCCGTCTCAAGCTGGGCAGCCCCCAGACAGTAAGGTGCTACTTCACTATCGGTCACTGAATATCCCATAAGACATCGTTATCTCCAATAAGACACCGTCAGCTCTAATAAAACATCGTCAGCCCAATAATGTCCAATAAGCTCCAATTATGTCCATTCAGCTCCTATAATATCCAATATCTAATAGTGTCAAATAGGCTAAAACAAAACTATTTATTACTAAAATGGTAATGACAAAGCACGCAATTTAACAAAGCTTCATCACCCGCCATAACATAAAACTGAGAAAAGGTTTCGCAAATCAAATAAAAAAAAACTTTGACACTTATCCCTATGGCTTGAGAAGATGGTGGAATGTACGCACACCACTGACAAAATCCAAATGACTTGTGTCTCATTACGAAATGTATCAAGCTTAAATCAATAGGAGTGTATAATAGTTATGGTCAAATATTCATGTATACCATGCTTTCCCGTGACTTTCCGCCGCATTTAATTTCGAAATCACTTTACCTTGGGGCAAGTGATTCACCCCCAGGTAACTTTGTACGCCTGCAGAACGAATAAAGGTGGAAAATAGATTCAAGGTAAAACCAAGTTATTTATAGCCTTATTCTGTGACATAAATGGTGATAATTGTGATTTTGATTATTTGCAGACAGCACAAACATAAACTTAAGTATGGTACTTATCCCACTGGAAAGTAGAAACATATGCTTAATTATGGTACTTATCTCTTAGGGATAGCACAAACATAAACTGGGAGATTTACCTACATACAGCAGATTTAATACACTCTCTTCATGATAACCCCATGGAGAGTGCAAATGTGCACCAATTAGGTGGTTTTTTTAGACAATTCATAAAATACTGTATAAAATTAATCACATATTACATTCTCAGCACGAGTTATCGCTCGTTAGGTCAAAATACATGTTCTAAGAGCTCAGAAATAACAATGATTTATAGTTAAACCCACTTGTATAAGCTGACGTGAATTTAAGGTTATCAGAGTGAAAAGATGCGTCAATATCCCTTTCTGTTACAAATTGCTGCTTTACTAACAGCTAATTGCTTACAGAGAACAGACAAATTACTAAATAATTAACGAAAACTAAAATATCTTCGTCGTCTATAAACCATGCAGTAGCAAGGGAGACAATCATTTAATTTGCTCTGCAGAGACAGCAGAGTTATCTCTATTATTTGTACAGTTGCCGTGGGAAAAAAATCAGTTTTCTTATATCTGCATTTGAGAGAAAATATTTATTAATAATAAATATGTAGATTCCATAATTGTAGATAGACGTTACAAATTAACAAAATAACGTATTTTATCTGATTTCATGTCAGAGAATATAAAAGTATTTTTATTTTATTACCCTAATATATTGATATAAAAATGATAAATATCAGAATCATTATTTTTTCCTCCTAATTTTAATGTTTGCTCAGACATTCTATGAGCGTATATATAAATTAATATACAGCGTCTCGCCTCTCAAACCAGTAATGCTTCCTTACTGGTCTGTGAGTTAGAAATTTATTCTTCACAATAATGGATTATGTACACGTAAGTAGACTTGATTAATTGGCTCAGATACAATTAGCCACCTGGGGGCGCTTGAATACTGGATGAATATAATGTATATCCTTGCTGGGACTGGTTAGACTTTGAAAGATTTGCTTGATAACTACTATCAACTGCATCGCATATTAGATTTACTGCTATTGTTGATGTTATACCAACAATGTCAGGTGAGATATGGCGACCTTCACCGTACGGATTATTATTATGTTTAAGAACGGTTGGTGGCGGGATTAATATTCTGCATGAACCACATATTCTTTTAAAGTGTTCATAAATAAGATCAATAACTTATTTCTTTAGCTCTTCATAATGAAATCCCGGAATTATAAATGTAGACAGTTGTTCTCTTGCAATTCTGAAATGTTTAAGAAATACTGTTGTAGAAAAAAAAACGATTGAGTGGAACTCGCTGAACTCGATCGTTTCAATTAACTATGTAACATTATATATGTGTTATTGCATTAGAAGGTTTCATGGAAGTTGCACGAGTAATTTCATTATTTAATGCAGATATCGCACTTGGTAACCTTGCAACCCTTTCACGATATCTCTCACCGGACTTAAAGACAGTAGATATTTCCTTCCCATATTGATATCCAAATAACCGCTAAGCAAGTGTTCGATAAAATCGTTCAACGATTGTTTGATCACGATGAATTTCAGTATGTTCTCGTTTGATTTTTACGTTGTTTTTTCATCAAAGATAATACTGAACCAAAAAATTCTTTGTCAGGATCAACCTGTAATAGCTGTGACCATCGTAGAACACCACGTTGATCAATTCGTTCAAATGCAGATGAACTTCAGATGCTGTCTTTGTTGATAAGGGTTCATCTTTTTTATATCTACTTGCAACGTCAACAACAGTCAATGCATGTTTGTACGTGCGTGACTTTTGTCCCCGTATTTTAATAGTATCGTGTGGCAAAAACAAAATGTCTGCTTGATGAACACTGACATCAAAATGTGCGTATTGAATTTTTTTGGGTGGTGGTAGATAAATTTGCCATATTGCCTGTCGTGCTAATCAATTTTCAGCAACAGAATGTGAAACTTTTGCTGCCTCAGCTAGTGATCGCTACTTTGCCTCTCCAATACCCTCTTGGGCTATAATAAATAGACTTTATTATTATAATTATATAATCAATTACCAGCCACTAGCATTTTATTTTTATCAGAAAACTAGCGAGTTTTTCTCTGAGAGATTTATTATGTATATCATTTAACGAATGAATCAATTTTACATCTGCAAGATGCCGCTGCTGAATATCTTTACTTTTATAAGCAACGTCATGAACATGACATGTTTGATCAATTTTATTTACTGTATGCTCTCCTGGTTTTGGTTGATCTTGATCATCAAGTCGAGTTCCAGGACCACATTAATTATATCCTGGAAAAGTGTTTCTCACCGGCGTATTTAGCCCGGTAATCCAGGTAATTTTCCTAAAGAAGCAGCAATATCTCCACCTGTCTTTGTCCCTGAATCGAATCAGACATGGAGATAAATTTATTTATTTGTGTACCACATTTTACACATTTACTTGTTAATGCACGTCGCTTACTTTTCGTTATTGTAGTTAATCCAGCAGTGGGTGTAGATAATCTACATCGAACACAATATAGACTCATTAAAAATATGAATATAATAATTGACTTTTCGGCGACAGGAAATTAATAAAGACGGTGACGATATTATTGATTTTATCACAGATATTGATGAAGCCCCATCTGTAGATGACTTAGATGGATTCATTAATAATCTTGTATTATTGTTCGGCAAGTAAACGAAATCGCATAAAAATTTGAAGAAAAAAAAAATACGTCTACGATGCGAAAAAAATACATCTACGATGCTAGACAAATAAATCCAGCTAGAATATTTTCCAGAGGTAGACATAAAAATACTGACGTGATTTAAGTTACACAGCGATACATACAGATACCTAAGATTATCAGAGACAATTGTAATATTTTGGTTGTGTTTAATTGAGTAGATAATTATACCCAACAGAATATTTTTTTATAGGGGATATGGACATGATTAAATTTAAAAACTTCTTTTCAAAAGCACAAGCTGTTCCATTCGGATTTATAACAATAAATCTACATGACCCAAAATCAAGGTACCGTAAAAGTCTGGATAAAATCTTTGGTTAATTTATAGCAGAAGGGAGGGTGAACGACAATAATTGAGTGCCGCTATGCAAGTAAACAAAATCGCATAAAAATTTGAAAATAATAGTCAACAAATAGGGTAACAAAACAGAGCTAACCTAAACGATTTATTACCGGTTCTTAACGGTATGGAAAAATATTCGGTTAGAGACTTTGGTTTAGCGTTATTGACCTTATTTCAGCAGCTGTTTGCATTAGCCTTCTTTTTAGGTAAAGGATTCGAGCAAACAGTTATGAGGTTCACCCTCCCTGCTGCTATTCGTTATTAATATCTATACTGGCTGTTTAATTTATATCGGCAGAGAAGGTGAACGATAAAAATTGAGTGACCCGGCAAGCAAACGAAATCGCATACAAATTTGAAGAAAAAAAAAATACGTCAACGATGCTATAACAAAAATGAGTTAACCCAAACTATTTTTATCCGTTTTCAACCGTATGGAAATATCTCGATTAGAAGCTTCAGCTTAACGTTATTGACCTTGTTTTTTTTAGACTTCGTACCTTTATTTTTCGTAAATAAGGTCTCCAGCAAAAAGGTGTTTACCTTCTCTGCTGCTTCTATAATTTCAAGAAAATATTCAGGACTTATAGATCTTGGTTTATCTCTTTAACAGTGGTGGAAGCCTGTATTTTTCTCTTCTTCCAGAATCTCTTCTTCTAGTTCTGGTGTTAAAGAAGTCTTTTATGCATATTTTGCTCCGTTTCCTTTCTGCTTCTTCTTGTGCGTTTTATTTTCCTTTCTTGTGTTTCTTTTCTTTCTTGTCTTTTTTGATTGGATTAAGTCGTTAATTTCATTAGCATAATATTGATATTATGTATCATTAGCTTTAACTCTTTCAATATTATAATGTATACAATATAATGCATTTTGCAAATTTTCACGAGTTTTAATATCATTAACGTGTTCATGTTTCATTAATTATCTCTTCGACCAAAGCTATTGACAGAAAACGAAGCTTAATGTCGTAAGTTTTTAATGTTATTCTTAGTTACCTTAACAGCATTTTCATTAAATTTATTTAACAGTTCAGCTTCAATTGTTTCGGGATCTCTTTTTCGTGCTGTAGGGTCAGGTGCTTCAGCGCCTTCTGGTACAAGTATGTGCTGAGCTGCAGCTATATCAGAGTAGTAAAGTGAAATGAGGGTTTTGGCCCACCACCCCCTCCCACACCTCCTCCCCCATCCCCGCCAAACCCCTCATTTCCCTTTACTACTACTATGTAGACAGATATTTTGTAACCAGACAAAACAACAGGTGTTGGAATGCCATAAGCTCTGTAAACAGAAGTGACGAATTTGTTAGAACAGCGTATGTGTGGAATATGATTATTCTAAAGACGGCAAATAGATTTTACCACAAATTTTTTATCAGATAACAAGATGAAAATTAAACTGTGCATTAGAGCCTTTCAGTTAACAAGGCGGAAATTAAACTAGCATTAGAATGAAAATGATATTATTTTAGTTATATTATATCTTAAGTTTAGATAAAATTTTATGTTACTCATATTTTTGTGATATTTTTTTCATACTTGCTAACCCTCATTGGTAGAATGTCTGTTAACATATTGTCAATAATACGAAATTCACGTAATAAATCATCCATATTATATTTAACTCCTCGTAGGTAAGACCGGATCTGATCAAGTAGTTTCTTGTAAGTTTTAATTGATGTTAAACAACCATGCTTCTTTATCAAAAGTCTTGGTTCTACTTTTTTACACGCCGCTGTAAGTGAAACACCAATAACGGATATGATTAACAAAAAAGGATTTAATGATACCCCACTTGAAATTATACCAGAACTGGTCATTAACAAGGGTAGATAAGATATTACTCGAAGGATCTTGTTGTAGTATTTGTAACATTTTTTCACGCACCAAAGTTTTTTATGATAATATTTATAATATTGTATTAATGCATCTACATCTTGTTTTGGAATATCTTTTGAAATATGATTGAAATCAACTATACTTCTTTTCATTATAATATTAGTTTACATAGTCCTATGTTTGGGTAATCAAAATAAAAGATTGTTGTTCAGCTATAAATTCCAAACACCAGAGAAAATTCGCTAATTTTAAAGTTTTATCAATTGGTTCAAGTACAAATTCTTGTTCAGAATTTTGGTTTATTATTACAGATAATACTCCAGATGAGTCATCATTTAGAAGATGAGATGGATATTTGGTAGATATTCTAAACTTTACACTGCTAAGCACTGACAATCTATACACACCGGTAACTTCTGCAATATATTTAATAGAATTAGTTTTTGGTGTCCACCTAGTAAAACCAGATGCAACAGTATACACAATATTTTTAATCTCTTTGTGAGGTATTTTAATCATATTTGTTTTCTCAACAATATTAGGAATTCCACTAATAATATCATTGAGTTTTGTGTTAATATCATTGAGATTTGTGTTAATATTAGCGAGTGTAATGTTAACATTTGATGGATTTCCAAAAAATTCATCTCTAATTTTGTTTGTTTCTGCGAAAACTTAAAAATGTGTTCACGTGACTGGTAAAATCAGTTTTGAGCGCTGTGATTTCATTATTAATTGAAGCGTCCCAATCATTGACGTATTTTTAGTGACAGCATCCCCGTCCTCAGTTGGGTTCCAAAGATCTGTAATCTTGTTTTGTTTCATAACAATATTCCCACTTGGATTTCGTACAACTATATCTGGCAGTTTTACATCACTCGTTTTTAATCGTCCTTCTTTATCCTGGAAAATGACAACTTCATCTGGATCTACGCTGGTAAGATTTAGTAAATTATTGATTTCATTTTTGAGCCGATCAAGAGTTGCATATTTGGATAAGTCACCTGTGGATAAATCTCCTAATAGTGTTCCAAATTTTGTATAGTAGCTCATTATTTACTGTCCTAGATAAAATTATCAACACTAGTTTAATATTATATAAAATGGCAAAATCGTCGATATTAAACTTTGATACAGAGAGACTAGTGAAGCATAAACATAACAATGAACTTCCTGATTGTCATTATCTTATTGTTGGGCGAACTGGATCGGGGAAAACAAATTTACTTATGAACTTGCTTTTTGGTGATAATTTTAACTACGATAGAGTTTATATTTACACAATCAATCCACATCAAGATAAGTATGAGTTATTAAGTGAGTATAATGAAAAACTTCGTGATGATCTTAAAGCTGGCGAAGATTTTTTTATAATTAGGCAGCCAGAAGATCTTATTCCAGTCAATCAACTTGATGCAGATGAACATAAGATAGTAGTTTTTGATGATATTCCGCTAAATAACATGGAGATGAACAAAATAAGATCATATTTCTCACTGTCACGTAACAAACAGTGTAATTCTATTTATCTCGCTCAAGGATTTTATAATGTTGACAGGTTTATTAGGCGAAATACGGGTTGTTTTATTTTATTTCCAGGACTGGATAATGTTGACGTTAGAAATATTGCAAGCGAGCAATGCGGTGGCGTGACAAAAGATAAGTTTATTGAACTTTACCGTAATGCTACAAAAGATAAATTTAACTTTTTCTTGTTTGATAAACTTACAAATGATCCAACTAAAATGTTTCGCTGTTGTATTGACACTTACTTACAGTAAAGCGTTTCAATTTTATAAAATTTATAATTATAATAATGGACAAACGAGCAAGATACAGACAACACATAGAAGACCTAAAAAAACTTGCTCAATCTCAGGCATCACTTAAGCAAAAAGTACAAGAAGCGCGACGTGGGCAAGTAACTGCTACAGAAACAACAGCTACAATTTTCAAGCCGGTTACTGAAGCATTATTAGGTAAACAACCTGAAACTAAACCACTGTCAGAAGAAGAACTTAAACAACTACAGGAAAAAGGTTTGGTTGGAATTGTTAGAGAACAACAGGAAGCAGCTGCTGCAAAACTTGTTACTAGATCTGATGAAGAAAAAAGAAAACTGATTGAGGCACTTACAGCAAATATAGCTGATCCTGCGGTTAGACAAGCTGAAACAGATCGATTGATAAACAATCCACTGGAACTTGAGCGAAGATTAGCAGAGTTAACAACGCAAGGAATAACAAATATTATAACAAGTTTATCAGGAGATATAAAAGATATCAAAGATGAGCAACAAAGAGTTGGTGAGCTTACTGTAAAGTTTATGGAAGTTGGAGATCAAAGATTTCATTTTATAAAAAGAGCAAATGATGAGATAAAAGGTATTGAATATGATGATTTTTTAAGGAATGAAAATATAAGGGGTATTGATGATATAAGCAAGTGGACTGATGTAGAATATCAAACATTGCTCGATAGATTAGATGTAATATTTAAAGACGGAGCTGCTGCTAAAGATGAAATAAACACGGTTACAGAAATTGATGATATGCTTCCACTTTATAATAGAATGAGAAACGGTGTCATTGCTCTCACGTTTAAAAAACAGCAGAAAATAGTAGAGCAAAACCTTTTGGTAGTGGGTGGAGTTTTAGAAGGAAATTTTTTACTTTTGATAAATATCGTATACAAAAAAGTAGAGTAAGAACAGGAACTGGTGTAAAAGTATTTACTTTAACTACTGAAATGATAGGTAGATTAATGTTATTAATATCACCATAGGAAGCTGGGAATGTTAGTGTTGAACTTGATAATGAAATCATTGACATACTTGATCATCTAAGATCGAGTGAATTATTAACATCTGACGAATATGAAACTTTACACCGCGACTTAATCGCGGCGACTTAATTTTGTAAAATGATATAATATTAAAGGAATGCAAACAACATTATTACTAAACTCTAGCGAGTCTACAGAAGATAGCGCAAATTTTTCAGTAAATTATATTCCACCTATCCAACTAGATCCTACAAAACAATACGAAATTGGATTAATTTCTTGTACTTGCTGGAATGCTATACCTAACGTGAAAAATGATGTTAACGATGAAATGTATTTTACTATGATTACAACATCTCCAATATCTACAACAAAAAAAATAAAAATTCCGCAAGGAGCTTATAATATTGAAGATCTAAACAAGACGATCAAAGAGCTCATAACAAAAGCTGACGGTGTGGCTGATAATTTTGAATTAGCAGCAAATTATAACACATTGCGAACTAGGATAACTTTGAAAAATATAGCAATCAATCTTGAACCAAGAGAAAGAAGTATTGCACAACTGTTAGGATTTACTGAAAAAACTTACAATGCACTTGATCAGCCTATTACATATGACAGTGAACTGCCAGCAAATATAACAGAAGTAAATACAATATTAGTAAATTGCTCTATTGCTTCTGGCTCTTATACATCAAAAGGTAGCAAAGGTCAAACGATTTACAGTTTCTCACCAGAAGTCCCGCCAGGTTCTCTCATGCAAATAACTCCACGACATATTATATATTATCCTTTAAACGTTGAAAATCAAATATCAAGTATAAGGATGCAGTTGACAGATCAATCAGGAAAACAGTTACATGTTAGTAATGAAGTTGTAACTTATTATTTACATCTACGCGAGCAAAAGTAAAAATTATGCAACATCAAATATAATGAAACAAAGAAAAAAAGTTTATCGAAGAAAAATAGTAGGAGGATTTTTTGGAAATATATTCACTAAAGTTATTGAAAATATTCCGGGTATAGCACGTAAAGTTGCACCAATTGCTATTGACGCTGGTAAAGCTTTTGCAACTGGGGCTGCATCTGCCGCTGAGACTGCGGTGGGACAAAAAATAGCTGATAAAATAAAAGGTGATCCACCGACTGCATCTGAAATAAAACAAGTTATCTCAGAAATCGCTCCAACAAAAGAAACTCAAAAAGCTATGATAACAACAACAAAAAAATTATTATCACCAAAGGGCGAGCAGATCATACAAAAATTAATATCTAAAGTAACAGTGCCGCAATAAAATTTTGTATAATCTAATAAAATAAAATGTCTGTTAAAAATTATCTCGACTTAACAGAAACTTATGACATCGACAACGATGTGACAGAATTCGAGTTTGTTGAGTACCTTGATGAAAATTCTAACGAACCAAATAAAACTGGTATTAGAACCTTTAACACCAGAGACGAAGATGTATTTCTACTGCCACATAAGGCTATGTTAGAAGTTTGTGGTCAGATTATGACAGTAGCCAATCCACCTGCTGCATTTGCAGTTGGAACAGAAGTAGCTCTTATAAATAACGGCTGGTGTTTATTCAAAAGTGCTAGATATCAACTGGCCAATCAAACTATAGAAGATATTTCAAGTCATCTACAAGTTGCAAGTACAATTTTAAATATTATTTCGTTTTCCGACGATTACTCGAGATCAACTGCAACTAATATGATGTGGTTTAAAGATACTGGACGGGGTATAGCTGAATCAACAGAATTTTTAAAGAGAGGCGCTATAGTACATGGAGCTAATGCTGATGAAAATGCTGTAATTGTGAGAAATTTTCTCATTGCTAATGCTGCTGCACTAGATATTGTCGCACCTGCTGCAGATGCTAATGCAAACACTACAAGAGTTTCTCTTACAGCAGCTTTTAATAATCTAAATATAACGCCACCAGGAGCAGCTGCAGACGGTACTGCAATGTTAAATTTACTTCTTAACACACTTGACGTGAGAAATCCACGTTATAACGAAGGCTTTGCTAGGCGAAGAAAACTTGCAGCAGGATCACGTCAAATTACAATGATGCTTCCGCTAAGCACAATTTTCGGCTTTTGTCGCGATTATGATAAAGTATTTCGCGGAGTAAAACATACGCTTATTTTAGATCGAGCAGACCAAAACGATTGCTTGTTTAGATCTGGAGGGGCTATTGTACAGTTTATCATAAATAAACTCGCTTTGTGGATGCCACGTATAACACCATCAATCACTAAAATGTCAGAATTAAATAGTACGCTTGATAAGCATACAAACAGAATTTACTTTAAGCAGCAAAAAATATATCAGACACCGGTTCCAAATACTACTGACTACACATGGAGGGTCACAACAACATCAAGCGAACAACTGCCGAGAAATATCTTTGTCGTATTTCAACAGCACGCTCGACGAGGAAACCAACAACAAAATAATGCAATATTTGACCACGCTGATGTCAGACGAATATACACTAGATTAAATTCAAAGCAATATCCAGAACGAGCTATCGAGTGCAATTTTGCTAATGACGTTAATAAAAATATTTCTCGACCGTACATGTACCTGCTTGACGCAATGCAAAAATATCAAGATGTTGAAGATGGAACTCAAATATCAGCAGAGGAATTTCGTACGCTTTATCCTATATTTCATTTTGATGTTAGTAAACATAACGAGCGAGCTGTAGACAGCACAGCGGATATTGAAATTACCTGGACACTTGGGGCGGTTCCAGTAGCGCCATTGTACGTATACGCATTAGTGATCAGTGATAGATTTATCACGGTAGATTCTATTGGAGGTAAAATGACAGTTCAAGTTTAATCTACAGTTGTTATATAAAATGGCAAGGTATATTGTAAAAGAAGTGTATTTGACTGATGTCCAAGTTAAAAAATTAGTAGCTGCTATTGCAAAGCGAGAACAGGTATCATTAAAAATCAATCCTAATATATCTGATGGTGTTTTAACAAAATTAATGCTAACAAAAAATCAAGTCAAGAAGTATGATCGTAAAAAAAAACTTTTGTTTTAAATTTGAGTGCTGCACAAATGACAGCGATGGCAAAAGAAGGTGGTTTTCTTGGTCCGGCATTATCAGTATTAACTAGTACAATAATACCTAAAATTTTGCCAGTCTTAGGCACATTAGGACTAGCAGCAGCGTCTGGAGCAATATCTGGCGCAACGAAGAAAGCAGTCGTAGGTAATGGTATCATTCGTGGAAGTGGAATAAAAAAATTGTAAATTTTATGTAAATAATATATTATAATGCCACAAAAGAAAAAGAAATCACCAACAACAAAAAAAAAGAAAACACCAAAAACAAAATCGCCAACACTAAAATGCAAATGCATATGCAATCAAACAAAACAAGGAGGAATTATTCCGTTCGCTCCACTTTTGGCGGGACTAGCGGGAAGTCTGCTGCCAAATCTTTTAGGAATCGGACGTGGTCTAACATTACCAGGGACTCGTCGACCCCGTTGAGTAATTTTGATATCATTGATAAGTTAAAAGCGGTTCCTGGATTTCACGGAGTTTATTCTAAAGATGAGCTCGCAGCAATAAAATCACCATCAGCTGTAAGTTCGTGTGTTATTAATATACAAGATTTCAATGACGGATCCGGCACACATTGGGTGGCAGTTTATAATAATAATTATTTTGACTCGCTTGGACTTCCTCTAAGCGATGTAATAAAAAAGTATATGAACAAAAAATTTAAAAAGATATATTATTCATCAAATCAACTCCAACCTGTTGGAACATCTGCTTGTGGATATTATTGTATTATGTTTATCCAACAGATGAGCAGAAATGTTAATTTTTAAAAATTTATTTTACAGTTTGACAAGCAACCTTCTCACGCTAATGATGAGATCGCAATTAATTTGTTTAATGTTATAGATGTTTTTAGCAAATATGCTTTCAGTGTACCTGTTTCGGATAAGACAGGGACTTCAATGACTGATGCGCTAAGACAAATAATAACGAGGGTAAAAAGAAAACCAAATAAAATCTGGACTGATCACGGATCTGAGTTTTTTAACAAAAAGTTTGAACAGTTTCTAGAACAAAATAATATAAAAAAATACGTTACAGGAAACGAGGGTAAAAGCGTTGTTGTCGAGAGATTTAATCGCACGCTAAACGAAAAATTACACAAACATATGACAGCTAAAAACACCAACAGGTACATCGATGACCTTTCTCAAATCGTAGGTGAATATAATAACACGAAACATTGAACCATCAAAATGACACCTAAAAAAGCTGTTAAAAATCCGATATTAGCAAATGAAAACATGTACCGCAGACATAAATTTAAGGTTGGTGATAAAGTTAGAATTTCTTTGATGAAAAAGGTATTTGCAAAAGGATTTACTCCAAACTGGAGCGAAGAAGTATTTGTAGTTGATAAGGTACTTCTAACAGTACCTGTAACGTACGTTTTAAAAGATCTGGCAGGGGAACCGATCGTAGGTAGTTTTTATGAACAAGAACTACAGAAAACTGAGCAGGATGTTTTTGTTATCGAGAAAGTGATTAGAAAAAAAGGGGATAAAAGTTTAGTCAAATGGCGTGGGTATAGCGATAAATTTAACAGTTGGATCCCAACCAAGCAGATTATGATATAATGCTATTATAAATTAACTCATACTTTTGTTTGACAGATTTACATTTTACTGGTTTACATAACGATATTAGATTCTGCTTACGATCGTTAGAGATCGTCATTAGATTAAAAATTTTAACGAATATGAAATCAAATTTGATATTTTTCTGTCGGCCTGGAATCTTGATATTTAAGAAAGGTTTGATTAGCTGCCAAAACAGTTGTTGTTCGGCAACGGTAAAATTAAATTTTATTATTTGTTTAGCAATGTGATACTTGACATTATACCGTTTAGTTGTTGATCTGCTGTAATTTGATCTGTCAGCAACAGTGACTATTTCACCATCATCATCAGATTCATTGTTATACAAAATATCATCTTCACTATAACCAATAGATTTGTCTATAAAATCTTTGGAAAATGTGACCTTATCGCTGGTGACTTTGTCGCTGGTGACTTTGTCGCTAGTATCTTCTTCGTAGAGTTCAGCAAGTCGTTTCATCAAGTCCATTATTATAATATATTTTTATCTAATTTATTATTATAAGATGACTGATGAGATAAAATATCACCAAAAAGTTAATATAGTAAATTACAACGAACTAGCCGAAGCGGTAAGAAAATGTTTGTTGGGTTATAGTGTTGATGCTATTGTAATGCAATGTGATTCTCATAAAATATTAATAACAGAAGCAGAAAAAAAATAAAATTAATGAAAGTACAGTAACGACGCTAAAATTTAATCACGATGATATCATAGCATTTGCTCATCATTGCTTGACTAAAACCGAATTACAAAATATTATTGATCATCATATCTAAAACCAATCCTAGCATCGTATTCGCTTGAAAAAGTTGATTTCAATACTCCATCAGCTATAAATTTTATTGTTCTGGAATTTATCTTATAATATTTCGCCGCAGCTGAAATCGTTTTGAATTTAATCTCCTCATCCATTTCGAGGTTTTTTGAAATAACAGGTTTTGCTGGACATCTAAAATTAATACCACCACCTCGTCCTTTTCTTACATTTTCCTGTTGGGTTACTAGTTCTAGATTTTCCAATCGATTGTCAGTCTTTACTTTATTGATGTGATTAATAACAAGACCATTGGGTATAGATCCGTTGAACACCTCGTAAACAAACCTATGACCATAATAATTAACTTGATTCGGCGATGTTCCTCTAACAGTTACTTTGATATATCCCATATTGTTCATAGCACCAAGAACTTTTTTAGTTTTTCTGTTTCTAATAATACCGCGATCGTTAGCCTCGTATAAATCAAAGACAGGATGTGGCTGAAACTCATCTTGTAAGGATAAGTTTTCAATGTTGTCATCAGTGACTTTACCGTTATAATGATATACACGCTGTCCCTCTGGAATATCATCGCAGAACAACGTGTAAATAAAATCTTTTCTAAACATTGCAATCCTCTCAGCATTATCTCCCTTTACACTAATCGTAAAACCCGCTGACGTTAATTTGCCGACAGGTATTCTAGTTTTGATGTTAATAACCGAACCTAATACATTTTCAGCGTATAAGTTATACTTTGGGTGAATTTGATATGCTTCTTGCTCACGTGCACTTGTCAGATTTACTGTCATTATATTATAGGTAATTTTTTTTTATCTTCAATTGATTTTTAGCGCATGCGCAGTGTAAGATGAAGTTATACTTTGGGTGAGTTTGATAAATCTCTTCCTCACGTGCGTTTGTCAGATTTACTGTCATTATATATAGGCGATTTTTTTTTATCTTCAATTGATTTTTAGCGCATGCGCAGTGTGAGGTAAAGTTGTACTTTGGGTGAACTTGATATGTTTCTTGCTCACATGTGTTTGTTAGATTTGCTGTCATTATATTATAGGAGATTTTTTATCTTCAATTGATTTTTAGCGCATGCGCAGTGTGAAAAAATTATTAATTAGATAATACATTATAGTATAATAATGTTAAAATTACGTGATATAGCTAAGAAAAGCCTTAAGGGAGAACCTAATAAAATAGCGACTGCTTTTGCAGGTTTTGATAATAGTTATCAGTTTGATAATCAAATTGTTTTAGTAAATTTTACTGCAACAAATTTTTACCACCTACTACAGACAACTGTAAAACGTGAGCTTGAAAAACACAAAAGTATTAGATTATTTGTGCAATATCATGTTATATTTTCAAAGTTAGTTATAACGGAAGAATCAACTAACAAGGAAATTGCAGAACCTTTTATGAACGCAAAATCAAGACGTGTTTTGCTTGGGACTGATCTGTTATCACTATCTGATGAAATACACCAAGAAATCTGGAAAAAAAATAGAGGAATTCACTCAATTAGGTTCGGGTTGGAAGTTTGAAATGATCAAAGAAATATTGTTTCACACGATGAAATATAACGCATTACGAGGTAGTTCATACATCGACCTGCCACCAAAAATAAAAAGTAAAAGATGTTGTATAAACATCAAAAACGTAGATAACAAATGTTTCCAATGGGCTGTTCTTTCCGCACTATTTCCAGCAGAAAAACACGCTGATCGCGTTGAAAAATATATCAGTCACGGGTCTAGATTAAATTTTAAAGATATTAACTTTCCTGTGGCAGAAAATCAAATACCAAAATTTGAAAAGCAAAATAATGTTTCAATTAACGTTTTCGGACTAGATGAAAAAGAGGATGTATACCCGAGATATATTTCAGAAAAAGCTTCACAATCGACTATAAATTTACTGTACTACAAAAATCATTACGTTTGGATTAAAAACTTTAACGGACTAGTTGGTAAACAGTACAATCAAAATAGGAACAAAAAGTTCTTTTGTTACCGCTGCTTGCATGGTTGTACTAACAATGAAACATTACAAAAGCATTTCCAGTACTGTAGTGATGTGCAAAGAATAACAATGCCATCTAAGGGAGATAGTGTGTTACAGTTTGTCCATCATAATCACAAACTAAAAATTCCTTTCGTTATATACGCTGATTTTGAGTGTTTACTTCAACCTGTATTTGGCGTAGAAAATAATCCTAATCAATCGAGTACAAGAAAAGTTCAAAATCATGTTCCGTGTGGAGTAGCGTACAAGGTAGTTTGTTGTACTGATTCGAGATTATCTAAACCGATCAAATTATATCGAGGTAAAAATCCAGCTGTTTGGCTTCTCAAGCAGTTGATTAACGAAGTTGATAATATTACTTATCGTTTGAAAAAAGTAACGCCAATGTTAAAATTAACACCTCAATAAGAATCCGCTCACGAGCAAGCAGAAATTTGTCATATTTGTGGAAAAGCTTTTGACGATGACAAAAAAGTACATGACCATTGTCATTTGACTGGACAGTACCGTGGAGCGGCTCATAATCAGTGTAATTTAAAATTTCATGCTCCAGATTTTATTCCAGTTATTCTTCACAATTTTCGAGGATATGATAGCCATATTATAGTAGAAGCTTTTGGTGATCCTGATATAAAATCTCGTCTAAAACTCGATAACGTCATCAAATGCATCCCAAATAATTTTGAAAAGTATATGTCAGTTACGCTAGGTAAATTGCGTTTTATTGACAGCCTGCAGTTTATGGCAGCCTCGTTAGATGAGTTAGTGAAAGGTTGTAGTAAATTTGATAACCTAAGAGACTGTTTTGGAGATAAATTTAATCTACTAGCTAAAAAAGGAGTTTTTCCATACGAATACCTCGACGACTGTAGTAAATTTGATGAAACATCTTTACCTGACAAAGACAAATTTTACTCACAACTTAAAAATGAAAATATAACTGATGATGAGTACAGATATGCACAAGATATCTGGAAAGAGTTTGATTGTGAGACTTTTGGTGATTATCATGATTTATACCTGAAAACTGATGTGTTATTATTAGCAGATGTTTTTGAAAGTTTTCGTGAAGTGAGGTATAATAATTATGAACTAGATCCTTGCTGGTATTATTCTGCCCCTGGGTTGTCATGGGATGCTTTGCTAAAGTTTAGTAAGGTAAGGTTAGAATTACTGACTGATGTTGATATGTTCAATTTTATCGAAAAAGGTATCCGAGGTGGTATTAGCGTGATAACAAAAAAATATGCTGAAGCAAACAACAAATACCTGAAACAGTATAACCCTGACCTTCCTTCGAAGTATATAATTTATCTAGATTGTAATAATCTTTACGGTGGTTCGATGGCAGAACCAATGCCTTTTAGCGGATTTCATTGGATCACGGTTGATCGATTTCTATCAGAGACAGAAAAAAAGATACCCGACGATGTTTCCTATTTCGTTGAAGTTGATCTTGATTATCCAAATTCGCTACACAAATTACATAACGATTACCCTTTCTGTGCGGAATCGATGGTCATAGATTATAGTTTGTTATCAAAAGAACAACAAGCGTTAGCATCACCAAGGCAACATTCCATGGTCAAGAAACTAGTACCAAATTTACTTGATAAGAAGAATTACGTTTGCATTACAAAGTTTTAAAACAAGCAGTCGATGCTGGTCTTGTGTTGAGAAAAGTTCATCGTGTACTAAAATTTAATCAGTCGCCGTGGATGAGAGGTTATATTAACTCAAACACTTCAAGAAGAGCTGCAGCGAAAACAGAGTTTGAGAAAAACTTGTTTAAACTGATGAACAATTCCGTTTTTGGTAAGACGATGGAGAATATTAGGAAACGTGTAAATATTGAAATAGTTAATGATGTCAATCGCAGAAACAAACTTGTGTCAGACGATGATTTTGTGAGCATGAAAATATTTAATGAAAATCTTGTTGCGATACAAAGAAGAAAAACAAATCTAAAACTAAACAAGCCGATCTATGTTGGAGCTGCTGTGTTAGATTTATCAAAGTGGCTGATGTACGATTTTCATTATAATTTTGTTAAAAATCAGTGGCCGGCTAGTAGATTATTGTTTACTGATACTGATTCGCTCGTATATGAAATCAAATGCGAGGACATCTATCAGGACATGTACAATAATCGACATCTGTTTGATCTTTCTGATTATCCACGTGACAGTAAATTTCATGACGACACAAATGAAAAGGTTATTGGTAAGTTTAAAGATGAAATGAACTCGAGCGCTATCAAATATTTTATCGGATTACGCAGCAAAATGTATGCCGTATTGTTAGACAATAATAAAATAACGAAAAAAGCCAAAGGTCTGCCTCGTAATTTTGTTAAAAAGTTTATGAAATTTGATGACTACAAGTACGCGCTTGATGGCGGTGTTAGTTTTATGAGAGCTATGGCAATTCGAACTAATCATCATAAACTCGAAACAGATGTCATTATCAAACGTGGATTGTACAATTTTGATGACAAACGCTATTGTAAAAATGGGGTAGATACATTTGCCCTTGGGTATTTTCATTGTGACTAAAATTTTATCTAAACTTATAAAATAATGTTTGAAAATTTGACAATGACAAATAGCTACAATAGTAACATCAAATATCTAATGATGGACGGTAAACAATTGACAGTTGAATTTAATAATGAAACATCAGGTATATGTTTTAATGGAACACGTGACAAGTTAAAACTTTCGCTCATCAGATCTGATAACAGCGAGTATTTCAATTATCTCGAACAATTATATCAAAAGTTGCTAGCGGAATTTAAAAACTTTCACAGCCCCATTAGCCAACAAAACTATACTAAACTCACAATTGATCTCGATCGGTCAAGGGTATATTTTATCAACAAAAAATATCCTCTGAACAAACCAGAAATGAAAGATTTGTTTGAGTCCCATCGCTGTGTGAGCGGTAAAGTAAAA
Source organism: Potamilus streckersoni (assembly GCA_016746295.1). Lineage (NCBI taxonomy): Eukaryota > Metazoa > Mollusca > Bivalvia > Unionida > Unionidae > Potamilus > Potamilus streckersoni. Next base: position 1,610,084 of record JAEAOA010001910.1, on the reverse strand, counting down.
TTTAGTATCTATAGTCGTGATAGTGAAGTATTTTTAATATCAACAGTTGAAACATTAATCATTGGTAATGAGATATAAAATAATATCATTTTCATTCTAATGCTAGTTTAATTTCCGCCTTGTTAACTGAAACGTTCTAATGCACAGTTTAATTTTCATCTTGTTATCTGATAAAAAAATTTGTGGTAAAATCTATTTGCCGTCTTTAGAATAATCATATTCCACACATACACTGTTCTAACAAATTCGTCACTTCTGTTGACAGAGCTTATGGCATTCCAACACCTGTTGTTTTGTCTGGTTACAAAATATCTGTCTACATAGTAGTAGTAAAGGGAAATGAGGGGTTTGGCGGGGGTGTTGGAGGAGGTGTGGGAGGGGGTGTGGGAGGGGTGGTGGCCCAAAACCCTCATTTCACTTTACTACTATCAGCTGGAAGTCCACGTAAAGTCCTTTTGTTTGTTTTGTTCTTTCTGTTATTTTCCAGTTGCTTCAGCGGTTTGCTTTAACGTTGGAAGAAGACTTTTAGTTGTCTCCGTAACAGGTCTAAATAATTGTTCTGCACCTTCTGCAAATTCATTTTGAGACTGACGCGCTTGTAGATGTTGCTGGACAGAATCAAGGACGGGTAGATATTTTTTAATTGCTTCTAGTCGCTAGCTGAGTATGGTTCTCCAATCATTAATGATATAACAATGATTTAATTACAGCAGTAGAGGAGGTGAACGACCAATATTGAGTAACCTGGCAAGTAAACGAAACAAGTCATAAAAAATATTTAAAGAGTCAATAGATATAAAATAAAAGGAGCTAATAAATTAGTGAAACTCATTCAGTTAGAGACTTTGGTTTAGCGTTATCGACGTTGAGATTTCGTTTTCGTAGGAAGCTTTATTTTTCATGATCGATGTCTCAGGCATATAATCTGTTGATTTCCTCTGCTGCTGAACGCCTTTCTTGACATTATTCAAGTGCAGTAAAAAGACATTATTATATACTCCTTTCTTTCTTCAACTTTACATTGTCTGAATCGTTCAGTATTCTATGATATTCAATACCTTGATATTGCATGCATGTGCACAACACATGTGAATAAAAATAGTATAGTGTATTAGGAACCACTTTGTAAACAAAGCATGTATCCTGTGGTTGTAGACTTTAGGTTTCAGTTTATTAGATTTGTTTGTGGATGAAATGAAACAGCTGTTTCATTTATTTCAAAGTAGAGATGATAAAGTGAACAATGTGGACTAGTTTGCCAAATCATGAATAAAACTTTCATATAAGCAAATGAATGAATGAACATGATATTCATAATGTACACAACAAATGTGAGACGCAGTATTGAAAATAACATTCTGATCACTTGAACGGTTATTTAGGAGAAATGTTCATAACTTTTTGTTAATGAAATGTTTCAAGCTGTGACTAGTGCTTTCTTGAGTATAAAAATAGGGTTGAAAATAATACAGAGGGCAAGGTTCATTGAATATACATGTATATTAGATACATACCATTTTATAAGTGAAAGCCCTAAATTTGTGGGGAAAATAATGCAACTGAAGGTTTTCATAGAATATTAAGGGCCTCAGAGCCAATAAGCAATGATGACTTCTTCTTTCAGCCAAATGAATGAATTGTCAAACACCAATTTCTGTGCAATTTTTCATGTTAAATTTGTTAATACAAGGTTTCGGATTTAGGCTAGCAATATGCCATACATGATGCAGGTTATAACATAGCTAGGGAAGCATGCAAATGACCAGATATAAACATGTCTTCTTTAGTTGGTAATAAGAATGGTACAAAATACTTGTATCTTGAATTTCCTTAAAATTTACTTTCTTAGTTCTGCAAACTATAATGAGCTTTATCTGGGTTCTAAAGTTTAATCACACATTTTGAAGTTGTACTGTAATTTCTACTACCATTTATGTGCTGTAAAATCATCCAAAGGGCTTGTCCATAAAGGATGTCTTCAACTAATAGCCGTTTTCCTATCCTCCCTTTTCCCTTGTCCACATGTCACTTACCCATATCCCTTCCCTCCGCATGCAAACATCCCCGTCTAGCAAGACTGATATGTGGGCCATGTAATAAACCCCAGGCACTGGGTGCCAGACCTATGTATTAATACCAACCCATTTATATACTTTCTGTGGCAAAAATTGAACAAATTGAAATTAGCAAATAATTTATTCTTAGGAATGACCCATAAAGGACATCTGCAAAACATACTGGTGGAATACATGCAGTAGGCCCAAAGCAGCTGTTCAACACAAAATATCTTAACAAAAAATACTAGCCTGCGGACATCCACAAGATCCTTTACACCCTTGTCCGCATTTGAACCAACCAAATTTCAATTGTAAGTAGACCAAATCAGCAATCACTTTGAAAGTGATGTCAAGCATGTAACTAAGTACAAATTTTTTCTGGGCTGAGCTATGTGTGCATAAATATTGTTGTTTTGTGTATTGATGAATATGAAACTGTGTTTGTATATTTTATTTGGAATACAGCATTAATTCAAGTACTTTGTTCCTTATAGTGTATTTTTTATTTAATTAATCCTTAAGTAGAAAAAGAAAATAAGTATATAATAAAAAGGTTACTGCATTTGAATGAGATAATTTAAACTCATTTTGTTGGATGGATACTGCACTCCACAAGATTGTGTAGTCTCCAACCTAAACAAATTTATTCATCTTTTTCGACACAAATGTAGCAACCTGTAATCATTACTAAAGAATGACAATATTGGATTTTTTGTGAGAGTATATTAATGTGGCAATATTGGTTGTGTAATGTTATATCCTAGCTCATATTACTTGTTCTTTGAATTGGTGAGTACTTTAGAATACTCAGTGCCCCTGTAATGAAAGTAAACCTAACACAATAATTAAGCATTAATAATAAGATCAATCAACTGCTCCTTGGATGATGGTTTGCATCTGAATATATTTTTCACATGTTTAAAAAGTTAAAGAGTGCTGGTAAAAGTTCCCAAGATGCAAAAGTAGGCCAGAGTGGCATCTTTTTTAGGATTATAACTGAGTACTTCACAAGATGCATACATATATCACTGATGATGGCTGCAAGGCAGACATATCCATAATATAGACTCAAGTACTATGATGATAGCAGCCATTTTAGCAAAAACTACACAGTAACTATTTTTTTTTATCCAGGCCAAATTGAGAATTTTTTTTTTTATCCCTATGGGACTTTTTCTGTAGTTAATATACAGTCCTTAATGCTTCAAAAGTGGGTTACAACAGCTTACTTTTGATATATTTGGACAGACCCAATAACAAGACCACATAATCAGTTAACCAGTATTTGACTATTACAGTGTATTGTTTTTCATCAACTGAGGAAAAATATTAGATGGAAGTAGTCAACTATTTATTTTGTTTGTAATTATTAGTGCTGACATTTTTCATTTCAAAGGAAATTTTGTATCAAGAATACAAGGAAATGATAAAAACAAGCAACTTTTGTAATATGCAAGCCTATTAAGGAATGAATAAAACAAGATTTAAGTAGCTGTAAATGTTGTATTAAGTTTCTCCCAGGCATGTGCATGTGTCATACCAAATAGAGATAAGGTCTGAAAAGCTCATGATCATCTATGCAATAAAATTCAATTACAAGAATAAAAATTTTAAATACAAAACAAATATAAGTTTAAATTATCAATAACAATTCAGATTTATCCTGATTTTAGTTTGTAATAACAAAAATTGTACAAGAGATGAAAAAAAAAAATCACCAAAGACTCATGTGAAAGGTCATACTCTCAAGTAATTATTTCAGAAACACCTGATATTCTTACAAAAGATTGAAATGAGTAAGTTGGTTTTTATGCAACAGATGCAGAATTAGATGCCAAATTGTTATTGAATCTTTAAGGTATTGGTAAATATAAGTTCCATATTTACATTTTAGTTTCACAGCTTCCTCAGAAATAATTGTTTATTTTTTCTTGCATCTATTAAAAATTTTTTTACTTACTGTCTGATTGAATCTGTTAACAGGATGTGCAAAATCATTTTCAGTTACACTGATTCATGGCATAATTTTATTAGCATAATAAATCACAATGTAAAATCAAAGATAAAACATCACAGAAAACCTTCCAATTAAAACATTAAATAGAAATACAGTGTTTCTTTACTATACTGCTATTCAGGGTAGCCATAACAATGAACACTAAGACAGGAGTTCACCTTATAGTGAAAAATATTACAAGCAAAAATCTTAGTTTACTTAGTACAGTGGCATCCATGATTTTACCAATTTTATATAGGGGACTATTATATTCAAGAATATTCTTTTGTGGAACATTACAAACAACAAAGTGTACCTAGTCCAGTGTGATCCATAATATATCATGGGCTGTGTTATATTGCAGCATGTTATGTTGAGGGTACAGTAAAAAATACGAAGTTTGAATTGTAGTGAGATCAACGATTATAACTATACTATTCTGGAAATATTACAACAAACTAATGGAGTTTGTCTAGTACAGTGGGATGGACAGAGCTTGTCTAGTACAGTGGGATGGACAGAGTTTGTCTAGTACATTGGGATGGACAGAGCTTGTCTAGTACAGTGGGATGGACAGAGTTTGTCTAGTACATTGGGATGGACAGAGCTTGTCTAGTACAGTGGGATGGACAGAGTTTGTCTAGTACAGTGGGATAGATGATTATAACCATGTTATATTAGAAATATTACAAACAAATAACAAAGTTTACCTAGTACAGTGGGATCCATTATCATGTCCATGTTATATCAGAATGTGTTATGTTGAGACATGTTATACTGGGGTACATTACATATCACAAAGTTGTACCTAGTAAAGGGATCCGTGATCATTACCATGTTAAATCAGAGATGTATTATGTTGAGACATGTTATACTGGGGTACATTACATATGACAAAGTTGTACCTAGTAGTGGGATCTGTGATCATTACCATGTTATATCAGAGATGTGTTATGTTGAGACATGTTATACTGGGGTACATTACATATGACAAAGTTGTACCTAGCAGTGAGATCCGTGATCATTACCATGTTATATCAGAGATGTGTTATGTTGAGACATGTTATACTGAGGTACATTACATATCACAAAGTTGTACCTGGTAATGGGATCTGTGATCATTACCACATTATATCAGAGATGTGTTATGTTGAGACATGTTATACCGGGTTACATTTCATATCACAAAGTTGTACCTAGTAGTGGAATCCAAGATCATTACCATGTTATATCAGAGATGTAATGTTGAGACATGTTATACTAGGGTAAATTACATATGACAAAGTTGTTCCTAGTAGTAGGATCCATGATCATTGCCATGTTATATCAGAGATGTTTTATGTTGAGACATGTTATACTGGGGTACATTACATATGACAAAGTTGTACCTAGTATTGGAATCCATGATCATTGCCATGTTATATCAGAGATGTGTTATGTTGAGATATGTTATACTGGGGTACATTACATATGACAAAGTTGTACCTAGCAGTGAGATCCGTGATCATTATCATGTTATATCAGAGATGTGTTAAGTTGAGACATGTTATACTGGGTACATTACATATCACAAAGTTGTACCTAGTAGTAGGCTCCATGATCATTACCATGTTATATCAGAGATGTATTATGTTGAGACATGTTATACTGGGGTACATTACATATGACAAAGTTGTACCTAGTAGTAGGCTCCATGATCATTACCATATTATATCAGAGATGTGTTATGCTGAGACATGTTATACTGGGGTACATTACATATGACAAAGTTGTACCTAGTAGTAGGATCCATGATCATTACCATGTTATATCACAGACTGTGTCATATTGATGAATGTTACTCTGTGGTGCATTACATATAGCAATGTTTACCTTACACTGTGGTATCCATGATTCATGTTATATCAGGGATTGTGTTGTATTGAGAATGTTATTGGTACATTAAAAAATATGAAGTTTGCCTAGTACAGTTGTATCAATATTTATACCCATGTATTATTGGGAATATTACAAACAAGTAACAAAGTTTACTTAGTACAGTGGGATCTATGATCCATGATATATTGGTGACTGTGTTATATTAAGGTATGTTATACTGGAAAATGTTACCAAAAAAATGCAGTTTACTAAGTAAAGTGAAATCCATAATCATTCCAGTGTTATATCAGGGACTGTTATATTGAGAAATGTCACACTAGGGAACATTAAAAACAAAAATAAAATTTTTACCCACTATAATTGTTGGTTGTTGTTGGGTTTAACGCCATTTTTCAGCACAAGATAGGCTATATATGGCGGCCAGTAATAATGGTGGAGGAAGAACCTTGGAAAACCCCGGGAAGAACCACCAACCCACGAGAAGTTACTGGCAGGCTTTGTTACTTACCCATGTTAGCAGAGTCTGGACGAAGACAGAGGTGAGATGGCAGTGATCCATAACGGTCAGCACTTTAGACCACTTGGTCCCCCCCTTACCTATTATAATTGGATCTATAATCATGCCTGTGTTATATCAGGGACTGTTATATAGAGACACTTTACAATGGGAAACACTGTATTCAGGTCATGATATAGGTAATTAATAAGAAACTGGTGAAAACACAGATACAGATCTATCATCACATGAGCTGTCAACAGATAAGGATCAACTTACTTTGCTTTAATCTTATTCTGTCATAACCTCTCCTTCAATTTCTCCCTCAAATTTAAGATTTAAAAAAAGGATTTATTTCCAATGATAATATTAACAATGAAAATTATGAAGACATATAATATAAAGTTATTTTGTCCTGAATATATCTGAAAAGTCATGTTGCTTCTCCAACAAAAATTTTCAATAAGTGAAGGATTTTGTACCTCTTAGAATAAAAGTAATATCAGGGCTCAATGTAAAATTGAAGGGGCTCTTTGACTCCCTGTTACTACCTCTATCAGACAAGGTCTCTTTCATTCCTTGTTACTACCTCTATCAGACAAGTCCTTTTTCATTCCTTGTTACTACCTCTATCAGACAAGGCCTTTTTCATTCCTTGTTACTACCTCTATCAGACAAGGCCTTTTTCATTCCTTGTTACTACCTCTATCAGACAAGGTCTATTTCATTTTTTGTTCCTTCTTAGAAATCTCTTTTAGAATACAACTCATGAATTTATTTAAATCTAAGATCTTGCATGGTATTTTCAAAACTCTTGCAGCATGAAATTTGAGCAGAGTCCAAATACTTTGATGTAATACATCTTGAAGAAAGAATGACACAATTGTACAGATTTTTCACTCAAGTCTCATTTAACTGCTGAATGGTACAGAACTAGCCATTCCTCAATTATTACAGTTAATTTGGGAGTATTTAGTTTAAGTTTAAATTCTGTGATCAAGACGTTTTAATAATAGGGTCCTTGTTCTGTCACTATCACCATATAGGCCCTATCTCTGTCTCCTCGTGCACTCAAGTTACAAAGTGCAAAATTCAAAGGATTCATACTTAAACAGTTGGATCTTTATATAAAACAATAATCACAATATTTAAAGACTATAGCAAGGATAAAAAACAAATGTTTGCATAAAATAATATTGGTAGTTCTTTCAATATTATAATCTGAAGTGAGATTTTAAAACAATTTCAGTTGTTCCCTCCCATCTTATATAAAAAATGTACTAGTTCAAAAGGTGCTGGAGAAAAATGCCCAGGGAAAGGTTACATAACAAAAATATATTTTTCTCTTTATATTAAATACAACCAAGCGTTATTGCCTGTTAAAGAGTCTTGTAATCAGTCATGTTTAATTAAGAAAGAACTGTTTCAGAATATTTCATTATAAACAAAAAATGCAATAGATGGTTTATAGGAGGAAGGATAAAATCAAGAAGACAGTACATCTTAAGACAGTAGTACTGTTTTCATTGCTCTCCACTGTTCTTGACTATGCCAATCACATTAAATACTAGAGTTTCTTTCCATGACAAATGGCTCATCCTGCAAGAGAAAGATTGTTAGTTTGCCCACTCAAACAGTAAACATGTTTCCTGATATGAAAATTTTTCAGTTCTACAAAAATTAGGATATAATGGTTTGAGGAACATCAGCCTTAAACTGTTCATGATGTAAACTGCTCAATGAGTTAAGGTTCAAAACTTTTCATCGATTCCATCACAAAAATGGTGGCCAGTTCTAATTGTATGGTTTTTTCAAAAGGTAGAGAGATGAAGAATACATCTTAGCCTACATGTGGTGCAACAAGAACATCTGTAACAGTCCAACTTAATCTGTCATTTGTTTTCTCCCTTTGCCTAGCTTTTCCAAGTCATTACCTTGTGAAAAGATTGTATGGCTGAAGTTATTTAGGTATTCCACACTTACAATTTTAAAATAAAATAGCTCATTAACAAAATTAATATACAATAATACTGGCATGAGATTAATTAGCACAAACTATGGTGCAGTTGATCTGACCTTTATTTATCTAGCTATCACAATTTATACCCTGCCACAATGGAATCAATTTACTACAGGAAGGTTTTCCATTTATAAATGAATCATGTGGAACCAATATTTTAAATGACAATTTTCTGCATTGCAAGATAAATCTGTACACCTGTTTTTCAACAATTTTGAACATATGATGTAACAATTTTCAAATCACATGCAAACCAGTCTTTGCAAACATATAGGCAAAAATTTGTTAAAAAATCTTGACTTAATTATAACCTATTTTGTGAATGCAATAAATGTAGGAACACATCACAGTCAGTTTGAAAACAAAAATATGTTCAGAAAATGACATTAACGTGCAGTTAGTGTATTAGCATCTAATCTTTGTGTAAATACTATCAGCTACATTAAGACCTGACAGCAATGTCACAATGAGGCTTCTAATAGTCAGTGAAGGAGTATACATTATGTATGTGCAAATACTTATTGTAGTATTAGAACTAGTAACTTAATTATCTACCCCTAATTAATTCATGACCTGTGGACTTTAACAAATAAAACCTCCACTTTTTGTTGGGGATATATGTGTAAAGTAAAAGCAGATTATTGTTATTATTTTCAGAAATTATTACAGATAATATTCTATACACTGACTGTCTATAATTAAGGTTGATACCTGAGTGAAGCGAACTGAACAATGAATCTTCATCATTATCATGATGGCTAATTCTTTCTTGTTTATCTGTGTCATGACATGTCAATTCCAACATCTTTGATAGCCAAGGTTGCGATATGATAACCCTATCTACACCTTAGTGGATCGAACAGATATTTTAGTGCTTTGTCCTCATGACATCTAGCTTTCATGAGTTGCCTCCCTTAGTATATAATGCCAACTAACCAGTAGCATGTAATAGCAAAGTATTGAACATGGCTGAAAATAGTGTAAGCAACTGACCTAAAGAGGATACGATGGAAGTTTAACATCAAAAGTGTGACTATGTAACAGAGGTAAACCAATACAGGTATACAAGAGTTAACAATATTTGTACAAACATAGACCAGCGGTGGAAAATTGCTTATTTATCAATCCATTCAAGCTGTGAGCTCAAATTGTCTCAACCAAGCAGAACAGTGTTCAAATATGAGCATCTTAATTTTGATTGGATGCAGTGGCTAATGAATTTTACAGATGCAAAGCACATAAATAATTGCCTGATATGCCAAGTTGTAGACAGGGGTATCATACTGCAACATTGGCTAGTAATGATAAAATTCCAAAGGCATCAAACAATCCTGCTGTTTTTGAAAATTAGCCAATAAGCATAATATTAAACTTTCAGCTGTGCACTAAAACAAGCAAAGTACCAGGAAAAATTGTAGCAATAAAAGGAAAAATTTTAGCAATTGAAAAGTTTTACATATCATGATATAAAGATTTGATTGCACATAAACATCTGCAAAGGACGGAAAACAATAAAAATTGGATCCAAGCTTTATCACCCTGCACCATTAAATATAATGCAAAATCAGTTATGCTTTTTTAAAGATAAAAAATCCATCTTTGTGAATCAAATCTAACACAAATATTTTATACTGGAAGAAAATGTCTGAAACAATGTCTCCAGCATCCATACAAAGAATCCATGCATGCCTCTATACTTCTGTGTATTAAGTTTCTATATCACCAGAGAGGCTTCCTCCATCAACTGATTTGGTCTGATTTCAGAACTTTAGCTTCCTGCAACATAAGATATGAAGTAAATGAAAACATAAATATAACAAAATGACTACATGAAACTGACTTTAATTTAACACTCAGCCCATTCTATCAAAATGACACAGTGTATTAAGAATGTCTTTAGTATGCATGCCCATTTCATAGAACATTTATAAAACATTTTTTTTTTGTTTTAAGCTGCAAGTACAACATGTAATTCATTTGATAAGTGTAATAAATTAAAAAAATTAGATCAAACTTATTACTTAATTTATCAAATGACAAGATAGGTGATGTTCAATAAATGATACTGAAATTATTCCAATGTCCCAAAGTAGTAAAGAAACTTGTTATTTCATCTTCTATTACAAATATGGAATGTTTAAACAAGTATTAAACAGATTTATAAAACATCAGCAATTCCTGATTAAGTGACACTAAGACTGTTATTGAAACTAGACCATAATGCATCACAAGAGTCAACACATTAATATGCCTTTAATTTGTCCAAATTTAGTATATTGTCTTGATACTTTTGATTGGTCCAAATTTAGTGTATTGTCTTTAATTGGTCCAAGTTTAGTCTAGATGCCTTTGATTGGTCCATGTTTAGTGTATTGTTTAGATGCTTTTGATTGGTCCAAGTTTAGTGTATTGTCTAGATGCCTTTGATTGGTCCAAGTTTAGTGTATTGTCTAGATGCTTTTGATTGGTCCAAGTTTAGTGTATTGTCTAGATACCTTTGATTGGTCCAAGTTTAGTGTATTGTCTAGATGCCTTTGATTGGTCCAACTTTAGTGTATTGTCTAGATGTTTTTGATGGGTCCAAGTTTAGTGTATTGTCTAGATGCTTTTGATTGGTCCAAGTTTAGTGTATTGTCTTGATACCTTTGATTGGTCCAAGTTTAGTATATTGTCTAGATGCTTTTGATTGGTCCAAGTTTAGTATATTGTCTAGATACCTTTGATTGGACCAAGTTTAGTGTATTGTTTAGATGCTTTTGATTTGTCCAAGTTTAGTATATTGTCTAGATGGATTTTCAAAGTACTCTTCATGCTGTATTTTGTATATAATGGTATGGGTTTTTCCAAGTTATCAAAGTAAATAAATTTTTTTTTACATAAAACTGAAATGTTATCATTTGTCAATTAAAATGTAGCAGGTGGCATATTGATAGTATTCAATTATATACTTGTGCACTTACTTTTATTAATATCATTATTTTTAAAACAGTAATCCATTCTGACATGCACACCAATTACAGTAAGATGACAGATTAAAAGCATGAAAAACCCTACCAACTATATTTGTTTCTTCAAACAGGAACCATAAATGATGTCAGAAGTGGCATCCAAAAGCAACAATAATGATTGCAAATAGGCTCTTAATTGATATTTAATGGCCAATGGGTAATTTTAATGATGACCAAACTGGATGAAGCATCCCCATCCATGCAATACATTGTTTTTTGTTGTTGTTTTTTAACAAAAAATAGATTAGGATGTAATTCGACTAACTGGTAACTAAACAGGACAAACAAAATTACGGCAAATGTCTCTGATGTTCATATTTTTTGCAACACTAGATTTGCAAGGAAATCTAACCCAGAACCTGAAACGACCAGATACACACGGAAAAACTATCTGGCTTTAAGCAAAAGAAAATGTTGGACACAGTAAATGTCCTAGCACACATTGGATTTGATAGCCTGTGACTGTCTTATATGCAATATGTCATACTCAAATTGGCACATGATGTCCAATAAACAAAATTGTGTCCTTTCCAGCTTTCACTCCCAAAAATCTGAATATTCCTTTTTATTCTTCTGTGTTGATTATCAACACTTTTCAAAAGGCTTTTTTTCCTTTTCATATTAAACATGCATCTCTTGGTTGGATGCCATTTTTTATTTAAAAGTTCTAAAATCAAGTTTGATCTTGCTGAAGCTTTGCAGGAACAAATAGGTGCAGTTTAAAGCATATGAGGTGCTGCTGTAAAGTTAGTCCAGTTCCTTGAATAATTTCACTAATTTTAATATGAAACCCAAATCCAAATCAAACATGGATCAACAAATTTTCCACATTTTTTGGCAATGATAATTTTTCTGAAGGTTTTACTTTTTTTTAAACCTAAGTCTGCATTTTAAGGGGAATATTCGTAAGACCTTCGTATGGGTTGGTTGATCTGAAGATACCATCCAGACCTCTGGAAGAAATAGGTCGTGACCTTTCAAAATCAACAATAAATATTGCCTTATCACTGTGCACTAGTACTCAGAATTATTTGAAACAGGTCAAGTACACTAATGGCACAGATCAGACAAGAGGCAAATGACAAAACTGATACTGAACCACTAATTAATGACATGAAATTAGCAGTATTTCTAGACACAGACCAAAGTTTGGAAGCCTCCAATGTTGTTTCAGAAACAAAGTTATTCTTCATTAAGGTAAAACAGACCCTTTTGAAACTGTTGCTATTGACTGTGACAATGAGTCATCTATTGATGAGTCATCTATTGGTGAAATTCGACCTCAAGTAGTTTCACATGCAAAAGTCATGCAACATTTAAATGGCATGTCAATCCAGAAATTTTGCTTCTTTGAATGGAGATGGAGATGCATGTTTAGAGAAATCAGCCAAGTAAATTACGGGAACAAAAAGTATATCTTATTACTGAAAGTGACAGAGATAATAAATAAGATACCTCACAATTTGCATAAAAAACTATGAATGAGTCAAAAATAGTTAACTGTGAAATTCACAGTACATAAATAATTGTTGCCATGGTTCTTTTCTGCAATTTACATTGATGACAAACAAGTTTATACCATATATATCAATTTATACACTGGATAAGCAAGTTTGTATTATATATACCTATGCTAAAGAATAGGGACAAAGCCTCAATTACACTTGCTTTGAGATGCTGTCTTGTGCTAGATGCATAGGCTTTCATAAAAGACAAATAAACTTTTAAATATAAAACCATTTAAAACTTCTGAATACACATATCTAATGCATCTGTCCTAAATGCATGAGAATCGGAATATGAAAGTCATCATGACAGAGGCAAGGATCATTTTAAGCAATATTCAACTGTAAAGTTGACAGTGGAGACTTGATAGCCACTGATTCACTGCAAAGTTGACATTATAGTCTTATAAATTGATTCACTGCAGTGTAGTCATCAGTCAGTGATACAGGAAGGAACATATGACTCCATGGCCCCCAGAAAACAATAACACAGGCTGGCATATACAGCTCCATGCCTACCCCCTTGACACAGGCAAGCACATAAATCTCCACCACCCCCCAAATTGACACAGGCACATATATAGCTCCATGGCCACCCAAAAAATTGACACCGGCAGACACATAAAGCTCCATGGCCCACTGACACAAAGGCAGGCATACTGTCACAGAATTGTATAAATCCCTTTATTTATTATATACATGTACTGGTAGGGTAAGCATACAATGAGGGTGATTTATGTATGTTGTACAATATTTTGAAATGACGAGTTTGGTTTTTCCTATTTCACAGATGCAAAGTGCTTTAGATGGGTAAAAGGGATATCCATCAAGCACACATATGATGTAGGGCTACATTGTCTGTGTACAAATACCTCACCGGAAGATAAAAACATATTACAGAAATGTCTTGTCAGTGAGCAGTCTCCTTAATGACATGCAGATCTTCAGCTGTAGAGATGAGTTATTTATTAATTTCTTATGTACATGGGCATTATAGGTTATAACTATTGTACTACCATGTTTATTATTTGTATATTTTCTATGTAGCTCCCGCTTGCATAGTTTAATGCAAATATTTTCTATTCTTGTATGTGACTTAACAGAAGATCTATATTAGCAATAGAGTTGCACTTTATTAAGAAATGTTTATTACCATAGGATCCTTATCAGACACAGGTAGTTTTACTTCTGAACCTGTCTATTGCTTTGTAATATTGTGCCAATAATGTAGTTTGTATAGTGCCAATAATGTAATTTGTATAGTGCCAATAATGTAATTTGTATAGTGCCAATAATGTAATATGTATAGTGCCAATAATGTAATTTGTATAGCTTACCATGTATAAAGTCATTACATGCTATTGTATATGCCCATGTCATTCTTAGCATACAGTGCAGCATTTATTTTCATCGATCAGAGCTCATGGGGAAGCAGCTGTAGAGCTAACCATAGTGATCAGAGTTGACCATGACCATAGCAGCTGAAAAGCAGCCATAAGGCTGATGACAGTGCTAGTTGAACAGCAGCTGTAGACCTGATTGAACAGTGTTTTGCTGGTTGAGTAAAAGGTGACTGGACATTGCTGACTGATTGGTGGGCACTGATAGCCTGATTGACCAAGTGATTGGCTGGTGGTCAGTGATTACCTGTAAAGCTGACTGCTTGAATGACCAGAGTGTCTGGAAGCCAAGTTTTCTAGTGATGGAGTGTTTTGTATAACTCCATACATGTATTCTTTTAGCAGTGGGGTAATTTTGGAGTTTGTTATACCCAGTGTTTTGGGACTTAAAGATATATTGTATAATATCTGTCCCATTTTTACATAATTTTACTATGTGAGTAAAGTACATCATTTTTCACTTTTTGAGGGAATATGTCATTCTTACTTTTTGAGTAAAGTAATTATTTTTCACTATTTGAATGAATATGTCCTTCTTACTGTTTGAGTAAAGTACATAATTTTTCACTATTTGAGTGAATTCATAATGTCTTCCTATATAAGTAAAGTACATTATTTTTACTTTTTGAGTAAAACACATCATTTTTTTTGTCGTGTGAAATTACTGTAAATCATTAACCTTTGTCCTTGTACTGTGTAAAGTCATTTACTTGTATTCACATTTAAGTTACATTATTAGGTTCATGCAGATCGTGTTAATTTGTCCAATTGGATCTTATACCCATGCATATCAATCATAATTCTTTTTTCATTTGAGTCATTCATCAATAAACATTGAATTTATATGAAGTATCATAAGTGTTTTGTCATAAATCAAACCCCAACCTGGTTATCTTGTTACAAATTTAAAACCACTGCCCATAAAACAGTGACATACAGGAAGGCACATAAAGCTGCATTGCCCATAAAACAGACTGACATACAGTAAGGCACATAAAACTCCATTGCCCATAAAACAGACTTACATACAGGAAGGCACCTCATGACCAAACTGTTGGTTAGATTTATAAAAATGTTGTTCCTTTTTTACAGTGACTGATTCCAATGCAACCTGACATCTAACCAGACACAGTGAGAAGGCAGCATGGAATAACAAACTAGAATTGAAATAACAACTTGCATCCAGAAAAGGTCTGTGTTGCTGAACTGTTCTACTGTAAGATGTGTAACTTGCTTGCAGTGCTGATCATCAGAACTCCCACCAAGTGATACTCTTTATTATCACATCACAAGGGTGTATTACCAAGTTGTTGTGTTGGGCCAGGCACACTTAAAATGAAACACTCATTGAAGCACAACAGGCCAACAAGTACAAGATTTTTTTGTCACAATACCAGAAGAATACCTTAAGCAACTGACCTCTTGAATTAGATGGGAATGAGCCAACCACTGATTAGTGTGGCGTTTTTCTCCCCAAAATAAATATTGATTGCCCAAACAGATTTAGGGAAAATAAGAAAAATTTTAAAATATTGGTCAAATTATTTTTCTGCAAGTTATGAAGCAATAATATACATCTTATATATAATGAAAAGTTACCTAGTGACCCACTCATTTGGACAAACTAGACAACTAAAAATGCAATTAGGTCAAAATTTACAGCAACCTACTAATCAGATTGGGCAGTAGTTCAGAGAAATGTTTGTTACACAATAGTTGATTAACATATGCAATGCACCACCAAGAGATAAATTAAAACATTATTGTTACAGATACTAAAATCCCAACATTTATTGTATTGGGCCATATGAATACTGAATACTAAAACAAAAATGCTTCAAATTCATAAGACAATAAAATGGCTGATTTGTATCATATGATGGGTGGGTGGTTGGGGGTGAGTAATAATATTGATTACAATGAATGACAGGAACTAATATTACCAGTGAGTGTGTGGCTCTCAAGGGACCAAATTAACCTTGATATCAAACAACCTGTATTGTAAGAAGTGTCATTTCTAAATTATTATAAGGATACAATTTGCATGTTATGTCTTGCAAATCATTACACGTGAAATATGAAACAATCCTTCAAAGAGAATTTGATTTTGACAGGTGATGATATAGAAACTTTGAAACAAAGCTCATATTAACATTTAAAAATTACCTTGACCTTGCCACATGGCAACTTGGTGATAAGGTAGGTGTGTATCAAAATGATGCTCTATACCAGGCTGATGCTCAAGTCCAAATATGAAAGTAACTTTACTGAATTTTAGTAAGTAGAAATTCAACTGGTAGCTTTTGCCTGAAAACTGAGACTCACATCTCAGTCAGAATGAATATGCATAATGTCTCTTATCTGCTATGCATACAAAACAATAGCATTAAAATATTTTATGCATAACATTTCAAACAATATACTTTTTTTTAAAAAGTTTATATGAACACTCAAATGCTAAATTCATGTTACAAAAATATGCTTGAATGGAAATTACTTTCACACCATAATATCACCATTTATATGCAAAATACAGCTTGAAAACAAGCACTGTTAGATTTAGCAGGTCTAAATTACCATAGAGACCCGTCACAAATTTTAATAGAAACTGCCTCTTGATCTTTTACACTGCTTAATTTGTAAAATTTCTTGCAAGTAATAGAGGCAACGCACTTTATACTCTTTATCATCAAGAACTCCCAAAACTGCTACTATCTGATACTGCTTAGCCTTCAGCCCATTCAATGGCCGCCGTAATGTTCGCAGCATGTTGGTGTTCACGATGCTGTGAAACAGTGTCATCTGCTTTTTTGGGGTGCTGGGGTCAAACAGTAGTAGACGCAAACTCTTGTCCTTCCATTCTTCAACACCAACTATTGTACGGCTGTGACCTGGAATGTGATAATGCATGATATAGATGCTTAGCAAGAAACATTATGTACCCATGTAATTTTTTCAACAATTATCAAAAGTTTTGTTCCATTATTTTGTTTCAGTTATTTGTCAAAATATTTGAGGTGCTTGTGAGTTTTAAAATTACCAGGGATAATATCAGAAACCAAAACTGGAAAGTCTAATAAAAAAATTGGAAATCTTTAGAGCTCTACTTCAAAGTAACAACGGGGCCCTGAGTGACCAAGTGGTCTAAAGCACTCACCTCTATCTGCGTGGGTTCAAGTCTAAGATTTGCGAATGTGGATATGTGAGAGAAAGCTTGCCTGCAGCTTCTCGTGGGTCAGTGGTTCTCTATGCAGATTTCCCATTTTCTTCCTCCACCATTAATACTGGCCGCCATGTATAGCCAGCCTATCATGTGCTGAAAAATGGTGTTAAGCCCCACAACAACAACAATGTAACCTCTTTAACACAAATATCAAGGCATTACCAAGATTAAAACAAAAGTTTATATTTTAATAAAATAGCAATATTACATTTTGATTCCTATTCACATTAAAGATTCATAACTATTTTGATTGAACATATTACAGTTCAAACTTTGCATAATGTTGGTTTTACAACTTATGTTGTTTTGCATAATGCTGTCTCATTGCTTTTGCAATCTCACTGTATAAGGTGTTTAGAGCAGAATGACTCTCTGCACTGTCTCACCTTATGCAGAATACAGTTCCACCTGTGCCCTGTCCCACCTGTTCCTAGTGATTTGCCTAATGGTGTTTTTTCTGATTATTATCACATGAAGCTGCAGTATTTTTGCTATTAGTGATCAACATAATACGTCTTTGTAGAGTGTTCTGCAGTCTCATTTTATACATTTCTGCAGAATAGCATCTTGATTTATAAAGGGTTGTGCAGAAAACAGTGTCTCCAGAAGAAGTTGGTCTCTTTCTGAT
This sequence comes from Potamilus streckersoni, assembly GCA_016746295.1. Lineage (NCBI taxonomy): Eukaryota > Metazoa > Mollusca > Bivalvia > Unionida > Unionidae > Potamilus > Potamilus streckersoni. The sequence goes on along the minus strand of JAEAOA010001910.1, from coordinate 1,591,873 downwards.
AATGAATTGACACTGACAATGCCTGGGATGCATATGATTTGTATGCATATATAATAGTGGGCACAAAAATGGAAAAACTCATACCATAACAGACCTCTTGTGATTTAGTACAGTCACTTGTTTGAAGAAGTTTACCATGACCAACATTATCACAATGTGAGCTGAAGTAGCACTCCTGTACTGCCAACTTTATAATATTCTAATTATGGATTCTGAACAAATGAAAGAAGCAAAAAGGGAGAGAATAGTTTTGCCACAGTGTGAAGTTTGAGAAGGTCTCAAACAAGCATCTCTTCTCATCAAATCAAGATTACTGGATTACAGGAAGCTGTTAGGGCATTTGCCATTGTGTTGAGTTGTCACACTGACAATGCAGCACACCAATTCACAAGTAATGTCACAGCCTTTGGCAGTCAACCCCTGGGATTGGAAGTTGAAGTTTAAAAATATATCAATTGGCAGACCATACAGGCACTGTTGCACAGAATAAAGTGTAACTGCTGTGGTCATACTATACTTATTGTAATGTACTTTCCTTATTGAATTATTTCCAAGCACAATCAAGTAAAGTTTTCCTAATTCTGCTGAAAAGCGCTTGTAGCTAAGGAATGTCATGGAGTTACTTTTCTTTTGTAAAATGAATATGGCGAATCACATTTGACCAAGGAGTCTGAAACAAATTTGGTTTGTTAAATACCATAAGTTAATCAACTTCTCTTGGTTATCATTTCTTTTAAAACAACTGAAATATTTATCAACTGAAAAATGTGGGCCCCCAAATTTTGCTGTGGCCTGCACATGAATGATGCCTAAATCTTTAACATTTTGTGATTTAAGGGGAGAAAAGTATAGCTGCCATTAAAATATGAATCCAAAAGTACTTGTACTAAGGTCAATCAGACTGAACATTAAACCAGAGGGTCAAGACAAGACTGGCAGTTACAAACTTTCCTTTATACACTGGTCACTATATATTAATAATCTCCCACACAAATATCTCATGGAAACTATTATGGGCTACTGCATTAAAATCAAAGCAAATTTGGATCTGCAATTCTAGGTAAAATTGTGTAACCTACCTAGATGTTGAAGATAGAGTGGAGGCTTGAACATGGCTGGTTTCTCAAAGTACTCCTTAACCCACTCAAACAACTTGGTGTGTGTGCCCTGAGGTCCTGTAGGATGGTGGAAATCCAGCAGCTGACATCTGAAATAATATATAATATATGCTGTATTCTTTCTTTTTTGAACATCATAACAAACGTCAAAAACACAAAAATTTCATGCTGTGTCAATAAACAAACTAAATTGAAAACTACAAGCAATGAAATTACTGTACATATGCTGGGATACCTTTGAAGTAAAACAATAAAAATTAGTACCCCAACCTTCCCGAAAGCTATATTTTAATATCAGTTCAGTCCTACCCGTTTATGTTGACATCCTCGGGCCTGTTGAATTATTGTTGACTTAGATTTCGATATAAATGGGGGGTGTGTGTGAAAAATAAAACAAGTTAAATTTGTCAGTAATGGGTGACCTGTCGTCAGTGAGTAGGATTTACACTCTGAGGAAACAAACAATGGAAATTTTGAGTATACGAGGACAAAACCAGCATGAAATTATTTTTGTATATTGACAAATTACATTTTGGCTACCTTTGTGTAATAAAATCCACAATAAAATATTGCATCGGTCACATCCTGATATGAAAAACATTCACTATGATTTTCAATGTTGGAAATTAGCACATGGTTGCATGATTGTTATTTACATGCTTCAAGTACATGTACTTTAAATTGGCCTAAATTTTGGCCAGTCCGTTTGAATCTTATTGAGACTATCAAACGGAAGGGGCTATTCACAGGGAAATGAAAACCTGTCAAAAAGTTGGTTTAAACAATACATGTATTTGGTTACATCGTTAAAAATACAAAAATGCGAACAAGAGATATGCGGCTAATATGATTAATGAAGGCATAATATTGTATACATTGACACATGCTAATGAGGTATTAAAAGAAAACGATTCTTACAATATTGTTTTAAACACCGATCACTTTGGAAAATGCAAGAATTGAGCAGATTTCATTGCTTGTATTTAAGTCACAGCAAGAGGCCAACTTTATAGGATCAATCAAAAACCTGTTTTTTTTATCTGACAGCAACATTAAAGCCTGGTGGCACGTTCAATTAATTGTTGAATCAAGTATACAGGACAGAAATGGCAGCTTGCCAACATAAATAATTAGGTGGGAAAATTAGCCTGGTGGCAAGATCAACTAATTCTTGAACAAAGTATGGGTCGGAACTGGCAGGTGGTCAACATAAATGATTAGGCAGGAAAAATAATGATTAGCAGCAAAATCAACTAATTGTTGAATAAAGTATGGGTTGGAACTGGCAGCTTGTTGACATATATGATTAGAAAACCTAGGATTTCATGCTGGGACCAAGAGCTGATGTCGACATGTTTAATTTTTTTATCTCAACATCAACATAAGCATAAAAATTTTGGTAGTAATAGTAGAGCAAGGGACAGGGACTTTGCTTTTTTGTCGAATAATACCAAACCTACTGCATAGCTGTAGTTATCAGTTTGGTGGCAGGTTGATGAACCCACAGCTGGCACACAAAAAACAAAAGCAAAAGAAATACTCACCCTCACTGAAAAGTAAGAGACCTTTGCTAAATGGAATCTACCTTTCTGAGAAAATACTGTCATTGTGGGAGCCTAATGTGCAATTAAAGGAAAAAGTATTGGGTGAGTGGCAAAATGCAGCTTTCATTATATCTTCAAAAGATGAACGAGCTATATAAGCCTATGAGGTACCATTAGCTTGAACCTCACTGGCTATAATTTTCATGAAAGACAGTTCCCTACTTGCTAAGCAGCAGAGAGGCTGAACCCTACAAGGTTGTGCCAGGCGGACCTTTTGTCCCAACTATGAGAAACAAACGGCTATTCTTTATCATTTGTTTCCGTTAATGCTGCTGGCTAAGAGACTCGTGAGCCCTCTTGATAGTTTATGCAATCAACCTAGAAATGGTAGCAGCTGAAATATCAGTTGAACCTTGGATGGGGAAGAGAAGGCACTTTCTACCATTCCCTTTATGAGTTGATATAATAAAAATGTGAAATCCTGACTAGACATAACAGTCTATCATATAACTGGCGCAGGCACAGATACTGTGGATCTCATTCAGGATTGAATCGTGGTTTTTCTTGAACTATAAAGCCTGGTTGGTAAAGGAGAGGAACTAACTCATAATCCCACTGTTACAGCCCTGATCTAGGGTTTAAAAAGTTTGTTCCTTCGTTACACAGATACCAGGGCAAGCAAGAAGACCATTTTGAGGGCATTTTGAGAGCAAGAACTGGTCTTTGAATTCAAGACATCTGATCAATGTTGGAAAGCTTGCCAGTAGCTTTTCGTGGATCAGTGGTGCTTTGATGGGTTGTCCAGCATTCTTCCTCCACCATTTATACTGGCTGCCACATGTAGCCTATCTTGTGCTGAGAAATGTCATTCAACTCTATGACAACAACAACAAAAACAAGACATCTGACCAATTCTATGTAAGAATCTGTCCCAATAGTACGGTCTTCAGAAAATTTGAGTGTAAAAACAAGCATTATTTCTCTTCAAAAAGGTAGGGAAGATGCTCAGCCACAATGGTGTCACTGATAGACAATCAAAATAAGTTGTGCACTGAAGTGCCTGAATTTGTACAGCACTTGTGGGATCATCCTGAAAGGTTGGAAGTTGTTAAGTGAACAGATGACACCCATTTCAGGCTTTTAAGCATCCACTACCATGGCTCTCTGGTCTGGGACTGTGGAAGCATAAAATGAGTGTGTTGTTTAGTTTGGTGGCAAACAAGTCCACCAGAAGATTCCCCTACAGTAGGATGCATTTTGTTGAAATTTCTTACAATGCTGTTGATTGTGTTATGTTATGAAAACTGTTACAAAGTTTTCAAATTTTTCCCCCCATTTGTTTGACTTCTTCCATATTTAACTGCATACAAGTGTCCTTTCTCCAGTAATTAAGGGATCTTAACCCATTATGGATTCTGTCAAAACCTGTCAAATACCGTTGAGCGGTTTTTGGGCAAAATTTTCTTTTTTAAAGTCATATCTGAAAGTGAATCAATATCATGTGTAAAAATTTGAAAAACCTTGTTCCAGAAACTATCAATCAAATTTCCACAAATTCTGTTGAGACCTTGAAAGCAGTCATTGAAAGGTTTTATACAGACCAGTGACACCTGTGTACTTGCGGTAATAAGAATTAGGCTCTTAAAAACAAAAAAACAACTTTAACAGCTTGAATCTTTGAAATTAAAGGAACTATGGTATGTATTTTCTTTAGCTTTTAATTTCAGTTTACTGATTTCTCTTTCCTTTTACTAAACACATATATTTAAAGGTATACTGAAAACATTGATATGAAAAACATTTGAGAAAAATATCACACATATTTCTCTTTCATGCATAAGCAAACAAAATGTATCATTTTGGAATACACTTCTACTGCATCATAATTGATATGAACCATGAAGCATCCGGATAAAGTTGTAGTTATCCATTATTAAAATTATTGTATAAAGAAAGTCAATTATAATACACATATAATTTTGATTATTATTACTCTGAACTAATGCAACACATTCCATTAAAAGCAAATATGGACTGCATATAATACTAATGCATGATGCTTTTAGCACAATAAGATCTAAACACGACAATCACAAAAATGCATTGGAGTTATCAGGTCCTTTATTTTTTATATAATCACTAATAATAATAATCTTTTAAGCTTTATCTGTTGTATTTTCAACAGAATTTGCCAATGCTGTAAATTGTGTCAACAATTTTGGGATAAGAGACTGTTATGTCAACGATATATACTTGTGGTATGATTAATGCATTCAATAGCCAATTACACCTACACCTGTGGCTTGTAAACTGTATTAAATGGCCAATCCCACATACATCTGTGGTTTATAAACTAGATTCAATGGCCAATCCCACCTACACCTGGGGTTCATAAACTGTATTAAACTGCCAATCCTGCCCATAATTGTGATTTGTTTAATGCCTTCAATTGCCAATCCTGCATATACTTGTGATTTGTTTAATGCCTTCAATTACCAACCCTGCATATACTTGTGATTGGTTTAATGCATTCAATTGCCAATCCTGCATATACTTGTGATTTGTTTAATGCAAATAATTGCCAATTCTGCATTTACTTGTAATTTGTTTACTGCATTCAATGGCTGATCTTGCTTATATTTGTGGTTTGCTTAATGTAGTCAATGGCCGTTCCTGCCTACAGTTGTGGTAAATGGGTGGTAGTAAAAATGTCTCTGATACTTTACAGATGTTACAGAAATTAATTTACTTTTGTCTAAATCTGAACTTTTCATAAGCCAAGGTTCAAGTGATATTTGAAGATTATGACAGCAAAAATTAAGAGTTTCTCAGGTTAGATCTAGAGAATATCTTATTTTCTTCTGTTTATGAAACAATACCATTTTAATAGTGCAAGACATTATAAACAAGTTTTAAGTATGCAAAACAGTCATTTAATGACTTATTCTGTAATACTGAGGGACTGTATTGTGTGTTGTCTATAAAGTAAAAATCCCCCTTCTTTTTTAATTTTTTCTGTCTAATACATATATAGGCATGGAAAAACATTGACTTTTTGCTTGGCAAAATTTTTTTAAAAATTTAGTTAAAAAATATAGAGGTTGGTGATTTTTGGCAACAATTTTTTAAAAGCCAGCACCATCCATGTACAAAACTACAAAAACTGCATATATTATGGTACAGATATATTAAATCACTTTGACAAAAGATCTATGTGTCTGCCATTAAACTGATACATGCTGCCAATACACTTACTTAATTTTCAGTGATGACAATGTGGCTACAATTTCTGTGGCACCAATCCACTTAGAGGTATTAAACACCTGCCCTCCAAGCTGATCACAGCCCTGTTTATCAAACCCCTTTTGCCATGCTGCCTCAATCAGTCGTTGAATCTTGGGTATAGATGGAATAAGAGGTGTTCCTGTTTAATATATAAAACTTTATTATTATACTGGACAACAGTGCTGTGATGACATCACTCTTTTACACTTGTGTTGCAATTACTTTCTCTGAAGACAGCACCATTTTACACTTATGTTGAATTTACTTCTCAAGGCAGTGCTCTTTTATACTTGTGTTACATTTACATTCTGAAGACAGCACTCTTAAACTTGTGTTGCATTTACATTGTGAAGACAGCAATCTTTTACAAACCAGTCCACCAGACAGCAATCTTTTACAAACCAGTCCACCAGACAGCAATCTTTTACAAACCAGTCCACCAGAATACAATACTCTTACGCTTGTTACACTTACTTTCCATCTCCAGTCCCTATGTTTCTCCCTACAAGAATATCTACGTTTCTTCAAAAACTAATGCCAAAATATCAAAACATAATAACTTTGATCTAAACAAATTCTGCACATAATTTGTCTTAAAAATTGTATATGCTAAACTGCTTTTCTATTGTGTGCAGGTTTGTGTGATATGGAGTGTTAATGCAGCTTTGACATTGTTTCAGTCATATCACTATGATGTCTGCAGTGTAACAGTTTATAGTGATGTCTAATACTGGGGTCAGTGTTAGGAATGGTCGGCCTGGTGTCAGGATAATGTGACTGGGTGGGACATGATGCTACATGTCTGCAAGATGATGCCCCAGTACTAGACATCACTATAAACTGCCACATTGCAGACATCATAGTGATATTAATGAAATTTGTTAAAATCAATATAAAAATTCCAAATCACACACAAACACACACACACTCACACACTGATCCAAATGTTTTTTGAAGTATCAGGAGTGTTTCATACTAATGGTTCCAAGCCCCCCCCCCAGTGCTCCAACAAATGTTTGAACGCAGCAAACCATGCATTACTGGCATTTATATACAAATGAATTACCAAGTACAAAATTTATATACGTGATCAATTACAAAGTGCATAAATTATATACTAAGGAAATAAATTACCATTAAAGAGTACTTTGCAGTAAGTAGGGTTGTGTGCTAATGATGAGAGAAGCATCTGAAAATTTCTATAGCCACACCCCCAACCCTTGTCACCATAGGAACCAGAGTAGTGGTCACAGTGGGAGCACAGGAACACTCTGGAAATGTTGGCCCTCGGAACACTATAGTACTCTTGTAGCCTCAGGATAACATCTGTAATAGTGTCGTGATATCATAAGCTCAATAACTAATTTCGATTTAGAGGGATATGTATTTTACATACTTTAAATATAATATTTGGTTATGGATTATTGAAAAGACACTGATATGAAAGAAATGCATTAATAACATGTACCATTAAACATGTGAAATCCAAGTACCTGTTATTAAAATGAAGTCAAATTTTTAAAAATGTATTCAGTCACTGCTAGGCAACATCACACAGTTCAGACATGGTATGAAGACATACATATAAGCTCAGACACGGTATGAAGACATACATATAAGCTCAGACACGGTATGAAGACATACATATAAGCTCAGACACGGTATGAAGACAATACATATAAGCTCAGACATGGTATGAAGACATACATATAAGCTCAGACATGGTATGAAGACATACATATAAGTTCAGACATGGTATGAAGACAATTTATATAAGCTCAGACATGGTATGAAGACATACCTATAAGCTTAGACACTGCAAGAATATATCACATATAAGCTAGGACACTGTACAAAACATACTTATAAGCTCAGACATTTTAAGAAGGTTTCAGAGATTCAGCTAGGGATACACTTTCACCAGTGCTTCATACTGGCAAGGAAGTTGGTGTGAGGCTAAATTTTACAGGGACAAATGCTAATCAGTCAATATTATCAATACAAGGTTTATCATTTGGACAAATTCTGGAAAATTATAGTGAAAGAAAATGAAATGAATGCATTTCCAACCTTCATGGGAATAGTGTTGATAATAAACAACAGTGTCATCCCTAGTCTGAGTTTTCTCTGACCCTTCCAACTTCATTTTTGATACTTTGACATTTAATGTTTGAGGTGTAGGGCTGGAGCAAATTGCCTATCGAAAGCTTAGAATTCATTGACACTGCAAGGGATGGCATAGGGTAGCTGCTTATTACTAGGGTTAGCAAAAAACTTTACAGTAGTCCATACCTGCATGAAATTACATTAATCTATACCTGCAAGAAATTGATGGGAAGACTATTTTCTCAGAAACTGCAAGTATAACATTCATTATGTCTTTATTCTATGAGATAAAACTACAGTATTGATGAAATTGAATCTGTCACTCTCCATCTGCATGGCATGTAACTAAACAAATATTGCAACCTACAGCTGAGATTCATGAAATACAAAATGTTTGTAAAAATAACTAAAGCTCAGCACATCTATTTCGGGAGCAACAATTAGAAACTTGCTGCATCAACCTGAAGGGGCCTCAAGTGGCCGAGTGGTCTAAAGCGCTGTCCATTACGGATCACTGCCATCTCACCTCTGTCTGCGTGGGTTTGAGTCTAAGATTCGGCGAATGTGGATATGTGAGAAAGCTTGCCAGTAGCTTCTCGTGGGTTGGTGGTTCTTTCCGCGGATTTCCCGGTTTCTTCCTTCACCAATAATACTGGCTGCCATGAATAGCCTATCATGTGCTGAAAAATGGCGTTAAGCCTAACAACAACAACATCAACCTGGAGAAAAGCAGATCAATCAAGCAGAGAGCACATGTCAATGTGGCAGTCATGTGATACCAAGAAAACATTGTTGACATATGCTCTATACTTCACAAATCTGGTTTCTCCAGGTGGAAATGAATTCCAACCTTTTAATGGACAAATGGCTCTGACCCCACACCCCCAAAAAATGTCGAAATAGTGGGGTGGGAAGGGTCAGAGGAAACTTGGGCAATGTAATACCATTCCAATCACCAACTTACTCCACAATTATCAATTTTGGTTCAATGTTTCAGTGTTCACTTATATAATAAACTGCTAAAGCGTTTACATAAACCAAATAAAAGGTTAAATTTTTATGGCTTGGTTCAAGTGGAAACATTTAATTTCAGCATAGCTTGTAGATCATATGATTTGTGGTCATCCATATATTGAAAGAAGCAAAATTCAAACCATGACAGTCCCTTGGAATACATCATGTGGTTATTTGTTTTGAACTATATGAATGAAAGCTTGGATTAACATCCATGAGGCAGAAATACAGGTGCTTTAAATTTTGTATTGCTTCACATACTTGAAATTAACCACCAAAAGGAGAGTTGGATTATCTCTTTGATGTCTTCAGGCACTGTTTTGATATCAAGTACATATTATGAAACTAAATCTGTCAAAGAGATCAGCTGAATCTTATTCTAGAGCTAAGCTCGTGTTTATTTGGGACTAAAGCTTCATGAAAAGAACAGATCAGTGTTTGACAGATTTTGACATCAACTCAGTTAACTTTCAAGACTTGTATTATACAGTTTGTCAGTAAAAAACTACTGATAGACTCATTTTTTTCCCCAGACCAATGACAAATTTTAAATAGCATCATACATGTTAGGAGCTGATGCTGCTAGATAGCATATGTTAGAAGCAGACATTGCTTGTGTTATGTCTATGTAATTAAATTATTTGTTAGTTTTAAATTTTTTTTTAAATTTTCTTTCATTACATTTTATTCATGGAATTTGACTTTTTTCTGAAAATTCAGTTCTTCTTGAATGAAGGATGCTGATACTTTTTTATTTTTAACTGACCTCGGTTCAGAAATTTAAAAACACTGAATGAAGATGATTGGTCATTATCAAGGTCATGTTTGGCCTACATGTTAGCTATGTTGTAAACAGCCTTTTTTATTATTCATTTGCAGCGTGAGAATTTGAATTTTAGATATGGCTATTCTGGCTTATGTTTTAAATTGTCTTTTTTACTGCACTGTTCAAATTAGTGATCACATAGCCCCATCATTTGAGCCACCATGTTATCTAACATCATGGGTTAAAACAGATGTTTTCTAGTAAATTGGTCAGACATAAATTATACCTTCTGGCCAAAAGGTATTCCTGTTTTTGCCATACAAGTTGAAATTGTTATTTAAATATAATTTATTTTTCCTGGAAAATAAGTGCTTTTTCATAAAAATCTTAGACAAAGACATCCAGTGGAAATTATCTGGACTTCTAAAGCTGGAAAATTATTCTTGATTCACAAAATTCAAGGAGAAACTGTTGACACATCAGTACAACACTGCATTCATCTGACATTATCAGCTTCCATAATGGAACTTAACTGGAATTTGAACTTGGACTTATTTAGAACTTTTTAGTGATAGGACATATTTTTTAGATTCCAGGATTAATTTTTGGATCATACTCATAAACTATAAGTCCTTTTCACATTTTTATCTTTTTTCAGGGAAATAAATTATTTTGTTAAAATTTACAAAGCTTGTTGGCTTCATTCTTTTGTTACTTTTGAATGAGCCTACATGTGACAGCTAGATAGCATTGTACAGATCTTTAGCCAACATTACAAGGCAGCATTATACAAGTTAAAAGCTAATACTATAAGGCAGCATTATACAATTTTACAATGTATAATTATCTATTCTTTTCATGATCTCTGTTCTGTTTATCTAGCACACATACATGCTAGTACTCAAATATTTTAAAGATGGATCAATTAAAAGTATATTTATACTTTGAAATTTGTAATTAGGTTTATATAAAATTATAGTAATGTTGACATCAGAGGTTCCACTATTGCATCTGTGAGCAAGACACAGGTGTCTGTAGTGCAAAATATCCCACAGGCTGGCAATGTGAGAATCTGAATCCATGGCTGGAAAGTTAGAAAACTTGAGTGTTTTTGACAACACTGCCCAATACCACTTGATAGTTTAAATTGAGCATAGTTTCTCTTTAAGAAAAGAAGAAAACCTATGACTGCATTTAAAAGGGACAGGTAGAACTAATGCTACTCAAAAACTTCATATCCAGTGGATGTAGCACTTCCTGGCAGTGGCAGTGAGTTTTCTATCAGCTGGTCAAAAAGACAGTTTAACTATTATTATTTTCACCACAAAGGGCTATCAAGATGATTTTAGCAATGGTAGTTCTCCTGTTTTGGAACCCTTGTGGAAAAGCGTAATTGAACAGGCAACTCCACTTGATGTGTCCACTACCCAGGCTCTCTGATCTGGAACTGGGAAAATGTAGTTTAATTTTTTGTAAACAAGTCACCCAATGAGTTCCTATTATAATCTGAACTGGAAGTCCACCAAAAAAGGTACAGCCATGTTGTGCTAACTACCTTGACCTTCTTGGGCAGCAGACTGTCTGCCAGAACATTCTTTTTCTAGGGACGTAATCAGCTCACATGGTAATACCCTTAAGGCTGTTCTAAACCTACATACATAATGTGTGCTGCCATGTCACTTGAGGAATGGTACAGCAAACATATTGTTGGAGACAATCTCATAGTGACTTTATACTGTGTTATTACACCTATGTTGGGCTTGGAATACTGATCTAAATTTGATAATATTAAAGTGGAGACAACATTCTACAAAGGGACCACAAACTCTTTAGAACCATTCTTTCTAGCAACAAGAACTAAACAGACAAGAGGCATGCAAGGGGACTCCAGTACAAAGTTAGCACCAATTTTCCCACCAACTCAACTCAAAGTTCTGGAGAAATCTAAGCTATCAGAAGGTCTTTGTGTGGTTTCCATACGTCAGCTCTGTCACATGGGATGCAGACTAATCCTGTTTGTGAGGAAATTCATCCTTAATTATACAGTTAAAAGGCCCAGCAAGATCACTAATGACTAGCTGTGCAAAAAATGGAAGTTTAAATACAGGAAATTATAATCAGCCCCCCCCCCATCATTCCCTGTACCGAATGTTAACATCACTTGAAGGAATGGTGAGCGATGTTACCATAACAGATAGTCCCAGATGTGGGCTGGTTGTAACACCCTCTATCTCTATTCAGCATTGATTTATATGCACGGATGTAGATTGATTCTTTAACCCCATGCTCAAACCAGGCTTGTTCTCGATATAGGATTTTACCGAGTTCCAAGTTACAATATGGCCAGTGCCAACATTTTGGATGTGCTATGATACTTCAGACAAACTTGAACTTTATCTTCTGTTTTCATTAAATCTCACTTTCAATGTCCTTTCCGTTTCCCCTGGTTATGTACACTACATAATTAAACATGTACCTTTTCATAAAGATTACATCAATTTGTAGGATTGCTGATATCACTGAAAAATAGTAACTTGTGAGATCAGTGTAAGTACATTACAGTACAATTTGGTCCCATGGGTAAACTCAAACAGGCCTGTAAATTATGAAATCTTTATTTACTTTTAATTAATTTGGTGTTGGAGAAATCAGAAATGATTCAAATGCAAAATAATAATTAAATTAGTCATAGTAATTATAACAGTTCAGCAAGTGTTGGGACACAAAAAATATACTGTTTTACATGCATATATCTTAATACAAAAAAAAAAAATCATTTTTGTGCCCCAAGACATACTGCCATTACAGAGGTGAAAAATTTAAAAAAAAACTTTCAAGTTTAGGCTATGGCCTGCAGATAAACCAACACCACCCTTCCAGGCCTTTATTTTTTTCTAAATTATTTGGCTTGTATGCGAGTATAAATGATATTTTGATGCCAATGGAACAGCAGAAACTTTGTTTAGAAAGTAAGCTTCTTTGTGCACCTTTTCAAATTAACTGTTGAGTACATGTACTCTAAATATAACTAATTACACTGAAGTTGCAGATTTTTGTACAGATGCATACAATGTACAGTTTCTTTGCCAAAATATAATATTAGATATGTAATAACTGTTTTAAGTAATTCTTGTTTAATATACTGTAAGCTGATGAGTTGGTTGATGATGTTTATAATTATGCCCACCACCCACCTACCTCCCATCTTAAATAGCTAAGAGAATAGATATGCAATACAGTATTATCTTTTGTCAACTGACTTGTCTGCTTTTGGCAAATTACAGTACATAACATGATGACATTCTGTGGACCCTGATCATTGCCAGTGATTCACTCTATGTGCCTCAGGCTGATTTGGTTATACTAGGCTGAGTTGGTTATACTAGGTTGATGTGGTTATACTAGGCTGAGATGGTTATACTAGGTTGAGTTGGTTATACTAGGCTGATTTGGTTATACTGGGTTTAGTTGGTTATACTAAAAGCCATGCAGAAATAACAGTTCCGACATGGATACTGCACACTATTTAACCCAAAACTTTCACATTATAATTTACTTCTTTCAGAAAAAGGAAACAGGATATTGAAGTTTTGACACAATGATGGCAGTGACAGGAGGCATTTGCAGATGTCAGCAGGACTGTCATCCCACTTGTTAGGTTTACATGTCTGTATTGGTTGGCACTTAAGCACTGAATAAAGTACCTAGATTTTTCTGGGTCCAAGCATGGTTTTATATTTGTAGCCATAGATTCATTTTAGCAATGTTTAGTATACCAAAAAAACTGTTATATTTATTACCTTTGGTACAAGAATGACCATCGTCCACTCCCTTAGTGTCTGCTTTCTTCATACTAATTCGGTGTTGATGATACTCCACAACTGTCATGTCTCCCCTGGTGACGGCTTTCTCTAGGTTCTGTTCATATTGTCTCTTGTAGTTTGTCCCACCTGCCATCCCATACATAGCCTAGACAGCAAAAGTATTGGTAATCATTACTTAAGACTGGTACACAAGTTGTCACTGCTAATTGTCCATATACCAAAAATATTGATAAACTTTACTTAGACTGATACATAAGGACTCAAAACAAATTAGAGTTTGCCTTACCTGCCATTCCAAACAGATCTTAACTCAGACTGGTACATAGGTCTCACAGGGAACTGCCATTCCATATGTTGGTACACTTGGCCCGAATTGATGGATACAAAAAGTACAGTACTTCTATTGATATTACTCTTGAAGGTAGCTTTGGAAATGACCCTTTGTTATTAAAAAAAGCAATTTTTGGGAGATGTTCCAAAACAATGCATTAAAACATATAACAAAGTACTTGGGTATCTAGTGGTAAGAAATTACATTATAGTTGGTGATAATGAATTACAAACAAAAACAGAAAGAAATCGAGTAACAATAATGAACCAAATTATGAGGGTGCTTTACAACGAGGTTTTTTTTTTACTAGTAGCTGTACAATACAGGATTCTGTACTGAGGTGCTTGTATTGGGGCATTATAATGAGAGGTTTTGTATTGGAGGCTCTTTTAATGAGGAGCACTGTACTGGGAATGCAAACTGAAGAACACTACTGGGGGCCATATAAAGAGAGGTTTTGTACTGGAGATTTACAATGAAGAAGAACACTTTATTATATGCCCATTTATTTCTCCTTTAACTTTACATTTTGAGAATCGTTCAGTATTTCCCAATATTGCACACCTCATGCAGCAGTCATACTATATGCACGTGAAAAAAGGAACTATTTCCTAACGTAAACAATTTTTTATGAATGAACTAAAGCAGATATTTCATGTACTGCCACATACCAGCCAAAGTTTCATAGACTGACACATACAAACTGCTTTGGCACATTCCGCTTCAACTTTTTTGATACAATGTTTCAGATTTAGGCTACATATAGACACCAAAACAGGGTCTTCACAATAGCATGCAAGTAATAAGACATAAACTGTCTTCTTTCTTTAGCTGGTAATAAAAACATGGCAAAAATATACTTGCAATTTTACAACCTGAACTTTCTCCAACTGTTCTTTTTTAGTTCTGCAAATCCGAATTACATGAGCCATATCGTGGTACTCAAGGTTGATCATCGTTCGAAAATTGTACAGTAATTTCAAGTATATTCCAAGTGCAATTACATCCTCCTTTACTGCACTCAAAATGAAATAAACATTAAATTCCACAGCATCTTTTCAATAATTGCAATTTAAAAGGCTTCATAATTTTCCCACATTGTGATCTGCTTCATTCAACGACAGAACAGAAACATGCATGCTGATGTCAACACACAACAATACCATTAAATTGGCAGACACTGCTGAAATCTGATGTAAGTTACTTCATGTACATAAATCCAGATCATAATCACAAAATTGTGTTGAATTGACAAAAATACCAAAGCATTAACTCCAGATGAAATGGAAAATTTGTTACAATGCGTATTCATTGACAATATTACTCCAAATTTCAATTTTACGTAGATCAAACGCCATTTTCTTTCGAAACTTAATGCTAGCACACGACCAACTTGAAATTTGTCTGGACTGAGTTTCATGCGCTAGTTGTGTAATGTTGCAGATAAAGCTTGTATATTTAGTTTAGAAAATTGCATACATTCAGTTACTTGTTTTTTGTAGTGTATTTTTGTTTATATATTTAAGCAGTGGAAGAATAAGTAAATGAGCATATAGTAAAAAGGTTACTTCACTTGCATAAGAAAATATGAACTCGTTTTGTCGGATGGATATACTGCACTCCCAAGGTCATGCAGTAAAACCATCCGAAAAAATTTGTTCATATTTTCTTATACAAATGCAGTAACCTATAAGTACAGGGGTTTTACAATGAAGAACACTGTACTGCGGGCTTTAAAAGAGAAACACTGTATTGAGGACAACAGTTCTATACTTCACATAGATTGTTTATATGCTGGTGATAGCAATGAATTCTTGAATATTAAAAGAAATATTCAAGGTAAAGAAGAGAAGGCTGCCGCGAAATTTACTTGAAGATAATGCTGAGCTTGAACAAGCCTGTTGCCATCAAATTTGCATTGCATAAGGACTAGAATGTATTCATGGAATATAAATGATGTACCACACTACATTAAAAATTTCCTAAATGTAAAACTTAAGATGTAATGGATGGACAGATAAAGCTAACTTCATCTTGTCATGGTGGACCATCAAAGTGAACAATTTAGGTAAAGAGTTCAACAAGTGAAAAATATAGCTATGAATAATTTTGTAATCCTGAAAATGTTATAATCCTATCATTTTGCATTCTAGAAATTTATTTAACATAAGATTAGGCCAAACACTCTCTACATGTTGCAGCAAACTTCTAAATACAGAAGCAAACCATATAAACTCAAACCTTTAAGTTATAAGCAAGTAACAAGTGTCTCTTAATGGGACTGATTGATTCTCTACTGGCCAAAAAGAACTTCCTGGAATTTAATGAAAAATTATTCTTCCTTTTATCTGATCAACGCTGAAACCATCTGATATTCTTGAGTAATACCATTATTTTTAAATTAGTTTCTATTGCTGTCAGTTTGGCAACATTTTCATTTTTTTTACCAACAAGAAATAATATAGGTCCAAAAAGGTATTATTAGAAATTTTCCAGTAGAAACCCTATGTTGATATGACTTTTCATTTTTTAGAAGTAACAATCACATAATTTTTAAGATGGCTGCCATGGTGGTGATACTAGACATCAGACTGGCACAATTTCCATATAGGACCAAATACACATTATTAGAAGTCTTTTGATGAAACTACATCTTCAATATCACCAGCCATTACTGAGATATAGCTATAACAACATTTTCATGATGGCTATTGTGGCAGTAATAAAGTCAGATTGGCCCCATTTTTATTCACAACCAAGTTATCATGACAGTGAGGTCTTTCAGAGAAAACACCATGCTGATAGTAGTGATAAAATTTTTTTTCAAAATTGCCAATGTGGCAGCCATACTGGTTGTCTGAGCAGCACCATTTAATTATTTTGTTTGGTTTAAATGCCATTTTTCAGCACATAAGGTACACATTAACATACTTAACCGATCAAAATACATTAGGAATATCAGCCTGTTATATCGAGAATCTAGCCCCTGCTAAAAGATGACAATTGTCTTAATATTTTTTTTTTATAAACAAAGGGCAGTAACTCTTGCCCATTACCTCACCTTGATACCACACGATCTTGCCTGTTTTTAGCTGAGCATGACATTAATGTGGATGCTCGCATGATGAGGTGGTTGGGAGCGTTTTTATCAGGGTTAGTAGCACATTTCTTTTTAAATTATCAAGGTTTTTTTCAAAGTTTTTCAAGGTTTAAAATGATGTTTTTCAAGGTGCATTATCACACTAATATTAAAGGATACATAAATGAAATTATGTAAACACAAATTGATATTTATTATTACTTCATATGAGGAACATTTCTTGGAAAGTTTTTTTTTAAAAAAAACAAACAAAACATGAAGTCAAGAGTATAATCATTGATATAATTCCCATTAATACTAAATATCCTACAATATTCATTTACTCTGTCTAAACTACACTATTTACAAGGCCAAACATATTTTAGAGTGAATTTTCAGTTCATGTGGCTTGCCATCAAGCTGTTTTTCAAGAGCTCTAAGTTCAGCAATTTTGCCCTTAACACATTTCCTCAGACTATTTAGTGTTGTGATAAAGGAAATTTTCCTATTGCTCTCTGCTTTCAATGCATAGTGTCATCATCGGCAAATGTCACTGTCTCAATGTCTTTTCAGTACCTGTTTTTTTTCTTCACCCAACCCACCATATAAAACAAAAAATGTTTGTTTTTTTATATTATCACTTATTTACAAATAGCATATCAATATTTTAAATATTTCATATTAGATACATTAATATTTATCTCAGCTTAGCTTATTCTATATTTTTAGATTTATCATGTTCATTGCAGTTATTATCTACCTATTTCTACTCATCTAAAAACAGAACCAGATTTAACTTATTTTATAAATAAGACTATATACAGTTTCTATTTTAAAACTTAAATCTTTGTGATCATCGACATACCTCTTTCATCAAAAATGATTGCATGCCTAATACTTCTTGTTTTGCTGTATTAGCCATTTTTTTCCATTTGCATGTGACTAGAGAGCACTCTCTCTCTCTCTCTCTCTCTCTCTCTCTCTCTCTCTCTCTCTCTCTCTCTGCATGCAAATCAATATCCTTCTGGCATAATTTGCATGTAACCACAGATCACTCTCTCTCATTGCATGCAAATCAATTTCCTTCTGGCATAATATGTATTTTGCAAAGCTCTGAAAGATCTTGTAATCCAAGCTTTACATGGTTCTTCGTCTAGCGACCAAAGGTGGAATCAGCAGCCAGCTATTTCAAAGATTACAAATGATTCATATTTAAACTGTGGCTACATCCGAGTTTCAAATAAATCAGATGTTCAAAATGTACAACTGCACAGTGGCCAGTTGTGGAAATTTCCGTTCCGACACCAACTTAGCAAACGATCAATTGTTTTTCTTTTTTCTTTTAATTTAAATCTGTAAAATAGTACTATTAATTCATTCCTTTTGGTTTCATGAAAATCAAGGCTTTTCAATGTACCCAGACAGTATTTTGAATTTTCAAGGTGTTTTTAAGGCCTAGAGGGACAAACTGATTTTTCAAGGTTCCCTATGGACCATGTTTTATGTAATTTGATGGGGTAAGAATTCTTGGAGAAACAGTTTACTTACTTATTTGCTTTGATAATTTGCTTTCTCCTTTGGATACATTCCTCAATCACATTACGTTCGGAGAATAAGTAATAGGAGGAGGGGATGCTGAGCATCTGGCATCTATCTTTGGTATCCTTCTGGAAACAAATCACTGGATTCCAATATGAAAAAAAAAACCATTTTCCTAATGACCTAAGCAACACAGCTTAAGATCCCTTGATCTGAGATTTGTATATATATCTATATATACATGGCTAAGAAGATGAAGTTGAGATCTTCTTATATTCCAAAATTCTCACAGGCAAATCCAGCGAAGCTAATGGGCTGTGTTGATTGGTCTGGTTGAGTCTGGTGGATGTCTGTCACTGGCCCTACTACATCTTACTTTTGTCACTGCAACGCAAAATTTCTGAGGTAAAAACTCAAGATGGTTGACTCTTGGGGTTTGAATCTAGCCATGTCAAAAAATCCAATTGGATCTCTTCGGAGATAAATAGCAGATACTGGTCAAGGAGACCCACATGGTCTAAATGATCTAATAAGTCTATATTCCACACAAATATGTTGCCATGATTCCAGAATTTGTCCAATATCATAGGACAGTAGCCTCTGGTAACATTTGGGGTCCAACAGTTTCTCCTCCAAGAAAAGAGCCAGACGAGGGATAGAGGCATGCAGATGGGTGATATAGATGGTTACTCTTGAGATTCTCTGCACAAATAAAGGTTTGAATTGTCTGACTTGCAAGGCTGTACTGGTAAAGGCCAAGCAAGTAGAGGATGGTCAATTCAGGTTGGCCAGAATTTTCCAGTATGTATTATCATTGGGAAAGTTAGACTGGTGATACAGGGCTTGTGCCCTCAAAGAGAGGCTATCACAGTCATCTTGCCATTCTGACCCTGCACAGGCCCCATGACCCCTCCCAGATTGATGACAGTGCATCTCACAGCTCAAGTTGCTGTGTCTTGAACTGGAGGAAAACGAATATAGCTGTTGACTACCTCATCATCAAGCAGTCAATCACTGGATGCCCCTGAAGTGTGTGAATCCGAGTGAGGACCAACTGATGGAGGGGACATTCTGTGTCAAGGACATGACCCATTCTGGACTGATTTTTGGTGAAGATACTGATGCAGACAGAAGATATCTGAATTGTATGTTGATATCGTGATTGTTGCATCCACACAGAAAAATGTCAAATCATAACACTGGACAAGTGGCCTGGTACCTCCCTGTTAGAAGATATAGGTCACAATCACAGTGTTGTTGGATCAAAAGACCATTTAGACTCCAGGATCAATCTTCACAGAAATTAAAAGTATTTAAGACAGCTTTTTTTTCTGGGATAATGAGGCAAAGAGACAATTTCCCAGGTGTCACTAAAGAAAAAAGAGAAGGTCAGCAACAGGCTGGTATTCCTAACATATGCACAGGCAGCAGTACTTTACGATATTCCTGTATGTGGTTCTTCAGGGGGATTCGAATGGCCAGTCAACCTGGATTGCCCCACTGACATAGGAATGATCAAATTTTTGGGTGTGGTCATGACTGTTTGATTAGGAGGTCACAAACAGTGTGCCAGTGTGATAGCAAGGCCAGAATAATGAGATGGCCATAAACAATCAAGTCCACTGCTATATATCAGCCAAGTCTCCCCATGAAATCCAAGTCTTAAAGGAAATGGATGCAACTAGTTCAACAATTCTGTGAGCATGAACACAAGTGGATGTGCCAGATTCCAGTTGGTTAAGAAGTCTGTACCCAAAGCGACGAAATTCTGGGATGTAATCTCAACTTCCCAGTAGGCTTGGATTATCTAGCAGTGAAGTGAGATCGTTCCACCTTGGAGTAGATGCTACCCAGGTATGCTGCTGTCAATTTAGATGATGATGCCTGAAACTGGGAGATGGTGGAGCCAAGAGTGTGAGTGATAGCCCAAAGGTTGATGAGGACCAAAGGGAAGAAGAATGGCAAGCTGATAACTGTGAGGCAGTAAATGTGGAAACAAGCAATAGATGTGATGTGATGTGATTATGATTTTTAACGTAGCTTTAACAATTTTTCAGTCAAATTGCTATGATGTCTGCTAGCGCTGTCAAAAATCACGAAAAACCAACCCGGGTACCCGTTGCAAATTTTAACGGGTACCCGTTAGCATATGAATGACATGTACAACCGTAGACAAACTAATTGTTATCTTCATTTCTATAATAATTTTTTATGGCGATAGAGGCTAACCATGTACTACTCAGTCTGATTTGTCCACACCGACGTACCTGCGAATTGTCTGACCGCACGCTGTTAATTAATATATTTATTTAGAATGACCTTTGCACACATATGGTAGGTATAATCCAACTTTAAATGATCACTGTGATCAGCCGCGTTAAAAGCTTTAGAACACTCGCATTTTTTAAAGTATAAGTCCTTGTTAGAACAGACCACGTTTATTCATCTGCTTTTGACCGCAGATTTGAATTACTCACGCATGCGTGCCCCAGTTATACCACGTGACCACACAGTCACATAAGTGTTATTATTTTGGAATTATAATTCTTAAAATAGTTATGGTAAAAACGTAGTAGTATCGAAAATAGAAATATCGGTATATGTAAGATGGCTAACTTTCGAAATTCACAGTGCTAGTCGACTAGAAAAACAACGAGCAAAGATTACTTTGAGGCATTATGAAGATTTCAAAGTGTCTAGGTGAAGATTGTTCATAATATAAATTGTGGGATTTTTTTGACATGTTTGTTCGGAAATCAAAAGGTATCCATCTGGATTTCATTCAAAGAGCACGCAATGTACCAATCATTTAGACCCACATAAAAATAGTTATCGTCTACAAAGAGGTTTTTTACCTGTAGAACAAATGTTTTAACCTTGGTATATAATGCCTCGGAGATAACAGTTTGTCCGGTTGCCAATGAATTTTATTAATCCAAACAGACTGTCTGATGTATTGTTTACTTATATTAAGCAGAGATCTGGTTTCTAATTATAGCCATAGCTGTCACACCTTTTTGAAGTGGTTGGCGAGTGGCTATTTTTTTTTTTTTACGGGTACCCACGTTTACGCTTCAATACCCGGGTTTTTCTATACGGTCGGGTACCCAGGTAACCGATGACAGCCCTAATGTCTGCAGTGTGGCAGTTTACAGTGATGTCTAACACTGGGGCATCATGCCGCAGATGTCCCACCCAGTCACATTTTCCTGACACCAGGCCAAGCAGTCCTAACACTAACCTCTTAATGCTGAGTGTCAAGCGAGGCAGCTTTTAGTACCATTTTTGTAAGTCTTTGGTATGACTTGACCGGGGATCAAACCCACGACCTCCTGCATCCAAGGCGGATGCTTTAACCACTAGGCCACCAGAACGGTTCAATAGATGTGAAGTTTAATATCAATCCTCCAAGTACTTAGAAGTACTTATTGAAAATAAACTTTTGCTAATGGACAGACAACTTAAGCTGGACAACAGACCATCAAGTAAGTTCTGGAATATGATCAGTAGAACTAAAAATCATCCTACTGATGTTAACAAAAGTTATTTTGATAAAAATAAATTTGGCATGAATACAATATTTGCAACAAATTCACTATTCATACATCCATGAAAATTACTTTTCCATCAATACTTTTATATATGAACAAATAAATGATAAATAACAAACCTGCAGATTTTGAAATTCTTGTTCCTCTTGGTAGAGTTTTTCTCTCTCCCCTTCCTCTATTTCTTTGGCTAGTAATTGGTCTGTCAACTCCTGCACTGAAACATCAAAGTTATACATATTATTTGCAAAGTAGTGTTTAAAGTTTTTCTCTCTTGAACAGTGTTTGCCACAGTAAAAAAACAACAAAATAGCAACAGAACTGTACATGAATTTAGTGAAATGTTTGTGATTTGGATTTTAACATAGCTTTAACAATTTTCCAGTCATATTGCTGCAATAGCTGCTGTGTGGCAGTGGCAGTGTACAGTGATATCTAGCACTGAGGATTCATGCCACAGACATGTAGCACTATGTCCCACCGCATTATATTATCCTGACACCAGGCCTACCAGTCCTAACACTAACCTCTTAATGCTTACCATCAAGTGAGGCAGTTGCTACTACCATTTTTATAAGTCTTTGATATCACTTGGTCAGGGATTTGAACCAGCAACCTACATTATCTGAGGCTGATACTCTGACCACTTGGGTCACTGCTATGATTTTAGTTAATTTGTGTGAATGAATGGTTTTGCAAATAACCACTCAAAATACAATATTTTTGTTCTTCAAAATTAAGTTTCATTATTAAATCTGCAAAGTTTGTGTTGGCAAGTTTTTGTAATTTAACTTTTTTGTAGCAATTTGATTCAAAAAGCACAATATTACATACATTAATCTATCAAATATTGTGTACAGTATTATGTAGTAAATTTATTTGAATATTAAGAATCAAGCAGTACTTTCTGTTTACTGTTGGAGCATTCATTAACATATTTAAACATTTATACAAAGCATGACATCCTAAACTCCACAAATGATTACAATACATTTATTCTTGGATATGATTCTAAAGAGTTTTATAGCAAAGTTCACACTGAAGCTGCTTTCCTAAAATAGGTTGCAATTTCAATTTTTTCTGCATGAAACTTACATGCTCAAATCATTGTAGATGCTAATCTTTTATCAGCCTGTTCTAAAAGAAATTATATAGTCTATGAACAATTTCAAAATCATAGATAAGGTTTTAAAACCTATAAAAATTGCATTTAATGTTTAGCTATTTTTTGTGAGCAAAAAATAGGCTCCAATCCAAGATATAACAACAATTGTTTGTAAAGCATATATGCTACTCCTGCACTCCAAGTTTGTTTTGCTTCAATAATTTGTTTGCCTCCAAGCAAAGAAAGTTCATATTCAACTTTTTAGGAGGAACCCACTCTATGAAAACCATATTCCCCAATGACTAAAACTTTTCCCAAAATGATGGCCCCAATCCCAATTATATAGGACAGACTCTGAAATCATCATCTCTGAATATTGTGTTAAAGGTATGTTTGACAGCTTTAGCTCTTACCTGGTGTGTTATCTGCAGAGAAGTGACCATTTACATGACTTTGTAGGAAGTAACCATCAGTGAACTCCATCTCACACACCGGGCAGCTATAAACAATACCATTACATCCATTCATACTCGACCCATTTGTCTTCATTATATTGTCCAACCCATTTGCCTGACCAATAACCTTTTCAGGAGAAAATACATTGCTGTGCGAAATATTGACATGTTTGCTTAGTGCATCAAGAGTTTTGTGCACCATATCACATAATGGGCAGACATATTCATCTGTCCCTGTATCATTACCACATGCCCCTTGAGCATTATCTGCAGATGCAGCTTCCCCGTGAGACACATCCATTCTCTCTGGACTTAATATGTCAATGTGCACAGTATTAACATGGGACTGAATCAAATTATCAGAAGAGGTTATGAACTCACAAAAAGGACAAGCAAATTCAGCAGGAATATTACAGTTGATATCTGGCTCAAAGTTATCATTAATATCAGGCACTTGGACCTGAGCTGCATTAGATCTTGGTGTTTGTCTACTTATACCTCCAAAACATCCTGGTGTCCCTTCCCCAACAAATCTGGACACAGCAGACGACAATGTGAGCTGAAGTCTACCCCTCAAACTTTCACCTGGGTTACTATCTTGAGTTTCCTTTTCCTTTTGCTCCTCAGACTTTTCGAGTTTACTACTAATTTCAATTTCTTCAACTTTTCCCGATTTTGTTTCCTTTTGAATACTTTTATTAATTTCATCTTTAATACCTCTGATGCCAAATTTCTCTGTCATGCATTTTTCTCCATTACCAATTTCCTCTTTTTCCCGCTGTTGTCCACTACTCATTTCTTCCATTGCAAATTTCTTTTCACTGACTATTATTTCTTTCACATTTTTATCACTACTCATTTCTACTTCTTTACCATTAGTTCTAAGTTTTTCAATATCCTGATCAGATATTTCTTCCTCTGCCTTTTCTTTCAATTTCTCACAAATTTCTGTTGGACTGAGCAAGTCATCACTATGTACATTGTTGATATGGAGGCTCATTTCATCTGCTGATACTCCACTCAAATCACAGAATGGACAGAACACATTGCATTCAACATGTTCAATGAAGACATGAGTTTTCATTTCAAGTTCCGTCAATCCTTCTTGCCCACAAATAAGGCAGGTAAATAAACTGGTATCAGAATTGGGATTTATAGATGCCATATTGTTCTGAAAAAAAAACTTTATATTTGATAAGTGTCTTAGAAAATGGTACATATAAGCAACAGTCCTTATGCTCTATGACTGAAAAGAATTTCCATGAATTCAATGTATTGTATTTCCATGTATTTAATGTAATTGACTGAATCGACAGTCTCAACATATTCCCATGCTGAGTTAAACTCATTCTTTCTCCACACTTGGAACAAAACATATATGTAGTCTTGTCTACATATTTATTATCCTTTAACCACATGTTTGAAACAAGTCATGTATGGTGGCCAAATAAAATTTTGTTTAACATATTTGGCCCAAATCAACTTTTGAAGCAATTTTGGATTAGAAAGTAAAACAAACAAAACCAACATTTTATTTACTACCATATGTGAATGTATAAACCCTTTAGCTATGACTGCCGTATCTAAGTGTCACCTGTAGATAGCTCCTGAACCCCACTGAAACATATATGCAGCATCAATAAGCCACATTTACTACCCCAGTGTTGCTTATGTGCATATAGTTCAGCAGTAATCAAAACCCCAGTGTTGCATCTATGTGGATGTGTGACCGCTATGTTAACTAAAAGTTAATTGGTTGAAAGTACAGAAGTTTACAAATGTTTGATTATTATAACCAATGAGAGGACTGGTTACTGAAGCTTTTGATACAAGTTTGAAAGGTGTTAGGTTAAATGTTCACATACGGGAAAGGCTTTCCTGCAATGTACGAAACACGTAGTTGAGATGCAAAAAATGTATTCTGATACAGATATGAATGACATTGAAGGGTTCAGTGCAAGTGATATTGAAGAGTTTAATGGATCATTCTTAGAAAATGGATCAGATACTGATGTTACTTTAATTTTAACACCAGATATAAGTGATTTTGAATCAGATGATGAGGATTTATTTTGTGGGATTTAAAACAGTTTATATTACTGGAATTTCTTGCATGATGGAATGTAGGAGTATATAAATTGTAAATATATAAATAACAGACACTATACAATGTAAGCTGTTTTTTATTTCACTGAAATCCAGCAAAACTATTGAAATAATGAATATAAATGTAACCACATTTTTATTGTCAGTTTCTGTAGTCAGCCATTATCATGCTCTAGTATTCAGTCTAGGAAACAGCCCCAGTAGTCTCAGTAATGGATATGTTACCACTCAGCACAGCCTAGGAAACAGCCCTAGTAGTCTCAGTAATGGTTATGTGACCACTCAGCACAGCCTAGGAAACAGTCCCAGTAGTCTCAGTAACAGATATGTTACCACTCAGCAAAGCCTAGGAAACAGCCTCTAGCAGTATCAGTAACATATATGTTACCACTCAGCACAGCCTAGCAAACAGCCCCAGTAGTCTCAGTAATGGATATGTTACCACTCAGCACAGCCTAGGAAACAGCCCCAGCAGTCTCAGTAACAGATATGTTACCACTCACAGACTATGAAACAGCCCCAGTAGTCTCAGTAACAGATACAATAGGACTCTGCAGTAGTGAAACTGCACAACAGCTGTAGTAGCTAAAGGGTTAAATATGCACACTTGTTTACTGTTTCAACTTTACATAAAAAATTTTCAAGTTCACTAAATATTTTCCTAAAGTGTGTTTTATGTTTATTTTATCTATCTGATAAATATATTTTGCAAGTATTGTCATACCACTCAAAGTTTTTGTGTCTATCATAACAATAGTGAAGCTAGTCAATTGCTGACTTCAGTATCAACATTTTCGTTTTTATCAATAGCCTCTTATATGAGAGCATGTCTTTAATAGTAACACTGATAGTATAAGCATAATCATCCCAAATTTAATTACAGCTTTTAGACTGCAGCTTATACAACACTGCACTAAACAAAAACTTTAGCTTGCTGTATTTCTGTTAATTGTAAATAATAATATAACAAGATGCTTCAACAATCAAATTTTTTTTAAAATTTATTTTAGTTACATAATTATATTTTCATATCCCTCCCCCAAATATATCTTATATTTTACACATCAATGCAGACAAATCATTTTACTGATTAGATATTACTTTCTACATTACCTGTTAATGTTAAAAAAAATGCATACTGACTGACAAATACACTCAAGATACTCCCTGTCCACTACACACTTAATAAAACATTTTACATGCGAACCAATTTTAAATACAAAAAACAGACAATATGATAAGTGTTAACTGCATAAGAAGCATAAAACTAATACTTGTATCATCTAAAAGAAAATAAAATCCATCCAAAACCCAGTGATTGCGATACTAGTCAACATTTAGCATATATACTAGACAAAAAATAAAACGCTAAACATGTAACCAATTTAGGTAATTGGTTTAACTGATTTAATCGCGTCTCCATATGGAGCACTTAACTCAATAAGATCGCAAACCTATTTTTTTTAAAGTGAATTAAATTGTTAAATTTGAGGATGTACACAAATTACTGAGAATTCCATAGTTTAGTGGCTGTAATATTTTTAATAATTTCCCACCGAGATAACGTATTCTAATTAGGTTAACATAAAATGGAGTGGGCAGAAAGATATTACAGTAGTCCTACAACTTAAGCCCCATCACCATGATAGTTTTCTTCTGGCACCAAAAAAAAAAAACAACAAAACATGTGCCAAGTCTTACATTGTAGGACTAGGGATTATGGTTACGTTTGATTACTATGTTCATATTGGTTCATTACAAAGAAAATCAGGTGTATCCGTCCATAAATCTAGGGATGGGAGGTTTTAACGTTATATTATTACAGGTTAGACCCCGACCCTCCCCAATCCCTTGGCTCATGGACGGATACTCCTAATTTTCTTTGTTTAGAATCCATGTGGCTATGTTACACCCAGGTATTATATCTATATGAGAATGAACATTAAAAACACCTTTAAGACAAATATGAGAGTATTTCAAGCACACTGAATTAAAAATGCGTAAAAACTATGAAAAAGAAACTCTTTTAGCCACCTGAAACAAAAAAATGTCCACTTTCTGATTCAGTTTTGTTTTCTAAGCAAAAGTCCTAAACTGGTTCATCCATTCGCTGCAAAAATTATCGTAATGTATGCTCGATTCGGAATAAGCTAAAACAATGAAATCTTGCAAAATGTCTTCCTTCAAATATCAACCAGAATGGTAGTTATTGTTAATGAATCCATCTAATTAAAATTTAACGGCTGCATTTGAAGTTGTCTCTTTCAATCCACAAGTACTCATAAATAATAACCGAACCTTTGGAGTATACCGAGCACTTTTCCCAACAGCCAAGCGATTAGCGAATGCAATCGGAACATAGTCTGCAATTTTTGCTTTATGGGGAGCTCTAGAGATTTTAAGACTTTCTGAGAGTAGTGCGTATACGCTCACGTTTTTTTTTACATTTACAACATGTACAGCAGAGAGAAATTAAGATATTTACATGTTATTTTCATGTTCTATGTCTAAAATGTCTTGTGGAATTTGTACATTATATAAGAGCATCGATTAGTCAAATGACTGCTCCCTTTTACTAAAACTAAAAAGCCTGAATAAGTCTGAAGAACAACATCTTTAGCAGTTATTAAAATAATTTTGCCAGATTATAAACAATGCCAGCTTCTGATAGTACAATGAATTAATTGCCAAATATATAAATTGGGGTGGGGGTAGGTGGGTGTTGTTGTTTTGCAGGAAACAAAATAACCAAGCGGAGCTAGTAGGGATTTTTAGAGATACGTATCTGAAAAAAGGACAAGCTGTATCCTCTATAACCCATATTACACCCATCAATCATACATGGAAATAAATGGAATAAAAGATTCTTTGAACAATACCTAAGATATGGAAAATCTTCTTTAAATAGATAGGTACACCAGTGAGGAAAGCCGGGGAAATTCATTTCCAAATTTGTATCTAACACAGGGCATAGACGAAGGGTGTCGGGTCAGACAATACCAGTACGGAAAAGGCTTTTGTTAACTACTACTACTACTACTACTACTACTACTACTACTACTACTACTACTACTACTACTACTACTACTACTACTACTACTACTACTGTTGCAAGTTTATGCTCTTAAAATAAGTAAAAGAAAAGAGAGAAAGACAACAAACTTTGTAAAATTCAACAAATAATTTATTACCCCAACGGTATTTCCAATTAAATCCCAAAGTAATCCAAGAATTACAGACACAAATCTTAATAACTTAAAGTCCTGTATAAACTCAACACAAGTCATGAAGAAATTCAAAATCTGAAGTCGATGAGGTGTCTGTTATAGCTTACAATGTCGATAGTGTTAAGTTTTTTTTTGTTTTGTTTTTTTTTTGTTGAATCACGGTAATATAATTACAGGTTTGAAATTAATATAAGTTCCAGTGAGTGTCGTATCCAAGAATTTTCTCAGAGCATTTTGTATTTCCTGGGAAAATAATCACTTGAATTCAATCAATTGAACAAAACAGATTTGTCCCAACAGGACACAACGTAGTTGTACTTGAAAGTGCTAGATGTTAATGTACGAATGAAATAATCCTCTCATTAACAAGATTATATAATTCTCTATTTGACCTCAGGTCACAATTATCATTGTATAAAAACAACATTGCCAAATGGAAAATAACCTCTTAAAATGATCCTGATGTTTACAAAACAATAACCTGGACTATGTATTGTTACCTATATGTAATTAAACTGCTTGT
The DNA here is from genome assembly GCA_016746295.1 of Potamilus streckersoni. Taxonomy (NCBI): domain Eukaryota; kingdom Metazoa; phylum Mollusca; class Bivalvia; order Unionida; family Unionidae; genus Potamilus; species Potamilus streckersoni. The sequence continues at coordinate 1,562,303 of JAEAOA010001910.1, read as the reverse complement.
GTTAGTTTTAGAATTTTTTCTTATTTTATTTTTGTTTTATTACATTTTATTGTAATGATTACTGAAAAGATTCGAAATTCTTTTTCAGTAATTTGATATTTTATTTTACTAAATGTTATTTATATAGAAGTAAAACGTGTTACATGAGAATTATTTTTAGCTAACCAAGTTCGTCTTAGGGTGGGGAAATTTATAAACAGGCAGCTAAAATGATTGGTTATTATCAGGGCCATACTTTCCTTTCGTGATCACAATATGCAAACAATGTTTATATATTATTGGTTTTTAAGTGGGGCTATACTGGCGTACGCGTTGGATTTCTTGTAGTAAGAGACCACATGACCCATCTCACGAGACTGGAAATGATGTTTATGGGATTTAAATACGCATTCATAATATTCTTCTGGGAGAGTCGTTTTACCATTTTGAATTAACATGGTGTTATTTTTATTTGTTATCAGATTGCTTGTTTTTCATCTGATTCTTGGTTTTAATAATTTGTTTTCATGGAAACTCAACAAGTTGACTTTTTTAATTAAAAAAACTTCTGAAAGATATTCTTGGAAAAATATTCTGCAATTATTCGGAAGCAAAAACTGATTCAAAATAGGAATTGTTTATATTCGTACATTGGACCACATTCTGACGTCATCACCTTCCATATTTGTATATGTTCGAGAATCGAACCTGGATTCTAATAAAATTATTTGGTGATATGACTTGTGTTTTCATTCTTAGGATCAAATTTTGGATTATATTCACAAAATGTAAAGCCTATTTAACAATTGTTTACATTGTTTTATAGGGAAATAAATTATTTTTTTCAACATATGCAAAGTTTGTTGACTTCACTCTTTTCTTCTGTTACCTTTGTACGAGCCTACAAGTAACATAATTCTCTTATGAAACTAAAAAATATTTTAAAAAATTGACCCAAATAAATAAATTTATCTTCTTTTTTGAGAATGATCCTGATATTAAATCCAGAAAAGGAGAGAATAATTTAGCAATGTATTAGTTGTTTACAATAAATAAAAATAAAATGTCAATATAGGTCAAGCAGAAATGAACTCAGTTTTGGAGAAGGTCAAGTCCAACAAACAATACTACACTACTATAGCTTATAATAAAATGAAATAAAACTAGCAAACAAACAAAGCAAATTACATATTCATAACACTAATTAATAATAATAATAATAATAATAATAATAATAATAATAATAATAATAATAATAATAATAATAATTATTATTATTAGTAGTAGTAGTATTAATAATAATAATAATAATAATAATAATAATAATAATAATAATAATAATAATAATAATAATAATAATAATAATAATAATAATAATAATAATAATAATAATAATAATAATAGCTGCCTCGCTTAGCGCTCAGCATTAAGAGGTTAGTCTTAGGAGTCTTTGGCCTGGTGCCAGTATAATGTTGCTTGGTGGGACATGATGCTACATGTCTGCGGCATGATTCCCCAGTGCTAAAAATCACTATAAACTGTCACATTGCATACATCATAGCAATATGACTCAAACATGGTTAAAGTTACGTTAAAAATATGTCTTTCACACACACACACACACACACACACACACACACACACACACACACACACACACAGCAAATGCTTCGATGGTAAGATTAGTTGTACGATTGGACGAGGTGAGGCAAGACGTTAATGTACTTAAGTGTATTGATACGTGATATATTTCCACATGCGTTCTTTCATGGTGCGTTGTAAATGTTCCACGATTCTGGCTTTGGTTTCGGGATTCTCGTAGATGAATCAATGAATGTCACGTTTCTTTAATTCTCTTTTAAAAGCTTGGTTCAGAAATTCGGTGGCTTTAAAGATTTGTCATGGAAGAGGGTGACGACCACTTTGTTTAAACACCAGTTTCAGGCTCGCACTAACTCACTGCTCGATTTGGATGTCAATGGCACGATCGAAGCAAATTTTAGGAAAGACTTCGATGACACAAAACAAATATTTTTAGGCATGATTGTAGGTGTCCAAATGAGAGACATAAACTAAATCAGCTTTCCGTTGATGATCGATGCCTTTCCACTTGGGTTGCGATTTCTAGAAAAGTTTCGTCGAGTGGGTTTGTGTAAGGTGTACTTGGCTTGTTCTTGTAACCATCGTTGCACTTAAGGTAAACGGACATTTTTCAGTCTTGTTTTGGCAGCACGATACATCTTCTGAACACCTCCGTAACCGGCAGAAAGGGATTGATCGTAGTAAATGCTAGATAAGACTTTTTCCATTTGTTAATAAGTGATCCAATCTTCGCTGATGATACTCTGAACAGATCGAGAGGGTGGTTTGGAAACGGCTCTACGTGTCCGATGTGCCATAGGAGTCGAAGTCAAATATAGGTTTGGTAATGGTAGCGATGGTGGTGGTAATGGAATGTCTTTTTTTTTCTTCTTCTTCTTTTTTCACTTCTGGTTTCCCTTCTTTCATTTTCAGTTCTGTCGAAAGAGGAGTAGACATCATCTTTTTAACCCAAGCTTTAAGTTCTTCTCGTTTGTGTGTAGGGGAAGTGGTCAACAAGGACACTACAATCTTACTATGAAGGGGAGCTGCTGAAGGAATTTGAAAGACTTCTACCTTTTCTTTAGGTATCCGTGGAGCTGCTTCTGTCTTGACCACTAAGGGTTTGGCATTGTAGTAGTGGTAATGGATAAAGGTCATCAAGGCCTTAAAATCTGTCAGAGTGGTGGAGCTGTTTCGTCTAAAGCTTTTTGGGGAAAGAGTTTCAGTCGTTTCAGCAATTGACCGTATCAATGATAATTTTCGTTACACACAAATCGGTGAGATCTATCAGCGATTGTAGTTCGTGTTGCAACTGGGACATTTCATTCAAATGAGGATTGGGAGGTTAATGAAGGGTTCGTTATTCTTGCCAATGATGGTATTAAATCTATCATTTGTAAAGGACTAAAGTCAGTTTGCGTCCTTTCATCATACTTCAAGGAAAATGTCTGAGATCTTTGTCCTCCTTTTAACTTCCTGGTCTTTTATATTGGAATTAGGGCGTTTATAATATGCCTCATTGCTCCCAGTTTAGGTTTCGCTACATTGGTTACAAGTCCTAACAGAGGTAAAAATCCTCCGCCTTGCACCAACATCTTTTTCTTTTGACGAATGGGTATTTTCGTTAGGACCATTTGGCGAAGAACGTGTTGATGTTTGGCTAAGTAATTTTTCTGATGTTAAGTTAAAGGTATTTTGTCTTTCAAGACGTTCGGACAACATTCGTGGTGATTTTTAAGTTGAACACGGGAACGTGTACACGACAGGTCCTCTTTCATGGCACCAGTGGTGAAACAGATGGGTTAGTCAAGGTGTTCTTAACTGTTTGGCTAAAACTTGAATTTGCGATTTATCTCAAGTACCCTTAAACAAGACCACGTAATGAGCTTTAAGACTGATGGTGGGATGGGGATTACTTTGTTGAAACAAATTTTGGGTACAGTAAACTACACTGGCATTACGATGATGCTTTGTGAGCGTAAACCACTGTTTGATTTCTGTTTTTCTCTTTTCTTATAAAATGTCGTCAAAGATGACCAAATGGGTTTGACTGGGATCAGAGACGATTCCGTCGTCTTTAACAAGACTGCCTTCCTCAAACACAATATAATCACCTTGACTTTCTCGTAGAAGGCTGTAGAGTAATTGCCACTCTTTGTAACACCACACGATTAGGTGAGGTGGAAGATCGATCAAATAATGTTTAAGTTCAATCAAACGTTTGACAAATTCGGTTTTTCCTGAACCGCTGGGTCTAGCAATGAGCAAGCTAAAGGGATGCCGAAGATGCAAGGCATCACACCTAGCACGATCTAAGTGTTCGTCGATGACTTTGAAAGTGGAAGAAGATAAAGCAGAGACAGCAGAGGTAACCATAGTAGTGTAAGGAATGTTACTTTTGACAGGAAGACAGACAAGACAAGAGTTTTTAAACTTTGTTCAGGACACGTTTATTGTTATTTTATGATTGAGAACAATACAAAAGAGAAAAATGCAGAAAATCTGAATGGTTAAGTACATAAATAAAAGACACATTGAAACAATTATAGTTAAATATAAACAAGTGTCTACTTTACACACTTTTTTCATTTTTGTCATCAAAACGTGGTATCCTAGGGACAGTGTTTAATGTTCTAAAAGTCTGTACATTCCTTTTCATCGTTGACGAATCTTGCTTTCCTGTAGAGGTCGAGAAGTATCCAAATGAAAGTGCAAATCTTTCAGGAGAATGAGGTCTCTCGTGGACATTCAAAAGGATCACTTTCATTCTGTTTGAGCGATAGGTACTGTTCGTAAAGAGTCCACAAAGAATCAGACGGTAAACGAAATCTCAGGAAGCAACGTCAAGTTTTAGGTATTGAAGATGAGCATGACTATGTGTGCGTAGCTTGTGACATACACTCTCACTGGAAAAAAATGTACCTAACTGGAAAAATTGGTGCTTCAAGGCTTGAACTAAAGAAGTGTCACACTATTTCCGAGATTTGTAATCCTGACTTAAATGTTCAGTGAAAAAGTCACTTTTAAACCTGCGTTAGTGACACTACCAGACGAAGAAGAACAGACTGTTGCAGAGGAAATCCACTCTCTTTAGGACAGGACCGTCATTGACATCCCCGAAAGGCCTTTGCAGGAGAATTCTTGGGTGACTAAAATACACACTACATGACGTCCCCAATTCAATGGACATAGTTCTCGTAAAAGGCAATGGCAATCCTCCACTGTTTGAATATTGTCATTGCTCTCCATCCACCGAATCTGTTGTATCACACATGATAAAGGTCGTGGCTTGGTAGAAAGTTTTTATAGCCTCTTTGTTGGCAACTATAGTTGTTCTTTCTGCACAAATGTGGTCGTATTCCGTCGACGTATCCAACATATTTAGTCATTAACTGTCATATTATAAGTCATTAAGAAGTTTACTCTTCAACTAAGTTTACATTGTGTACAAGATTTTGTAAATCCTCTAACTCTTCATTTGAAATTCGATTCAGTAAGTGTATCTGGTTGTAAAAAGAATCACTATCAACAACACTATCCTCAATATCCTTCTTGCTTATTGGTAGTTCATCAATGTCGGACCACTTGAACACTTTCATCAGAATCAATCCTCTGATAGCTTTATGTACCAGTGGTTCAAACATCGGTGAGGTAACCGATGCAATGGTTCTTTTACGTTTGACTTGTATTTTGAGCAGCGCTCGGTATATGCGTTCTTTGAACTCCATAGGTAAACCGCGAATGTTCTCTTGTAAAAATATCCATGACCATGCATCAAACACCGCCTAGAGCGAAAGTAATGAACGTAGTAATTTCTGACGACTGCCATTCAGAGTAACGGTCAAGCATGTCAATAACATCTTCTAATAAAAATAATCTGAAATGAAATAGTAGAATAAACGCACGCACCCTTGATCAAGGAAAATGTAACCTTTTTGTTGATTGTTTTCCCTTTCCTCTTGTGAATTTCTCAACATAAAAGTTCTACAGTCCATGAGATTCGGCTCTGGCAAGTCCCTGCCAAATATCCTTGCAGATCTTCTCATGCATTTCGATTAGGTATGTTTAAAGATTATTTTTATATCGGTTTTAATACTTGTCTAGGTGTTGTCCAACGTTCAACTCCTAACCACGTAGCTGATTTGTTTTCACGACATGGTTGGACCACTTCAATGATGAAGTCCCACTGAAGGTAGGTAGTAACAGTGAAGAGACCATTGAACATGTTCAAGGTAAGCGCAATCTTTCTTCTTCCACTCGTGAAGTGACTCACGGCAACTGAAGCAATTAACTTTATCCCTTTCGTCCAAGTAGAAAAATGTGGGTCTGGCTAATTATTCGGGGGTAGGTCCTCCCAGATATTTTGGCATTTTCCTCGAAAAGTTTGGGATCGACTTTCATAATCGCAGTATTTAGGCAAACGAACAGGGAACGAATATTCGTCTTTCACAGATTCATTTCGATAAGAGTACGGTGAAATCCTTAGGATTGTGCTCAGTTTTGCATGACATCTGTAGGGTGGTAGCCGCATGGTTTCCTGTGGAGGAGGACATCCACCATTATAACCAGCAAAGATAAAAGGTGTAAGATAACGACTGACATCTCTTTCGTATCCGTCAGGTTTTATACGTACACCATTATTATTACTGGTAGGTGTAGTTATATCAAAGTTCCCATGATGGTGTATTATTTAATAACTGAGGTCACAGCGTACGGTATCTATGCCATCGCAAGGCACATGATCACACTCAAGTTTGGTCTTTTTCTATACTTGCAGTGTGAAAGGAGTCGTCTTTCTCTCTTGGTCTTGGTGGTGACAATGGCTTTGGACGTTGATTTCTTTTTACATGCTGGACAACATAGACGTGTCCGTACGGTAAAGTAAAGTGGTTGGGAAGCTGTGCTCGCTTCTGGTACACGATTTAACAGACTTTTTCCAAGAGTCTACTGACGATTTGATATGTGGGTAAACATACAGTCTTGTTTGGCTGGTAAGTGGTCACTTTAAGGTTTTCATCTTGTCCAGACTGTAAGGAGTCTTTTAGTATGCCAAAGTTTGCTACTTGACTGGTGCGATAATTAAAAGTCAATCCTTTCACTTTATACTCCATGTGCAACTTGTCCTTGAGGGTCACGGTATTGGTAGTCTCAAGTTTTGGGTCTATCACTTGCAAAACTTAGAATCTTGTCTTCGGGATGCTCGTCTATCCGGGCTCCTGAACGGTCTCCTTCAAGTTTAGGTTGCTGTTGACCCATACGATCGATTTATATGCAACTGTGGGTGTGGAAATGCAACATACAATCTCCTAACGGTTCTAAAGCTTCATATAGTTTTACACGAGCATGGGCTGCAATGATACTATTTCCAAATTCGTCAGCTTCTACAAAGTCCGGTTCTTCATTGTAATTGACTAAGAGTGAGTCCCCACGGACGGCTTCCACTTGTTTCATGTATTTGGTTTTGTTGTGAATCATCTGAAAGCAGCAGGAAGGTTCTGATAAATAGTCTGTCTTAGGTAAACGCAATCGTTTTGCCATTTTGCCCCACAAACATTTCAGCATCACTTTGGCAAACGATCGTCTTCCTTCGTTTTTCTCGATGTGGTCTAAAGACATGCATTCCTGCTCTCAGTAACTTTCTTTGAACTTCTTTTGGCCTTCGGGAGTTTGACAATAGGTTGGATAGCCACTGGCTTCTTGTTTAAGTTTCAAAACGTCATTCACGTAGTCTGCGATAATGCCTTTCTGAGTCTTGTTGCCCTTGCGGTATTTTTCTATCTTGGGAAAGTGGTAAATTTCATATTCTTCTAACAGTTGATATCCCAAGTCCAGAGCTTTAAATAATTCCACACTGACCGACGTTCACGTCAAGGCACGTTCTTCCTGAGTGTGCTGACAAGGGTAGTATTAGTTGTACGTTACCTTGCAAGTACGGCACAATGTAAATATCATTTTTCATTGGCAATGATGCTTTAACACGAGATGGTACAAGTTAGTCTAAGGCAAAACTTTATATTTAATCAATCCTTTGTATTGTCGAATGTTGTCCACTTCGATGTGTTCCGTCAACAATTGAGGGTGCCCTGTGGAAAAAGTGACAATATTCGCATACGTATGGATACATAGAACACACATTCAATTATTTGATTTCTTCTCCTTTCTCCTTGTCTGCTTGGTACAGCAAACAGGTGGCATTCTTTCATCCTCCGTACAACTGTTCCTTGGGTGGCCCCGAGGGCCGAGTGGTCTAAAGCGCTGTCCGTTACGGACCACTGCCATCTCACCTCTGTCTGCGTGCGTTCTAGTCTAGGATTAGGTGAATGTGGATATGTGAGAAAGCTTGCCAGTAGCTTCTCGTGGGTCGGTGGTTCTTTCCGCGGATTTCCAGGTTTCTTGCTTCACCATTAATACTGGCCTCCGTGTATAGCCTATCGTGTGCTGAAAAATGGCGTTAAGCCCAACAACAACAACAATCTGTCCCTTGGGATCAGAAGGTCCACCAGCGTGTAACATTTTACGATGCGCTTAAACTCGGGATATTTAATCAATCGCTGATAGTACTCGTGTTCCCACATTTCTACCACTTGGTATCCGTGCTCTTCCAACTTCAATCGTTAGTGACAAATGTTCTCGTACAACGCTTCTTTGGTCCATTGTCAAAATTGGTATTTAGTGTTATATTGAGGGTAGTAGATAGGACATCAGTAAAATAAGCACCCGTAAAACTCGTACATGATCTTGGGGTTTTCCAAGTCTCAGCAATCCACTGAATACCTTCCGGTGACAAGTTTGCTCCTTCGTTGAGAGCGTGTTGGATCCATTTGTCTTCATTGTCGCACATGTGATGTAACCAAATTAAGGCTTTGACCGAGTATTGATGTTTGACAAAATTAGTTGTTTGAGAACTGATGAAAAATTCGTGCTTTCGGGCATGAATTGTTGGCGTTACACTAAGGAACACGCTTTGGCAATAGTGCAGGCTTTTTCAAAAGATCGATCCCTAAGTGTTCCATGATCAGTTTTCGAATTTTTCCATAGCAACGTCGTAAAATGTCTACGTTGGAACGACAATATTTTAATATTTCTTCCTGAAAGTCGAAAGGGTTCGAAGTGTGAGTCTGGTACCATGCGTGAAAAGCTCGTTTTTCGGTTCGCATGTTATCAGGGTCGTAGTAGTGAGCCTCAGGCAAATGGGGTAGAACAGTATGGTGATTTGTTTCGGTATTGAAACAGTGAGGAAATAGCTTTTGATCATTTCTGTCATGCCAAACGTTTAAGGCCTATGACTCAAAGGCATTACCAAGTAACTTATAGAGTATTTAAACTGCGCTTGACCCACTGATATGGAAGTAATTTGGGCTCCGTTTAAGGTCATAATAGGACGTTCGGTACAAAAGAAACTGTCCATCGTATCACGAGAAATTGTGAGTCATCAACGTGGCATAGCGATTACAATCTCAGTAACGTTCGATATCTTCTTGGCTCCATTTCTCGTCGATACGGTCTAAGAACTATTGGGCAAAATCGGCCAATGCATTCGGCCTCCAAAATTTCTTTTCACGTCCTGCATAAATCTTGCTGCAGTATGGTCAATGAGCCTCAATAGACTCTTGGATCCACTTCTCGCAGGCTTAGTAAGCCACAAAGAAATTAGGAATGTGAATACCAGTTTCCTGCATGCATTCGAAACCGATAAAGATACAATTGCCTTTTTTCTTCTGGCCATCTTCTTCTTGCTCATGTTTCGAATGGTATTTGTGAGTGCTATATTGGTGTTTCAAGTCCATGGATTGGTGAGAAATGTGACATCGCTTCTTTCGTGAACAGACGTGGAACTTGGCACAATTGGTACGTATATGTTGTCCACAAGTAGTGCACAATCTCAAGAGTTGACAAGCACATTTCTGCTGTGAACATTGGGTTTTTAGATGTTGTTGGTATAATGCAGGACTGACAAGCGGGGAAATGCCCTCGTTCTTGTCCTTCGTCAAAACAGGGTTTAGAGGCTAAACTTCCTGAGCATTTTGATCCGCAATGCTTATGTTGCTCTCGATTGTTATAGCCATAGTCACATTTATCACAGAAATAACTGTATGACAGGAATGCAGTGATACTGGTAATGGCATCAAAATGTTCGTCGTGATGATAGACGTGAATGTATTATCCGTCTTTGAAATCTTTGCCACGAAACAGCAGAGGGTGTAGTTTTAAGGTTTAGCGCGGAGCTAAGACGTCTGGCAAATTTTGCATTTCAAGAATGCCACAAGATGTGTCTTTTGATATGTCCGCTTGCTGTAACTGGAGTTCTGCCTCTCTTTGTGATTTGGCTATGTCCGATATTTGAATAGTTTTCCAGGCACTTTTCCATTCTTTCATGTTGTTCTTATCGGCATATGTTCTTCTCACCACGATGGCACGGGCTAAACACATTTTCTCTTGAGGATTCTTAATTTGGACGGTGCTCTTTTTGGTGCTTCGAAGATTGTCTACCAAGATTGAATTCTTCAGAATTTTTCTTGTCCCTTGGGGAAGAGAAACCTGGGTCGTGAACATCGTTGCTTTTCCATCGGTGTTGTGAAACTTGTCATTGGATTGATGTACGTGTTGAATCTTGTCCACGACTTTGGAAGGTGTCAGTTCTTGTTGACTTCTAAATTCGATCAAAACGGAAGACTTCAAATTGTCGCGATGAATGGAAAGTCTCAAACGATCGTATTCTTTGGCTTTACATTGTCATTTCAGTGTGGTTAGCAAAGAATCCTAGACACCAGCGAACATCCCTTCTGCTTTTTTCAACGATACGTCAAACCTGAAATCTTTAAACTTCACCGCGTAAGTCATAGGCCGTAGTTTTAAATTTTCTGGAGGAGCGTTTGTCTGTCTCTAGAATGTGGTACTACTTTTCAGGGTTTACTGATGATAATGGACTTTGGCTTGGGTAGACTCTCTCGGCTTAAATTCTGGTTCTTAGTCTTAGTCTTAGGTCCTCCTGCGTCGTTCGGTGCATTGGTCAGCGAGTGCTCTCCATCGAAGTTGAATTGTCGCAATGGTTTCAGCGTCATTCAATGATATGTTCAGCGCTTTCTGGTTCACTCATTTCATATTCAAAATCGTTGGCATGAATTTGAGCCAAGACTACTTCTGCTACTGTATATTGGGCTACAGAATGTCCAGCTCATCGTATAGGTAAGACCAGTGCCAGAAGAGGTAAAAGTCAAGATACCTGTTATTATTGTCAAGAAAAAGGGGATTGGTCTTCAGAGTGCCGAAAGAAACAATAGTAGCAGAAGGAGGGGGGAGAGGTGTCCTCGGCAGAGGAAGAACTTTGATACGTTCAGAAAGAAAAGAAAAGAAGTAGAAAAAAGGAAAGAAGCAGAAGAGGAGGAAAAAACTGTGAAAGTGACAAAATTCACAAAAAATTAAATGAACTAAAAACTAACACAAAAGAAGTATATGAGCTTTATAAATTGTGTTGTGTTGTGCTGTTAATTGAATTGTAAATATTTTTAACAGATTGAACAGACTGAAAATAACATTTCTCTTGGTTTTGATTTGTTTTAGAATAAAAAGGACCTACACTCATACATTCACAACAAGTACATCCTAGGGTAAAAAAGAGATATGAGTTTTCATTGAATTTGGCAATATGAATGTTAACTCTTTTCGAAAGAAATGGGCTGCCCTGAAAAGGACCTATGTTTATGTTTCCTGAGAACCATCTCAGAAACGAGACGCAATCCGCTTTAACTCCATTAAGCCTTTGCCACGGACAAGGCCTTCTTGTCAACTTGGTACTGTCAATGATTTAGTAGAAATCTCTAGAGGTTGTATATCTGGTGTAGTCACAGGGTTAGACTGTTTGGCTAGGAAAGAACTTTTTTCCCTTGGGTCGTAATAAAGAAGTCTGATACATTTGTTTCAGACTTCTTAACTCAGCCAAAATGTCCAAGAGTACTGTGACCGTTTTGACTTTCACCGTACTTCTTCTCTTCTAGCCTTCGTGTCTTTTCTATTGCTTCTTCTTCTTCCTGTCCTTTTCTTCTCGCCTCTCCTTCTTTTTCTCGCTGTCGCTATTCAAGGATAAATGTTTGTTCTGCCTCTTTCTGCTGTTTTAAAAATTTCTCCAATTCTTCTTTGCGTCATTGCCTAAAATCCTCGACGTGTGGTAAAGAAGGAAACAGTGGCGATTTTGGTGGTGGTACCGGAACAAGAGAGAAAATCTACTAAATCCCAGTTGAAATCAAACTCTTCGGGAAGTAGCACTGTGTTTACTTTAGTATCCGCTGATATGACATCGATTTTCGTCTCACCAGAAGATCCACCACAATTCATCATCTTCTTTGTTTACGTCATGTTTCACGAAAAAGTGTAGCATAAATTCACTGAGCGCAAACGCTGGCGAACTATAGAGGGACTGTGACGTCAAATGTAGCTCTCTTCGGATTGGAAGACATACGCTGCAAAGTAACCGAATTTTGTAACGCGTGTTGGAATTAGTGAACAATTTCAATCCGTTTCGATCCACTCTTTGAATATAAATGAACGCGGTTTACTTTATTTCCTTCACACCTTTTCTAGTCACAAATATGTTGACGAACGTTGAATCCTCTTCTCTCGTATCGTCGATACTGTTCCGTAGGGACTGTGAAAACGACATGGACGATGGATCACCCGTTATACTTTTACAAAATAAGATGCAATGTGGAAAGATAAGGCAGTATAAAGAGAGTCCTCAACTACTAATCAGAAGTGAGACACAATTTGAGGAAGATAAGATCTATGCGATGTCCGTATGTTAACGGAATTGTGTTAACATAACAAACAATGGCCTTCTTCAGTGCCACATCCTATGCGCCGAAAAAATGTTAATATTTATTTTGCCATACATATGTGTATATGTGTTATCTTTTTATTTATCTATGTCTCTTTGTCTCTATTTTATTTGTCCCTCCCTAGAGAAGTAGTTATGTGTATTTAAGCCAGCCCCTTGCTACAGTGTTACAGGTGTCCAGTACCGTGACGTCACCTTTCCTGTACCATTCCTCCTGTCGCTATACAGTCCCACTGTCTGCTAATACAGTTTTCCCTTTGACGCTGCTATATTTGTCGCCAAAAATCTTATCGCCAAAGTGCCGAGGGTTGATTCAGATGGACCTATTATAATCACTGTGATGGGATTCAGAAGCGCAGGATGATGCCTTACTGGTTATTGTTTCCGTGTTGTTGAAAAGTCAATTATATCCATATAATAAATAATTTGAGTTTATATTATTGTTCGATGCAGAGTATCCTCAATCACTAATGGAATGACAACGATAGCATCAAACAGTAAAAGACGTGCAATTACAGGAAATGTGTAAAATGAGGCACAAAAATAATACAAATTTATTTCCGAGTCGCATATAACGCGTGGTGGTGGTATAGCCGCATCATTAGGGAAATTGCCAGGAGCTCCATGGACCTATCAGCCCGGTGAGAAACACCTTCATGGATATAATTACTGTGTGTTCTGGAAGTCGACTTGATATCGGACTTGATAATCAAGATCAATCTTGACCAAGAAAGCATCCAGTAAATAAGATTGATCAAGCATGTCATGTTCCTAATGCTGGGTATAAAAGTAAAAGTAAAGATTTTTAGCAATGGCATCTCGGAGATGTGAAATTGATTCATAGGTTAAATGCTATATCTAATAAATCTCTCAGAGAAAAACTAGATAGTTTTCTAGTAAAATCTGCTATGAAAGAAAAACAAAAACAAAAAACCCCAAAAAAACTCGGGGCTGGTAATTAATTATATAACTTTATAATGGAATCCATTTATGATTCCCCGAGAGGATATTGGAGAGGTAAAGTAGTAATCAGTAAACTTGCTGAAGCAGTAAAAGTTTCATGCAATGTTGTTGCAGCGTGGTAAATCTATCTACCACCACCTAAAATATTCAATACGCACATTTTGATGTCAGCATCCCTAATGAAGTTCATCAAGCATATATTTTATTTTTGCCACACTTATTAAAAAAATACTTGGATGAAAATCAAGTACGTACAAATACGCATTAACTGTTGTTGACGTTGCAAGTAGATATAAAGAAACAGAACTATTATCAACAAAGACAGCATCTGCAGTTGCATCTGCGTTTGAGCGAAGTTATCAACGTGGTCTACGATGGTGGCAGCTGTTACAGGTTGATCTTGGCAAAGAATTACTTGGTGCAGTATTATCTTTGATGATAAAAGGTAATGTTAAAATCAGACGAGGAATACTGAAATTCATCGTGAGTCAGCAATTGTTGAACAATTTAATCGAACACTTGCTAAGCGGTTATTTGGATATTTATACGCACAGGAAATATCTACTGACTTTATGTCCTGTGAGCGATCTCGTGAATGGGTTGCAAGGTTTCTAAGTGTGATATCTGCATTGAATAATTAAATTATTTATGAAACGTCCATGAAACCTTCTAATGAAATACCAAATTGTTTTACTCCGTAGCGATAAAGGATTACGAGGTGAACAATCAGTATGAAGTAATGTAACTGTGAGATATTTATATGAACCAGAGGAGCTTGAGGGTGATAAACAAGAGCTACTGACCCTATCTGGAGCGTGACCATACATACAATTTCTAGAGTGTTTAGATCCAATGGAAGACCTGCAATTTACAGATTAAATTCTACAGCTACTCATCGTGGATTTGTGAGTGAAAAATTACAATTCCTACGGATACACAATTACAACCGCGTTCACTTATGTAATTAGCAACTCTGTGTCGATTACATTCAAGACAGGTCAGCATCACATTTTCACGTGTATGACCAAGATCACTATTCATTTTGTCTAAGGTAAATTGTCTTGGATTATTATTCGAGTATTGCCATAACATTATGTTGTTACATCTTGCACAATTATTATTCTGTAATTGCTTAAATGTTATAATAAATTCAGTATCAATATCAAAGTCACGCTTATCTTTTTGTCACATTGTTTATAACACGTTTTTGTTTCTTTATTACAAAAACATCATTATAGTTTTCCTCAGTTATCACATAATATATAATAACCCCAAGTCGTTGAGTTATTCTTCGAACACTAGATACTGCAAAATAAACTAAGTTAGACCATACGATACGATCATATACAATCCAGATATTTATATCAGAGATAGCTGATCACTGTGACGAATGAATCGTTATATCGTATTTTAACATCCACAGTGATTTTCCATGTTTAATGCGCTCTCAACATCAATAGCAACAAAAACAATGTCATTCAGTACAAGATTTTGTATTCCACCACCAAGAATTTCAACTTCAATATTCTGTTGTCGAGTATCTGTTGGGCGATAACTCAAAGGCACTGGTAACGTTGGAAATTTTTATTTATGTAAAGTAAATAAAACTTTTAGTTCATCGCGAACTATCTTTCTGCTTGCGACAATCAAATCAGCAGGTCTCTATAAAGTCCAAAAATCATTCGTGGTAGATTCTGGAATTACTTTACGCATTATCTCACATTGTATTTTATCTGGCTTTAGTCTGATTAATCTTTTAAGCTCTTTCAGTGATTCCTCAATAGCTCTATGATCATCATTTATTGATTCATAATAATCTACATTATTCTTTAGTCATTCATGTGGAGATTGTCCAACAAAGGGTAGTGGTTCACCACGATCGCCACACATAATTACAGCAGTATTCCTTGTCAATAACCATTCAAGAAATGTTTTTAGTGTTTCTAATGACACTGTGTCTAACTCGTTCCATATAATATACTTAGGTAAACATTTTTCACCCATTCGCTCAGGAGTCCACGTCTCCCCGCACTATCTAAAGAAAGTACGATATGTACATGATTTAACTTCTCTTTCTTTTTTTTCCTTCTGGAAAGTTTATGTGTAGGTGTCAAAACAGTCATATCTGAATGGGTGTTCATAAATAATTTAATCGCATTAATTGTTTTACCTGACCCTCCACACCCATTAAGATAAATAGTCTTATGTCTAGCCACATGATCGTACATAGATGGTGCAATTGACTTTTATATTGAATTGTTTTTGTAATATTTTTCCTTAATTTCAACTTTAGCAGATTCAGAATACCTAAGTATATTTTATTGCTTTATCATCCAAGTTACCTACTCACCATTACCGAGAATATATATAAATGAATCCGAAGTGACTCTAACAGGTGAACGAGGAAATATATTTATCATCGACAGTAGATTTATCGAAACATAGGCTAGCATCAAAGATCTTAAATGAGTAAATTGTGGTAAGTCGCCATCAAGATAGATCACAATGGTACCTAGTTTAGTTCCATCTGAAATATATGCATTACATCGCCTTATAAATGTGTTTTTATCCGTTGTATCAGCGGTTATAAAATCTACTTTAGCATCGTCCATAATAAATCTTGTACAATGTCGTTTATAATTGTATGAACCACCTTGAGTAAACTTACCAATTATCTTTCTGCCAAGATCTTTTGCAAGTATTTCATCATGCTCGTTCGTGTATTTACATATTTTAATGATTATGGGATTCTTTCCTGGCATCATGAACATTAAATCTATCTGGTTTTGGTAACCAAACATGAATCTGTGAAATATACGATATAATTGCTTCTGTTACCGTCAGAGATTTTAAAAATCCAGCATCAAGCATGTAACGCAATATTTTTTCTGAAAAATATTTTTTCCCTTGAAAAATGTCTTCCAAACCAAACATAAGTAATCGCATGGAGATTTTCTCTAAACTAGAATGATTCTACATAAGCAAATCATGTTAAGTCAAAATCTGGTAATTATTGCAACCCTGATCATCTCATGTGCAGCATGTCTGAGTCTTTTATAGTATTTAGAACATTCTCCATATCCGAAAAACTCCCAGGATGACATGTAGCTATATCAGCTGATATAACGTCCCTATAATCGTATTTAGTATTCCATAATCCAATGTGTCCATATTCTATAAACTTATCTTGACATCTTCAAGAAATTCCACGAATTTTTCTTCTGAGACAAATGAGCAGCAACCGATGGTACGGTAAAACAGTTATTCAGTAATTATCTAACTATGACATCATCAGAGGTATATTTCAGTGAAAGATGTTCCATTTCTTCATGAAGAGATTCTGCACGATAAATATCACTGTTATGCCGTAAAAATTGATCGCAATCTTATTCTGAAATTTGAAATAACCTAACAGACACAGGGTCACATTTATTTATATTTCTGATAAAATCAAATATATGACCATCATACAACTTAACCTTTCTATCGTGGAAATATTGTTACAGCATTAGTCCATGAACGTGCATTGTGATCAATGATTGTTATAAGGTTTTCATTTTTTAAATATATTTTAGTTCGTATAGTATCTCTCCGGTTAGTGCATATACTGTTATTAATAATCTTAATAACTTTTCTAGTTCAGCAACATCCTTAATAGAGGCACCAACATCTTTAACTGTTTTTGCCTCGTATTTATTTTTAACGTCTTAAATCTGATAAGCCATTACTATCTATCGCTTTTGAAAAATGTTCTGTAACTCGTTCAGCTACACAGATCATTCTTGATAGTTTCATCGGTTTGAGATCCGCAACGTTAGGTTAATCATTTAGCGAATATATTGCATAGACAAATGCAGCCGCCGAATATCTTTGTTCGTAGTACGGTTTATCAAGGAAAGTAAGTATTCCATGTTGGATTTATTATTTAATAAAACGATATTATTTCCCGATTTTATATATATATATATATATATATATATATATATATATATATATATATATATATATATATATATATATATATATATATATAATGCGCTGCGTTTATCACGAATGATCCCAATAAAGTCATCTTTTTTCTACAATACACTTCATTCAAATAAAATATTTTTGAATCTATCTATCTATCTGTATATATATATATATATATATATATATATATATATATATATATATATATATATATATATATATATATATATATATATATATATATAAAATTCAAACCAGGAACAAGTGCCTTTGGCTTACACTTGGTCATGTCTCTAATTGTGATAAACCATGTGAAAATAATCACATAGAGAGCATCAAACATGGAAGTGCATGACGAAAACCATGTGTTCAGTGTGGCATTGGAGTCAGATGAAAAACATTGTTATGTATAAAATGTGAATGTAAAAAATATAGAGAACTGAAACGATACTACGACAAAAACATATCTTTGAGATAAATCTCCTATAAAAACAGAAAAAGATTACCTGGACAGATTTGAAAATAGTGATTTAGACAAATAACATTGTTATATAAATGGAGCAAAAGGAATTTGTAGCACGTGCAATATACACAAATTACGTCACAAGATGGAGTGATTAGAAACTGTCGGTCCAAAAAACCAGTCAGAAGTCTTGATAAATTTTATTTTTAGATTCAGTGTTGGTAGAGGTAAAAATTATTTACCACATAGGTTCATCTTTGAGTATCGGTTTGGATTGGTTGTACTTGACCACGCTGATGGCATTCCACAGAACAACGATGTATCCAATCTGAAAATTACTACACAGTCAGAATTCTAGATGTGGAAATATAGGAAAGTGTGAAGCATTGATGAAGAGACCTATTAAATCCACAAATGCAGAAACAGGCAAAGAAAAAACTTTCCCATAAATAAACTCGGCAGCGTGATATTTTGGCATACATCCACGATCGGTAGAATTTGTAGCAAATGAAACATACAAATCTGCATATTCAGTAACATACAACCAGCAGATAATATTTGAATATGGTAGTAGCTCTTTACCGACATATGTTGCTTTATGTAAATTTATGTAAGCGCAAATTATATCCCGGATATTTCATCGACTGTCATTACTAAGGTTTGTATTTAGCCATTACCACAGTCACAGGCATACCTTCACTGTCACTGCTCTAATTTTCATTTTCGACAGAATCATATATAATCTTTCTCAATTGCATTACACGATTGTATCGTATTCGGGAGACAATGAAATCCTTATCTTTTCGATTGAACGAGCGAGAGGTGCAAATAAATTTACTTGTGTGTCGTTTACTATTGCCAAAGATTCTAACATAGATTGATGAATAGATTTTACGAATATGTAATGAAAAGGTAATATAAACTTATTTTCAAATTTTCGTTGTTGTAATGATTCAAAGTCACACAATTTTTTGAGGATCAAGATTATCAGATATCTTAATCCGTCATGTTCTAAATATGAAATAGCTTATATAACATCAACAATGTGTTCATTGTTCACTACACACACACACACACACACACACACACACACACATATATATATATATATATATATATATATATATATATATATATATATATATATATATATATATATATATATATATATATATATATATATATATATATATATATATATATATATATATATATATATATATATATATATATATATATATATATATATATATATATATATAATAAAACGATCTATAAAATTGGCCCAAATAAAAGAACTTGTTTTGAGGATGATTTTTGATTATTTGTAGAGGTTTATGTTTGCAGAAGTGTATGATTTTTTATATAAAGGAAACCGCAACATATATACATACATATGTATGATTTATGAGCTATATACAAATCGGATGAGATGGTGTAAGTTATGAACTGATATATCAACTATATACAAATTATATGACTTGCCATTTATATATACAGACGGCACAAACATAGATAAGACGGCACAAACATAGGAGTAGATTTGTATACGTCCAACAGATTTCAAACACTCCCCCAAATAAAATTCCGAGTGAGAAAAATAAAATTCACAACGAGTAATTTGGGAGAGTGTTTTTTGTTGCTGAACTTTGCATCCCAATTACAAATAAAAATGGTATCAAAATCGCCTACGCTGCCATTTGCCAGGGAATAGTCTCGAAACACAGACATTGAGTACGACAGTCAAACGCTTATACCACTAGACCACAGACCTGTATATGTATATGAATGTTCAATATTTTATTATATACTTTAAGCAGTAATATGTACGAGCAGTAAAAGTACAATCATTACAGTGTAAAGCGATTTTTCTTCAATTTTAAGGTATAATTCATGAAGATACAGTACTTTCAGGATACTGATTTGTGGAATCGCAACATCTACTTTATAATTATACGAGAAAGTCTCGCTTTCACAAACGCATATGCAGGCATCAGACGTTGTGAATATTCGCTAGTTATAGATGTAACATACCATGTGTAATCAGTTGCGTTAGGACTCGCTGTTTGATAAATAGTTTTAAATATATCATTTTCAAATATGTGATATGTTCTGCATGAGTTTTCGTTACTGTGGAAGTAAATATCACAAAATATAAATTACCTTGATTCGTATCGTAGAATTTAAGATTATTAGAGTCACAATATACATTTATATCAATCTCTGTTACAAATTACTCACCAACTAACAAGTAATTTCCTACATATAATAAGTGAATCACCACAATTGTCATTTTAAAAATGTTTAGTTGTATGTCCTACAGATAGCAATACGTGTAGCAAGGGAGATAATTGTTTAATTTACTCTGCATTAGTGTGAAAAAATATTTTTTTTCTACCTTTTTGATATAATAAATGTGTCTTTTTCACAGTAAATTTGCATATATAGACTGTAAGTAATAAAAATAAATATTTTATTTTGTCATAGAATATAAAAGTATTTTGTTACCCACATTTTGCTTGTTTTTCAGTCAAATTTCTGATTTCGTTAGGGTCAATATTTTGTCAGAAAACATAAAAGTAGCCAGATATATTGCCATAATTTTTCTTCGCTTATTTACAATATTTATTCTACGAGCACATGTACAAATAGATATATAACGTCTCTCCGCGTAATGTCTACAATGTTCGAACTCTGATCTGTAATTTTAAAATCCATTCTAACAATAATAGATTATGTACTACACGCAAGTAGACTTGGCTTGTTAACTCAGATGCAATCAATAACCCTGGTGGGACCTAAGGAGTAAATAAGTGTAATATCTATCCTTGCTGGGCCTGTGTGACTTTGAAAGATCTACTTGATAGCTGCTATCAATTGCGTCGCATGCTAGATTGACCGCGATTGTTGATGTTATATTAATGATATCAGGTGAAATATGACATTCTTGAACATACCAATTGTTTGTATACTTAAAAATGGTAGGTGGTGGGGCTAATTTTCTCCATGAATCACATATTCTTTTAAAATGATTATCAATA
The DNA here is from genome assembly GCA_016746295.1 of Potamilus streckersoni. Taxonomy (NCBI): domain Eukaryota; kingdom Metazoa; phylum Mollusca; class Bivalvia; order Unionida; family Unionidae; genus Potamilus; species Potamilus streckersoni. Next base: position 1,541,473 of record JAEAOA010001910.1, on the reverse strand, counting down.
AGATTACTGATTTCTTAAGCTCTTTAGAGTTAAATTCGGGAGTGATGAATGTTGATAGTTGTTCTTGCGTAATTCCTAAATGTTTCAGAAATACTGTTGTGAACAAGCGATTGTTTAAAACATGCTGAACTGGATCGTCTTCATTTACTATGTTATAAACTGTAAAATATACTCTAGGTCGTGGGAGTGCTAATCTTTTTACCTCTGTTAGCAAAAACATCATTCATGAACTCTGGTCTGAAGCAGCTTGATTCAAATGCTGTATTGTTTCAATTATTTGATTTTTTAAATCATTGTTGTAAGAAACATTATTGCTTAAAAATAAATTTTGTAGATTTTTATAATACATGTTCATGTTTAGATTTAATTGTATTAGCATGTGAATTTATTTCATCGATATAACGTACGATTATTCTATTGTTTTGCTGCGACCATGTTGAAACACTGAAAGCAACCGTGTACAAAATAATTTTAATCTGCTGTTGAAGAATTTTAATCAGACCCATTAAGTCTTGCGTTAATATCTGCGAGATATATGTCAACCGTTGGTGGAGTTCCAAAAAAAATCATTTTGTGGCTCTGTTTATGATCCTGCGAAACTTAAAAACGTACCTACGTGATAAGTAAAATCAGTTTCGAGTGTGCTTGTTTCATTGTTAATTGGAACTTCCTTATCATCAACGTATTGTACGTAGCAGCATCAAAATTAGATTCTTGTGTTCTGCGATTATTAATGCCATTATTATTCATGTTGAGAAATGCACGCATTGTACCACCGTCGGCTAATACGTAATTAGATTCTTGATCGTCGACATATTTTTTTTTGTTGTAGCGTCACTATCTGCGGTTGGGTTTCCAAGGTCTATAATTTTGTTTTGATTCATGAAAATGCTACATGTGAATGAATCACCAGCTCGCTTGACATAATCGCTAATTGATTTACTAGAATCCTGTATATTAATTACCCTGATCAGTAAAAGTAACGATAATATCAACAACTGCGGTAGGGATTCGTATGAGTACATCTCACAATTGTATATTGCTTATCTTTAATCACGATGAGTACGATCATTCTAATAGCTGTATTTAATTATATACTCAATCCAGTGACTTAGTCTCTATAGTAGTCATCGGCGATTTCATTAATGAGAGACCGATATACATTGATATTCATACTTCTACCTGTAAATAATTGCTTACAAATATCAGCTGCTTCATTAATGATTTATGGGGAATTATTACCAGCTCATTTTCCTCCAATGAGGTTTTCTAGTAGATCAACATCAGCAGAAACATTAGTCAGACAAGTAACAAGGCCATTTCCTAGACCTCTTCCAGTTGCACTAGGGGCGTCTTGAAATTCTTCTTCGTCTTCACTTGGTTTCCGCTATTATTTGTTTACTTGTTTTGGTGGTGCTTTTTCTTTTTATTGTTTTAGCGATTTTTGTTCTTATTGTTGTTTTAGCAATTGTTTTTTTTTCTGGCGGTAATTGTATGAATAAAATATAACTATCTATTGCATGAATATATTGTTTATAATTAGGATCATCATTCCTGGCCTGATCAAGATTATTCTTTCTGTGAAATATCCATTTTGTACCAATAATCACGACTTATAGTTTTATCAACATATTTAGACTTTAAATACTCTCTTCGATCACTTTAGTTTTTCACAGGAATCACAGCTAAATCTCCTAAATTTTTAGTATTGTTAATATAATAGCATCTTCGATATATTCATCATTTATTTGAACTTTTTCCTCTTGTTCTGGTAGACATTTCTTTTATATCACCTATTTCAGCATGAGCTTGGTCTGCATCCTCAGGTATTTCTGGGTCTATTGCTTTAGCGCCTTCAGGTATTTGTTGTAATGGTTGAATAGCAGCTATTTCGTCTGGAAGTTCTTTAAGAATTTTTTTTGTTTTCTTAGTTCTTTCTGCTATTTTTCCAGTTGCTTCAGCTGTTTTCTCTAACACAGGAAGATCTTTAGTGGTCTCAGTGATATGTTTAAATAATTGTAGTCTGGTCCCCTGCTTAGGACACTCCCTGCGTTGCAATCCACTATATTAAGTCAGGCGAACACCGATGCCATATCGTCATGTAATTACAACAAATGGCCTGGTACTGAGAGATATCATTAATCTAACCCTGGCGCATTTATTACTTTAATATTCTGTTTGTTAGTGACACAATGCGAACTTTACTAATACTTTCGATTCGAACTATAGCAAGTGTGCAAGATTAACCAGCAAATCTGCAACGTATGTATTTTTACAAATATTTCTACAATTAGGCGAAAACGAAGTATAGGGATGCACACACCATTATTTTGTAAATATTGCACTTTCCAACAACGTCATCAAAAAAATTCCTTTTTCAATTGATTCCTTTATAAAATTTTTCGCTGAAATTAATATGAAGTTATGCACGGCAGCTTTAATTTTGCCAAAGATTAAGATGAAAATATCTTTCACATTTGACCAGAGATTAAGTTAACGATTGTTTTGCAAATACTGCCCATTTCACACTACATGTACATTATCTAAAATAGTCTATACATAGGCTATAGTTGCAATGAATTCCTTGATCAATTTTAAATAAATACATATAAATCATTTTCCATGACAGCCCAAATTTTGTCAAATATTTGAATCGATATAACAACTTTCTTCTACAAAGGGGCGAAAGTGACAATATTTTGTCAAATACTGTATATTTCGACTACATCATGTACGACATTCCATTTGCTAACGATTACTTGATAATCATTACGTCGGAATTGCTATAATTTGATAGATGACATCCTAAATTGGCCAAAGGTTAATACCAAATCACTTCCATGAAGGGGGGGGGTAAATGTTGCCAAAAACTAAATGTTTTAGACAGCAGTATCTCAATGTTCAATTGTTTGATAAATTTTCCATGAAGGGGGGGTAAATGTTGCCAAAAACTAAATGTTTTAGACAGCAGTATCTCAATGTTCAATTGTTTGATAAATTTTCCATCGATATTTATGTATTGTTCAGCATGACAACCCACATTTTGCAAAAGATTAAGACCAAAATACCATTTTTTTATTATGCTGACAATTTGGCTATCATTGGACATTACTGTCACCTAAACAGTTCCATTTCAGATTGATTTCTTGAAAGTGGCATTGCATCCCCTACAACCTGGGGTGGGGGTGGAGACTAAAATACTATCAGACAAACTTTATTGGGAGTGAGCTCTATCAATAAGTCTTTGGGATAGAAGGAGAAAAATTTCTTGCTACACCACATTTCTGTCACCTAAACAGTTCCATTTCAAATTGATTTCTTGAAAGAAAGTGGTATTGCATCCCCTACAACTTTGGGTGGGGGTGAAGGAGATCAAAATACTATCAAACTTTATTTGGAGTGGGTTCTATCAATAAGTCTTTGGGAGAGAAAGAGACAAATTTTTTGCTACACCACTTAACACTGATATTGATACTTTACTATAAATATATTCTGTTCATTTGACAAGGCCCATTAATTGCCTCCACATGATAAACATTTAATGTGCTGCTGTGTTGCAAGAGTTCTAAAAGAAACCATTAATTACATTCAGGTTTCATTCAGATGCTTCACATTTATTGTTATTAAGTATTGTTCAAAGAACCTTTAATTCCCTTTATTTTGATGTATGATTGATGGGTGTAATATGGGTTAGAGAGTACACAGCTTGGCCTTACTCCAGATGTGCATCTTTCAAAAATGTGCTAGCTCTACTTGCTCATTTTCACTTCTCGAACTTCAGAGGTCAATTGTAAAAAAAGAGCCGATAACTTTTTTACATTTTATGTATTTGGTAATTCAGTCATTGCACTTTTAGAGGCTGGTATTATTTAGTTTGGCAAAATTCATTTTCCATATTTTAATAGCTGCCAAGAATAGTGTACTTTAGACAAAGTTAGGTTGATTTTTTGAGCACAAGGGAGCAGTCATTTTAGTTAGCAGTGTCCTAAGATCATTTAAAATTTCCAAAAGTACAATATCCAAAGAAATTTCATCCAAATTACATGAAAGTAGTATATAGGTAAGCCAACATTTTCTCCACTGTGCATGTTTAAAATGCAAACAACTTCACCTTACATACATCACTCTCTCAAAAGTACATAATAACAGGTGAGCGCCACATAAAGAGAATATAGGTATTATTATTGTATGATTTAATTTTGATTGTACGACTGAAATATTTAAGTCGCAAGCATCAAAACAGTCCTTTGTAATAATTGTCATGTATTTACCCCCTCAGAACAGCATTTATTAGAGTCAGAGTCTTAAACCGGTACAGCCCCCCCCTCCTTATGATAAAAAGTGAACTATTTTAAAAATGCGCATTGCATTTTGTCAACATAGCAACCAGTGTTATGCTGATAGACAGGAACATGAAACTAGCCATATTTATTTCTGAGATGTCAACAATAAATTTTACAGTTATAAAAGGGATATAACAGGTGAGGTTCATAAAGGTCAAAGGTCAAAGGGTAAATATTAACTAATTCTTTGATATGGAAGAAAGCAAATTTGCTTTGTTATCATTTATTTTTTAATATCATTGCAAATAAATGAAATAAAACATTTTCACTATGGATTTCTTTTACTTAATGCAACATTTTTCAATTTAAGTTGACTTTATTCCTATATTCTAAGACTTCTAATTTTCCCATAATGAAGGTCACTACTCACCCAAACATGCCTCATATCAAATTATGTATGCTAGAGCAAAAATAAGCATAATTAGCTTATTTTCATGAATAAAATCATTGTTAATGTACCATTTTACTCAGAACATCATACATAATAATATGAAAATAAGAAAAATAATTTCATAAATGTTTATATTTGTTTTTAAGGTGGCGCTCTACAGTTTCGTATTTAGCATAGGGTTAAAATTTTAAAGAAAAAGAGTTTCCCCGGGTTGCCTCACTAGTTATACTGGTTATTTAAAAGAGACTTTGTATATCTTAGGTGTTGTTCAAAGAACCTTTAATTCCCTTTATTTTGATGTATGATTGATGGGTGTAATATGGGTTAGAGAATATACAGCTTGGCCTTACTCCAGATGTGCATCTTTCAAAAACGTGCTAGCTCTACTTGCTCATTTTCACTTCTCGAACTTCAGAGGTAAATTGTAAAAAAAAGAGCCGATAACTTTTTTTTTACATTTTATGTATTTGGTAATTCAGTCATTGCACTTTTAGAAGCTCGTATTATCTAGTTTGGCAAAATTCATTTTCCATATTTTAATAGCTGCCAAGAATAGTGTACTTTAGACAAATTTAGGTGGATTTTTGGAGCACAAGGGAGCAGTCATTTTAGTTAGCAGTGTCCCAAGATCATTTAAAATTTCCAAAAGTACAATATCCAAAGAAATTTCATCCACATTACATGAAAGTAGTATATAGGTATGCCAACATTCTTTGCACTGTGCATGTTTAAAATGCAAACAACTTCACCTTACATACATCACTCTCTCAAAAGTACATAATAACAGGTGAGCGTCACCTAAGCAGGGTACCAGACTAATGGTTCTGTAGTTTGACTGGTCTAATGGTCTTCTTTTCCATAAAGTAGTTCACTGCAAATTGATTGATAACCGGGCCATTCCTAAATACGCTAGGTTAAGATGTTCCGATTGAAGACCTGAAGGACAACAACTTTAGTTTTGAGTGACATCTGCCAATAAAAGGGGGACAGGATATTAACATTAGTACTAGTCGCAGCTATGTTAAGAATATTTAGAAGCCGAGTTGTACAACATGCGAAAAAATCAAACTTGTTTTCCATTTTTGGAAATAGTACGGTTAAGGATGTTTCCCCATGTGTTTGGCTTGCTCCAGAATCAGCCGTCCGAACAGTAAACATAAAACAGTATGCATCAGGTATTTGTTTGCACGTTGATTTTGACTTACTGTAGGCTACTGTTGAATATCAAAAAGGATTGTTAAAATATATTATTAGTTTTTATAATAAAAAAAACACAAAAAACAAACAGACAACAAGAAGCAGATTGGTTTTATATTAATAATCCTTTCACTTCATTTTTTTAAAAAATTATTATTTTGGCTTGTCAACATGGGCTAGAACATGCACAGACATTTGTGGTCATATGTCACGTTCCAAGGAGGCTGCTGTTGCCTTGAACTTTAGGTTAGTTAGACGTATTTGTCAGACTTAAAGCTTGCTGGTAAAAACTAAAATAAATGTCTGCCGTAAATAAGGATGTCACGTTTATCATAACTTTTAAAGGCGTACATGGTTTACAGAAACCAAAACGTTGATATTTAAATTAAATCATTAGAAATTCAACTTTACCCCCAATCGACCTGTTTGGCTTATTGAACACCTGATAGTGTGCATGAAAACAGCCGATGTTTGGGACTTGGGAACAGAAGGAGATAGGGAACAGAAGGAGATAGGCAACAAATAGTTTCAAGAAAACACACACACACACACACACACACGTGCAAATGTATGGAATAGGTTAATTATGTTTCACATTATTATCTATGCCATTCGTCACTTTCATTATAAAGTAAAATAGTAACCATTATACAAGCTAAATTAACACAAAGTGTCTGGCCATGATGATGCAAAATGTATACAAAATGGAATTATGGCTGTAATTAGCATTACTAATCTGCTTACTATAGATAAATTCATAATTAAAAAGTCTATTTTGTTTTACATAACCAAAAGCATTATTTATTTTATGATTTCATTTTGTTAATTGATACAAACTTTCATTGACATTATCTCATTTATATGTGTTTATATATATATATATATATATATATATATATATATATATATATATATATATATATAAACTTAAACTTAAAAAACAAATATATTTTTTTAAAGTTCATGTTTTTATTGATTTAATTACTTAATAATCAACAGCTATTGTAATTGTTTCAATTTACATGCTAGTTTACATTTTGCAAGATAAATTAAAATCATTGGTGGTAGAAGGATTAGAATTTATGAAGAGTAGAGTAAATGAACATAGACATGATATCTGGCAATGAGTTTGTAAACTATATTATGTTATTGCCCACATTTGATATAATCTATAATAGTTACTATTTAAAACTTAAACTTCCAATGCTGTGATGAAAAGCCAATTTGGGAATCCATTTAAATGGCAGATTTTTGTCAATGAAAACAAAGAACTCTTATTTCATATTTTCTTTTTTTGTGTGTGTGAGCCTTCACACACACACACACACAGATGGTTCATGCTACCAGGCAGAGTGGGCAACTAAGTCACCTAAGGAAAATGAAAGCAACTTGGCTCTGTGATTTTATTTGGAGGAACTTTGTATTACCTTCCTTTTTTGAGATTCTCCCACACCTTGGCCATATTTAGTTCCAGTATTATGTTATATTTAGCTCAAAACCAAATTGTAGGCTTCAATTAATCAAATAGTTGATGTTGATATCAATTACACTGACAAACATTTGCACATTCACATGCAAGTGTTTCAATAGCTGATTGACCATTAACCATTTCCAAAGTAAGTTAGCAACTATTATTGCCTGATTTCTGTAAGTTATCCTTTGGTAATCAAAACATAAAAAACTTGTGTTTCAAAACTTAAATTTGCATAAATAGCACTTTTGAGTTTTAAGAATAGAATCAGTAATATGAATATTTTAATTGCCGCATCTACATTATTTTCTTGAAAAAAAAGTCAGTTTGGAACTGTAAGTGAGCCTGTCATGGGGAAATAAGAATGATATCACTGTTCTGGAAAGTACCATTTTATCTGATTGTCTGTTTTCATAAACGATTGGGCAAATATGTTCAGAAAAGTATGCAGTTCATAGAAAGAAGAGTCTAAATATTATGTTCATGAAGAATCAGTTTTAAAATGCAATTATCAGAAATATACAGGACAATGCTATGTTGTGAAATTCTCGACAAGCTCTAAAGTTCATCTGAGTTTAGTCATTTTTGTGAAAATACAAAGAAAGAAAAAGATCAAAGCAAATAGCATTTAACAAATGCTCAATATTATCCCAAGTATGAAGACAAATAATCAAATCTTATATTTGCAATTCTCACAATGGACTTCAGTAACAAATAAAAAAGTATTGCTTAAAACCAATGTTAAATGCAAATATGCATACTGAGAAATAAAGTGCATAATTCAAATAAGAGAATTAAAATAACACACACACACACACACACACACACAACACTATATTTTATTTTGTGTGGATTACTTTGCTTCCACCTCTCCTTGTTCTGTTCTTATTTCTCCCTGTTCTATCCAAAAGAGAAATCACTTCTCTCCCTACTAAAGTTCAAATCTAGCATGACACCTCAGCATCTTTAACATACAAATTTATATTATGGGGCGCCGAGTGGTCTAAAGCGATGACTGTTACGGAACACTGCCATCTCACCTTTGCGTGAGTTCAAGTCCAGGCTCGGCTAACGTGGTTAAGTGAGAAAGCATGCCAATAGCTTCTTCTGGGTCGGTGGTGCTTCCCTGGGTTTTCCCGGGTTTTTCCTCCACCATTAATACTGGCTGCCATATATAGCCTATATTGTGCTGAAAAATTGCATTAAACCCTATAACAACAACAACAAATTTATATTTTTCCTGCCCTAGGGCTGAACATTGTCAAAGAAAATTAGTTTTTGTACTAAAAATATTGAAATAAGGAGGATTGCTTGAGTTCTGTGATAGATGTTTTGGATTTTAATACACAAAATATATGCAGATCAAATGTTTTTTTTTTCAACAGTAACATTTGATCATGCATTATTTAATACAAAGATTTCAATATAAAAGGTAAAGTTGTTTATATTATATTAAAAATCTGTTCTTTTGTACATAAATTAATTGGTGAATTTCAAGGATATTATGTTACACATGTGTAAATTGTTTCTAACATCTTTCAGTCAAAAACATTCAGTTCTGTCATGTATGAAGTTGCTGTAATGGCCTGACAACCATTTAGCTTAATTAGTAGATATTTACTTTTCTTTTATATAATTTGCTTTGGCTGCAATAAGCTTGAACCATACTTTTGGAATACTTAAAAACCCTTCTTTGATATTATATAACTGTTAACTTGAATGATGCATTTATGTTATATGTTGTATTTGGTAACTGAGTTGTGCTGATACATATATTTGCATTGTTGTTTGTTAATTTTTAAAAAAAAATTATTTTCCTAATTTTAACTTCATGGTAGGCTTTTAATAATGTGACATTGTATGCTGGACTTAACCTTGTTTAAAGGCAAGTTCATCTTCTACCTGACCTGAATCATTGATTTTGTTTTTGTAGTACATGTAACTATATCTCAGTTGGAGTCTAGAACTTTGGAATTGTCAGGTCTACTTGCTGTTTACTACACATTTTATTTTATATTAGTAATAATTAGCTATTTTTTTTATTTTGTAAATGATTAGGAGTCTTCTAGAAAACTATTTTTCATTAGGTAATTTTTTTATTTATTTATAGAAAACACTGTAACCTGAGGTCAGGTAGAGAACTATGTAATCTTGTTTTTCTAGAAATTAATTATTTCTGCTATAAGACTTTTAGGCAGAATAAGTTGTATTGATGTTGTCTTCAGTAGCTGGTTTAGACTGGAATTTTATATACATGTATTATGATTCAAGTGATTCTTCTCTGGAAATAATAAGTGCTTTTCAAAACTACTAGTCTTGGAGATAGAGACTTCAGTTTACACTGAATTTTTAAATAGGGCTTTGTTCTTGGATTGTATTGTTATCCAACAAAAGTCTGTATGAACTCACAACATGGGCCACTGCAGGCATATCAACGCATTCTACATCGGTCTTAATTTGGATTTACACTAAAGTTTATTCAGACTTTTAAGCATTTTGTCTTGTGCCTGTAATTCTAGGATTTTATGAGGTTTAATTTGCAATTCTGTTTATATTTTCATGTTTTATTTTAGAAAAATAAATTAACTGTTGAATTTTACAAAGCTTGCTGCTTTTCAATATTTTCTGTTGTTTTAAGACTATAGAGTCATAAAAGTGGATTCATGTACATGTTCTAATGTAAATGGATACATGACTTGACTTTATTAGTGTGCAATATATGTTAATGTCACCTGTTACTATATGTCAGTGGTCAAGCTAGACTGGAAGTTTAGGGATAAGTATCACTGACTTCTTTTGGACAGAACAGGGAGAAGTGGACACAAAGCAAGAAACATTATATATATATATATAGGAAGGAAAGGAAATCTTACTGGATACGCCGCCATGCAGTCTAAAAAGAAAACTATGCATTAGTAGAATTATTTTTTTCAGCCAACACAGTTTCTTTTCAAACTTTTCTAAATCTTCTAAGTATTCTTTAATTACTACTATAAGAATAAAATATCCAGTATATAATCAAATATCTGGGATATAAATGTACACAAAGTAATAGAGTTGCTATGGCTCATAGATTTCTAGGGAAATAGAAACATCATTCAGTATTCACAAGTCTATACAGACTGGTTGATACATAAAGTATCTAAAGGTTTAATTCATGTAGAGACAGCCATGTAGAGTTTTACAAATACTATGTTTTTGTGTTTATTTGTTTGTTTTGTCTATGTTTTGTATATGCCTTTAAAAATAGACTCATTAAGAGTCTAAAGCCCTCAGGCTAGTTAGTTACTAGTTTTGCACTGTTCATTGTCTGTTTATGGTATCTATCTCAATCCATCCCTAACACATGTGATCCCTTGCTGGATCCAGTGAGCTAGTGTTCACTTAATTGAATTATGCCCTCTTTTTCCCTTGTATTCATACAGTATATCCAATTTAACCTTGGATAAAAGCAGTTCTTTTTCAAGTAGAACACAGTTATTTTGGCTGTATGATTCTAAAATAGAATAATAGAAACCGCTCTGAAACCCATTGTAACACACTATTGTAATTGCAGGCTAGTAAAAAGCTTAATCAAGTACCCTTAATCATTAAAAAAAAATGTATACCTTCTAAAAGCGCACAATAATGGCACGTTCAAAGATTTTTATAGCTTTTGAAACAACCCCCGTACAATGTAGATGAGAGCAAATTTACGTGTCTTCATATTATGCTGTTCATCCTTATTTCTTTGTTGCTTTTAAAACATTACCGTAACTGTTCATGCATAACGCGCTAAAATGTATAAAATTCCAGACATGGCTCCTTTATAGTTGGTATATAAACTAAACCATTGTTTCCAACCAAATCAACACGTACATTAGTGCGTCTATTTTTAGGCGGGGTTTTTCGTAATGTAATCTCGTTATATAGCTTCATTGCAACTGACCATAATGATAGTATTGCAAAATTACAGTTTATTTATTTGTCTATGAACTTGTTGCAAGTTTAGGCAAGTGTCTACTTCGCTGATTTTTTCCCCATTTTCATAGACACGAATATAATCCGAAAACAACTTAGACCTTACCACACTTTTGCGAATTCCACAACATAGCATTGTCTGACCTATATAATTGCATTTTTATGTTAAATTTTAAATAACATAATACCAAAGCTTTGCTTTCTATGAATTGTATACTTCCGCCATTATTTACCAGTTGCTGATTCTCTTAAGTTTCAAACAGTTTTATGTCGCAATAGTGTACAAGAGACAGTTAAAATATCCAAATTACTGATTCTGTTCTTAAAACACAAATTGCTATTTACATTTTATTGTTAAATTTTTAAATTACAAGTTTGTATGTTTTTATCATCAAAAGATAATATGACAGCTGTGATAGTTGCTAACTTATTTGGGGAAGAGTTATAATGGGCAATCAGCTATGAAAACACATGCAAGAGTTTGTGAGTGTAATTGATATCAAAACTAGCCCGATGAATACATTTCTCTACAGCACAATACTAGAAATAACTTGACTAAAGTGAGGGGGCATCTCAATACATATTTTCATGTCGACGTATTCCAAAAGAAATCACAAAGTGAAGTTATTTTCTCTTTCCTAACAGAAGGCGAAGTTTACACTTCTTAGGCGACTTTGTCACCCACTTCGCTTGCTAGCGTGACCCCTGTTAAAATTGCTTGTGTTAGTTGTAAAATTTATTTTTTATTTTAATTTGTTTCATTGCAATTTATTTTAATGAATATTTTCACAGGAGTCAATATCTTTTCCAGTAAATTCAGTTTGTATAAAATGTAAAATGTATCACATTATTACTATTTTTAGCTTACTCTGGCTCATTGATTTTGTAAACATTGAAGACAATTGGCTATTGCCAAGGTCATTTTTTTATTGCACTGTTTTTAAATTAGTAAGGAGCCCTGAGTGGTATAAAGTGCTCTCCGTTAGGGATCACTGCCATTTCACCTTTGTGTGGGTTCGAGTCTAAGTTTCGGTGAATGTGGATATGTGAGAAAGCTTGCCAGTAACTTCTTGTGGGTCAGTGGTTCTTTCCGAAGATTTCCCGGTTTCTTCCTCCACCATTAATACTGGCTGCCATGTACAGCCAATCGTGTGCTGAAAAATGGCGTTAAGCCCCAGAACAACAACAAAATCTAAATCACATATCCTATCATGTGAGCTACCATGTGATCTAAAATCATGGCTTTAAACAGGCACTTTTTAGTAGATTTAGTTAGTTGTATTTTAAATCTTGAGGACTCAGAGGTTTTTATTATTCTTACCAGATTTTTTGAAGTTCATCTGTGTTTTGGAATTTAATACTTTGTTCTCTAGAAGACTAAACAAGTGTATTTTTTTTAATAAAATGTTTTGGGATAAAGAAATTTGGTGGAAATTTATTCTCTAATTTTCTATACAGAAACATCAGTTGTGTTTTAATTGTGGATCTGTTACCATCAGTACATACATCATCTGATGCCATCGCCTCCATATTGGATGTTCATCGAGATTTGAACTTAGATCCAATTAGAACTGTTTTTTCAAAGGACTTATATTTTTCAATTTTAGGATTAAATTTTGGATTATATTCACAACCATAAGTCCTATTTTCTATTTTTTAAATTGTTTTGTAGGAGAAAAAATTATTTTGTTAAAATTTACAAAGCTTGTTGACTTCACCGTCTTCTTTTGTTACATTTGTTTGAGCATACACATAACACACCTTAGGTTTCAATTCTCCATTATGTAATATTGAATATGAATGACTTCAATCTTTAAAAAAGAGCTAGAAAATTAACAAAGTCATACAAATTTATTTATGTTGCTAGTTATTTAAAAGGTAATGTTTCTAACCCAAATGATAAACAAATTCTTTTTATGATCTGAGGGTTCCATGCATGGAAAATAATTTACACAATAAAATTATTACAAAGTAAAATATATATAATACATGTACTAACATAATATCACATAAGCAATGCAAGAGTTATGGGTACTCCTGTATAGCTTTTGGTTAGAAGAATAATACCAGAGCATAAAGAAGAAAAAATTTAATTATGTATAAGCACAAAAACAGACAATCATGCAATTTCGGTTCAATTATACAAACATGTACATTCAAGATTTCACATCAGACTTAATGGAAACTAAGATAGTTATTTGGACAAAGGTAATGTACCTACAACCATATAAAAACTCTGTTGCCAACTTTGTCCATCATATAAATTTATATAATTTTTATTTCTTTATTTCATGTTAAACAGAAAAGACTCAATGTGGCCTCTAGAATAATAAATACTTCAGGCCTTTGAAATTCTATCAGTGCAGTAAGAAAATAGCAAAACTAATTGGTGGTGGGGGGTATGGAGAGGAATATTACATGTCTATGCTCTTAAAATAAATAACAAAAGTGTGAATGAAAGACAACAAGTTTAATAAAATTTAACATATATTTATTTCTATGGAATACAAATTGAAAAAGAGAAGAAAACCACATATAGTATTGCAAATTAAATCCCAAAAAAATCCAAGAATTACAGACACAAGTCCTAGTAATGTAAAGAGATAATAAAATTTAGTAAAAGTCTAGAAAAAATCCAAAACTGCAGTTGATGATGTGTCTGTAGTTGTTTCTGAAGTGTTGATGTGTTAACAGTCTTTTGTTGAATTACACAAATATAATTCAAGGTTTGAATATATTATAAATTCAAGTGAATCTCTCTGGTCATGAATTTTATCAGAGCACTTTTGTATTTCCAGAGAAATAATCACTTGAATTCAATTATTTGAAAACAAAAGAAGATATCAGCCCAAAACTCCTGGTCACCCTATATACACTGTAATATAACTTAAAAGTGCTAGATGTTAAAGCAAAAATGACCAGGTCCTCAAAATTACAAGATTATATAGCTCTCTACTTGACCTTGGGTCACAATGAGCATTTTCTATTTTGTTTTAAAACCGATTACATAATGGAAAATAACCATCTAGAATGATCCTGATGTTTACAAAATCAAAACCAAAACCTGTTAAATCCGCTAAGGAAATGCCAAAACCCTGACTCAATTCAACATATTTACTTATAATAATAATAAAGATACTGATATTAAGCCCATAAAGATAGAGAATAATTGTCTATGTATTAGTTGTTGACATAAAATGAAATAAAATTATGAAGTTTTTAAAACTGTTTCAATTTGAACATCTGTTGAGGAGCAGTAACAATGGGATTTTCAAGAGGGCCACTCTGGCAAGTCAGAAACAGCTCCAGTGGCCTAGCGGTTAGAGTGTCTGCCTCGGATGCATTTGTCACAGGTTAAACTCAGGCCTAGTCATACCATAGACTTACAAAAATAGTACTAACAGCTGCCTCGCTTGACACTCAGCATTAGGAGGTTAGTGTTAAGACTGATCTGCCTGTTGTCAGGATAGTGTGACTGGTAGGAACATCAAGCTATATGTCTGCAGCATGATGTCTTAGTGCTAAACAGTACAATAAACTGCCACACTGCAGACATCATAGCAGTCAGTATGACTGGAAAATTGTTAAAGCTATGTTAAAACTCTAAATCACACACACACACACACACACACACACACACACACACACACACATGGCAAGTCAGTACAATTTTCATTTAGGACAAATGCATGTTATAAAATTGGTTTGGGTGAAACCCCAAAATTGATTGATATGATATTGGTTGTCTTTGGGCAACTTGATATGGGCTTTTACCTAAGCGCCACGAACGCAATGTCATATGTTCTCCTTGTTCCTGAGTATGCTTGCCCTAACAATCTGAGTTGGTCTTGGAATAAAAATATAGTTGATCAACATTCGGCATGTTTCACTCTATTTTTTGGCTACGCAGACCTAAGAGATGCTATAGATTCCAAGCCCAAGAACATGCTTGAAAGTTCACAAACAAGGCTCTTGCTGTCAGGGTGAGAAGAACATCAAGAACATTGTACTCAGATCAGGAACTTTGTTCTTATGTCTTTTCCAAGAATGATATTTATATTCAGAAGGAGTTGCAAAAACAAAGATTTTCTAGATGACCCTCATTTTAAATGTATATCAATGCCATTTTAATTCAGGACCATCAACAAGTCTTTATTGGAAATCCCATGTTAACATGATTATCTGCTTAGGAAAGTAGCATTGACAATTTTATTTTCTAGATAGCTGCCATGGTGACCATACAGTAAACTCCCAATTTATGCATATTCACTTTACCCACATCTTGTGTTTTTTTGTGAATTAACATTAATAACAAAGAAGAAAATATACACCCAAGATGTACAGCATTTGCATATACAGTAGAACCTGTCTTTGAAAGACCAGGTCTTCTGCCAAAATAATGGTCTCTCAAGACAGGTGGTCTCATAGCAGGTAATAAGACTATATAATCAATAATTCTGTGCATAGAGATTCTGGTCTCTCAAAACAGGTGGTCTCAAAGCAAAGGACTCTCAAGACAGGTTTTACTGTATACACAAACACACAGTATGGGTTCCCAAACAGTAAAAGCCATTTTGTAAATTTGTCTATGTTAATGCAGATTAGGCTCAAGTTTATAGATTCAAGTAACTTGAATTTGAGACAATGTAGGTTTTTCAGTAATGCAATATACATGTAAATCAGAGGTGTACATTATTAACCATTCAAAGAGCACTGATTTCATTTGGGATTATCATTAAGTTGACCTCAAGAGGAAACTGTATGCAAGGCTTCATTGTTTTTCTTACAGTATTTTAGAAAGAGCAGCAATATTAAATATCTGCTAATGGACATTAGACAAATGCTAATCGCTTATGCGCTTGCTAAAAATTTGAGAGTGATGGAACATAAGGTACTTTTAATAGGGCATAAACACATGATGAGGGGGATATGCCATCACTAGATGGTTTGTGCTTATTTTGTGCCTGTATATTATTTTAGAAAATGTCTTGTACACTATAAGACAGTATAAATTGATTTGTTAAACAGACATGGTATTTTGACAACCAGTATATTTCTTGTCATTAGTGTCTGACCACTTATTGATGTACATTATTTTAAAATTTGATGGCAAACATCAGACCTAGTATGTATTCATAATTAGAGCCAGTGAAGTCATCATAGGACATGGAAAGTGCATATAAAATGAATTGCAACCAAATTTAAATATTGTTTCTAATCTCAACTTCATGATAAATAGAGCAAAGAGAAGAAACACAAATAACATGCAGCTTCATATTTTGTATTTGGGTGATATTGGATGATACAGAGGAGAAAAAGATTGTCTTGATATAAAATAAAGGAGGAAACCAGTCCTTAGCCAAATAGACATTTAAACTGTTGAAGTAGACTGCTTTCCTGCTTTGCAGACACATTCCTTTATTTGCTTACAGACCCCATTACAATGCATTCCTTCTTCCAGGCCCACCAGTGAATTCATGGTGAGTGTGAGTATGACTCCTTCTTCCAGGCCCACCAGTGAATTCATGGTGAGTGTGAGTATGACTGAGAAGTAATATATCCAGTCAGCCTGGATCTGGAGGTCAGACTAAGAACCTCCCCAAGAAATATTCTGAAGTCTGCTACCTGAGCTGTTGCTTGTTGAACTGACTTTTGACACAGTTCCTTTTAACAGATAGCACCAAGAGAAATCAAAATGTAGTTTAGGACAAACTTAATACCACAGCTGCTATCTTTTTCAGGGCCTGAGGGTAATCAAAGACTTTCTAACTTTGACAAGAAAGTTCTAGTCTGGTCTGGGTACTACAAAAATGTGCTGGAAGTGCCAGAAACTATATCGTAAGTCTATGATAATGTGGTTCAGTATTTCATGTCATTGCTTATTGATTCTGATATGTAAGCAAGCTTTGAATTTAACATACAGTTCAGTGTTGCTAGAAGGACTAGTAGACTGAGAAATTTACTAGTCGTGCTGAATCTTCACTAGATTCTCTACAAATGCTTACTGGTGACAACTGAAACTATGCTAGTCATTGGTCTACTGAAATTATGAAAACTACTACAGGGGTCAAGCTAGACTTGAATTTTAGAGAGAAGTGGGATCAAAGCAAGACATGTGTGTGCATATGTGTGTGTGTGTGTTCATTCTCTTATTTAAATTATGCTGACTATTTCTCAGATTGCATATTTGCATTTAACATTGGTTTTAAGCAATTTTATTTCTGAGTTGTATCTTTTTTGGTGTATCTTTGAGAACTATCTTATTCATATGCAGTGTATCTTGGAATTATGACTTAAAAAAGAGAACAACAGAAGCTATACATTGTAATGAATTTTAACTGAATAACTAGATGACAGTATTGTAATTGCAAGTTAGTATAAATGCTTAATCAACTATACTTAATAAAAAATTATTTTTATTTTTCAAAAAAATCACAATAAATCCCAGTACTATGTATATAAGAGACAATGCACATCTTTCACATCATACTGTTATCCTAATTTCTTTGTTTCTGATAAAACTTTACTGTAACTGCTCATAGACAACACACTGTAAAATTAAAGTCAATAAATGAATGAACCAAACCCTTTTTTCAATGAATCGACAGTCAACATGCAAGGGCATCTATGTTTAGAAATAGGGGTTTTCTCAATGTAACCAATCACATTACTGCTTTGTTATAACATTCCATTGATAGGATTGCAAATATAAGGTTCATTTGTTTACTTGGTGTAATATTAGGCATTGGTTACAAAGTATTTGCTTTGCTGTTTTTCTTCTTAGTAGTTTTACAAAAAGGAGTGAACTAAGAAAACCTTGACTTTACATCATCTCTTCAATTCCACAACATAACATTGTCCCGTATATTTCTGCCCAACATAATAGCATTTAATGCTAAATCTTCAGTACCATAATACATGTATTTAGACTCTACTTTTGTATGAATTGTATATTTTCCTGAATATATTTGCCAAATGGTTTACAAAAAGAGACTAATAAAGGTGGTACTTCACAGACTCAGCAGACAGTAAACTGTGTCTGCCATTATTTCCACATGTCAGGGTCACTTACTTTTCCAAACTGATTATTTGAAGAAAATAATGTACACACAGCATTTCATTTTTTTTATGTTACTGATTCTATTCTTAAAATCAGTTTAAATTTTGAAACAGTTTTGTATGTTTTTATCATCAAATGATAACTTGAGGGAATCAAGCAGAAATAGTTGCTAACTTTCTCAGGAAATGGTTAATTCTCAATCAGCTGTCAAAACACATGCCTGTGAATGTGCAAGATTTTGTCAGCACAATTGATATCAACACCAATTGTTTGATGGCTTGGAGCCTGCATTTTGAATTTAGCTATAACATAACACTGGAATTTACCTGGCCAAAGCCAGGGAGAATCTCAGAAAGGATGGTCATTCAATATTTTCTAAAAATCACAGGGCTATGTTGTTTTCACTTTCCTAATAGAAGAAATTTACATTTTTTAGGTGACTTAGTCACTCACTTTGCCTGGAAGCATGACCCATGCTACAAGTCTAACAGGAAATACTAACCTCAAGCTAGCTGAATCAAGCAGTGGTAAACATGGAGAATTTTGATAAGTAGAATGTGGGGGAGGGACTCCACAAGAGAACTCTTGAAGAATTGTCATTTGTCCTTTGCATAAATCACATGCTTATATGAAGCATATTTATAGACATCTGCAGTACCATGTTAAAATACTAGTTATGTGATAAATTAACTTGATACTTACAGAACCTTGTCAGTTCCTTCTCTTCAAAAATATCTAAAACACTGACTTATTATAAAAAGTAATAAAATAATCTTCATAGTGGAAGTAATTCAACAGGATATTCCTTTGAATTTTGACTGAAATCAGAGAGTTCTCACAAAACAGGATGTCTCCATGATGGGTCATACCATCATATATAACTGTTTATTCAGGCATGGCATAAAAAGTGTCATTATTCAAGATAGGTCCTACAGTACTTGTTATAGCTTTATTCACCAACTTTAGTAGGGATATTCTTATACCCTTCATCTGATGGCTTGTCCACATGATGACCACCAAAGACAGGACCATAATTATGGGTCCCTCTTCATTTTAAAAGAATTAGAGATCAAATATTTTTTTTGTATGAAACTTGATAAATGTTGAAATTGTAAGGGGACATAATGGAATTTGACTTATTTCCCCTGTATAAGTGGAGAGTGGGTGAGGTGTTGTGAATTTGTGGTGAGAGTATGTAATAAAAAGCATGGTGAGTTTGATAAAATTAATTCTTGTTAAAAATTCATATGTCAATCACTTACCCTAAAACTTAGACAATTATTCACATTATGTTTAAATTTGTATAAAAATATGGGATCTAACAAATGTAAATTTGTAGTAATTTAAGTCAGTTGTTATCCATATTGGTCAATTTCTATACAGTCATCATGCTGTTGAAATATGAATGTAAACATCCATTATCCCTAATGCATATTCTTTAAATATTAAACTATTGTTAATCTTTGTCCTCAGGTTTGAGGTGACATCTAGATAAGTAACTTTATGTTAGATTTTGTTTTGAATATTGTTATTTTTAATTTAGCCTGTCATCAACAACTGCCTCTATGAAGTCAGAAAAATAACCTTCTCCCATAAAATGTTTCTTCAAGAGAGGCTCATTGGATTCAGGGATGTTCCAAAATGGGTTTTTTAAGACAGAATAATCAAGAATAAAGGTGTTGTTGGCCTTTAAGGCAGACTGAACTGTTAATATTTCTTTTCCAGTACATCTAAGCTGATAAGAGCCAGAGACTGGTGCCGGATTCGTGTCTGTATGCTTATGATTATAGGAACAATCTTAGGATGTGTCTATATGGTATGGAGTGGAAAACGGATGTTGGCAGAGGGTAAAACCGTCCCCAAAATGGCCAGGGAAAAAGCTGCAAAATTACGAGCAGATCATATAGCTGATACTGCACAAAAGGCAGAAGTGGAAACCAAAACTTAATTTTTTCGCAACATTTTGGCTTTTGTAATTTTTATCCACTACCTATTGATCACAAAGAGTATTTTCAATTTCACAAATACATGCATTATAAAATTCTTGCCCATGCTGGATGCAGGTTGTTTGGTTATGCAGTTGTTTGGTATACACATACGTAGAATTTCATGATTTGCATGAAAACTGGTTTTCTGCACAAGTAAAACTTATTTTTTTTTGCTGTACTGGTCATTGAACAGAATGGCTTATGAAATGGTCTGTTGTCCATCATCTAACATGCATTCATCATTAAGACAATTTTCTTGCAGAATTGCTTCAAAATTTGACACATCTGTTCATTCCATGGTCTGGTTGATCCTGGATTAAAATGGTGCTTCTTGCACATCATACTTTGCTATTTCTGAATGGATGGTCGTATCAATATGGAGTTTTCACTGAAGACCTCTTATGATATCTAGTTGGTGCTAAATGAAAATGGGGCTGATCTAGGGTTCAGTATATTCACAACAGTGGCCAACTTGAAAATTTTGTTATCACCATGCTTCCTATATGGGTGGTCATATCAACATGGGGATTCCATTAAAACACTTCTAAATGAATTTTATTTGGTGTTAGATAAAAATGGTGAATATTGGAGGATTAATATGGTTGTTATCCTGAAATTTTTCTTATTGTAACTCCTCCTGAACAGAATTTTATTATATGTGGGGTTTTCTCCAAAAGAGTTCTAGTACTGTCCAGTTAGACCTAGATTATGGCTTCCACACAGTGGCCATTTTGAAAATCTTCTTACTGCTGCTCTTCATGTGTGGATTGCTGTATGAACATGAGGGGTTCTCTAAAGACCTTATGATGTCTACTTGGTCTTAAGAGAAAATAATGGAGATCTAATGTCCAATATGGTTGCCACTGTGGCCATCTTGAAAATCTTATTGCTACTTATGCTGAATGGAAATCATACTGACAAGGGGTTTGCACCAGACAACTTATGATGTCTACTAGGTCTTAAATGAAATTGGTGCTAATCAGTTTTCTAATATGGCTGCCACATTGGCCAGCTTGAAAATTGTGTTATCACTGTTCTTCTGAATGAAAGGTTGTTTTCGCTGAAATACTTCTTACATTGTTTTGTTGATCTTAGAATGATTCTTTTCTGACATCTAGTATGTGACCATCTTGAAAATCTTTATTTAGCTGAAGAGAAAGTCACTTTGACTTGAGGTTTTCATCAGAAGAGGACTTGTGTCTACTTGGTCTTAAATCAAAATGACTGACTTGAAATACCGCCACTATGGTGACTATCTTCAAAATATTGTTATCTCAACTCCCAAATGGATGGCTATATCAGTATGGGGTTTTCATCAGTAATTTTTGGTATGGTACCTGGGTGGTCCTAAATGAAAAGTGTGCCAGTCATAAATATGACAGCCAATGATGGCTCTAATGACAGTTATTTTGTCAATAATCTGCATGAATTGATAATCATGACATGGGGTTTTGACCATAAGACATTAAATGATGTTTCTTTTTTTCTAAATGAAAATGGAGCCAATCTGACACTTTGTTTGCCCACCTTAGCAGCTAATTGTGTCAGCACTTTGCAGTTAAAAGGAAGAAAAGATTTTATCTTGAATTCCCAGAAATTCTTTTTACTCAGTAGAGTGTCAGTCCCTTTAAGGTTATCTTATTAAGTATTTCTATATCCCAATGTTTGCAGCTGATACATCTTGATTTGATACTGTCCACTGGTTCATTTTGAGAGCTCATTAGCATGATTTCACATAAGATAAATGAAATTTGGCAGATATATTTAGATTTCTGTATCTTTTAAGCAGTATTTTTACACTTTTAAACTTGTTGGACTTGCAGGTTTGTTTTGCAAGAAACTTGTTGTTACAGTTAAAAATTATGATGTGAGTTAAATTTTGTTTGGCATGTTTGTATGCATAAACTGATTAGATTTTCATGCCATTTATGGCAAGTGTTCTTGTACACTTAGGACTTTTTAGTCTGCAGTGGAGTATATGTCAAGTATAAGCACAAATTTAGTGGTTTATCATTAAGAATAGAGCATGGCTGGCCATAGTGCATGGATCAGACTTTAAACCAAACTCTTAATTTGTATTCTTGCAAAAGATGCACACTGCAGACCATTTGTAATTCCTACAGCATCTTAGCCTTATTGATGTTTGCAAAGTTTATTAACAGATAATTACAATATATAAGTTATATATGAATTCATGGTAACTGAATGCTTAACATCTTTTAGGTGAGGAAAAATTTATTTTATTTTATTTATTTTTTCTCAATACTTGTTATGAATTATATGAAAATGTTTTAGTTTAAAGACCCATGTCGATACAAATTTGTTACTTTAGGTGTTGTCAAAAAGAAAAAGCACAGTAGCAGTTAGAATTATTGACTGGTGATTAGTTTTTAAGACCTTTATACCTGGTGGCATTTAAGAAAATAATTGATAGGCAAAAACATATTTTTCTAGAATCTTCAGAAATGTTAATCCATTTTGTCTATGTAAATGACTGATTTGTAAGCAATATGTTATGTCTTTTGTTTTATATAACTAAATATTTATATTTATACATAGATCTTAAAGTAAACTTTTTAATATTTGAGTCTGTAAAGTTTGAAGTTTAAAACTATTGATGACCTATTTATTTCAGTAGGCTGAATTTGTCTAAGTAAGTAAAGTATAATTGAATGTGAACTGTATCTGTGTGTGTCTTAATCACAGAAAATACCTTAAATATAATATTAATGAAAACGTGTTTCTTGCTATTAAAGATGTTAATACTTTGCAAAATGAACAGGTGTTGCAATATTATATGCATGCTAGTACATCAAATTTAGACTTTAGACTCTTAATTTAAAAAGAATCATTTTCTTGTATAAAATTAGTTGTAATGTTCTTTTTATTATCATTTTTTGTTGTAAATGGTTTAAAATTGTTTTCACCTTTTTATTATCTTTAAGTAAAAATGATTTTACATTATAACAAGCCATTATAACAAACCATATATTTTCTTGACAGAATTCATCTGATGAATTGTTAAAAGTTAAATGTTATTTAGACTTTAGACTCTTAATTTAAAAAGAATCATTTTCTTGTATAAAATTAGTTGTAATGTTCTTTTTATTATCATTTTTTGTTGTAAATGGTTTAAAATTGTTTTCACCTTTTTATTATCTTTAAGTAAAAATGATTTTACATTATAACAAGCCATTATAACAAACCATATATTTTCTTGACAGAATTCATCTGATGAATTGTTAAAAGTTAAATGTTGACATGGTTATCTTGAATATTTTTTTTTGTGATTTAAATTTCATGAAAAATTTGTCAGTTAGGTATCATAATTTATACATAATTATTTTCCCCAATGTATATTATGGAGGGGGTAGTAATCACTTTGTCAATCAATCATTTTATCCTTTTGGTGTTTTGTATATCTTCACTTTTTATCATTTTTACTCATGACTGTAAAATGTAGTGATGATCTTTAGCTAAATTTGGTGTATGTGCATAGGTTCTATTTGAATATATTAAGAGAGTAAGACTTTGTAGGATCTATAAATAGATGCAATTGTTGGGGTTCCCACATGGGTCTGGAAATCTCCAAAAAGTCTTAAACATTGAAAAATGCTTTACCAGGCATTGAAATGGTCTTGAAAAATTAAAAATGACTAAAATATCTGAGAAAAAAATTGTAAAGTTTTGCTATTTCCTTTCAGATAATGTCATTAACACTCTCTTCCTTCACTAAGTTTATTGACACATTGGGTTCAGGATAAAGCATTCTGTCATAGTTCAAACAATGCATAGAGAAAGTTTTACAAGTGCATGTTTAAATTTGGGCTACCAACACCATCCATAATGCTGTATACTAACGTGGTTTATATAGATGGTTCAGTTTGGCAGCCAGGCCTACTGACTGATGATGGAGATGACAGTTTATTTTAAAGCTATGAATTACATCAGATTATAGGAGCTAGAAGAGTGTTAAAAGTGAGAATTTTAGTAGCTGACGCTGCTTTACTGAAATTAAGCTTTGAACTGAGTGGTTCACGTATGTAATTAGAACTGGAACTGATGTTTTTTTGAAAGCCTGAAAATGTTACACTGAAAATGGAATGAATGTCAAGTTTGTGACTAAAATGGGAACACCATATAACAAATTCATAACTTTTCAAATGCTAGATATGTAATTTTAATAGGTCTGATCACCAGCATAAGAGGTGTCAACTTATGGACTATTCGTTTGGCATTTGTTAGCAAAAATATCAGGGCTTATAAGCATGGATTAACTCCATCTCATTCTTGAGGAGCGTTTTATGTATTGCCTGGATATTTTATTTACTAAGTTTTCAGGTAGAAGAAAGAGTGCAAAATAAATGAATAATAACACGGATTTAATTTCTTTGATTCACTTGGATTATGGATTATGTATTTTTTCATAGTAACTCAATGCAAGGTGAATTCTAATGTACAATCTGGGATAATTTACTGAAAATTATCCTAGATAGAAATAACATGAGGTTAAATGTTTTCACTGTCTTCCGAATTCATCTGAAGAAATGTAGGGATATCACAAATTCATTTAATTTAGTGTACTTTAAAAAGTGTTTACATTTTTAACATATTTGCAAATTACCACAATCTAGAAAATTGTGATTTCAGTTTTTAATCAGCTTTATGTTTATGAGTGAAAAAGAAAAGAAAAATATAAATATGTAATAATAAGGGTAAATCCAATAAATTTAACAGTTTCCCTAAAAATATATCATTAAAAATACCTTGAGCTTAGCTACATATAGCCTTATAAGGGTTCAGATCAATTTAACAGATTAAGTTTAGAAAAAAAAACCCAGATTAATGTGTATACAGCCAGAGGTAATATCTTTTTAAGATTTTGATTTCACTAGGATTCTAATAGAGTGTAGCTGGAAGAAAGATGGACAAATATTGTAATGTTAGGTATATAGTTAACTGTGGCCATTTCCTCCTTTCCTCCATTGTATTTTACCCTCCCCCTTTTTTTTGTAACATATGGGTAACCCCTGCCCCATTATATAAAATCCTGGCAGCATATATAAAGGGAAAGCAATGCAATTGCATCTGGAGGAGAAAATATAGAAGCTAAAAAACAAAGGTTAACATCTGGAATGCAATAACTTTCTTTTTAAATATCATTTCTCTTTCATATTACAATTATGTTTGTATTGATTTTGTATTTGTTTATTGTATTTAAATCAGTAACTGAAACACTTGATACCATTTAAAACTGGCTATTGAAAAGTCATTGAATTTCAGTTCACCTGATATGTATGAACCCTGTTTCATGGATTATTTCATTAATTTAAGTTTTGTGTTCTACAAGTGAGTATTGTTATGTATCAGCTCATTCAAAGTAACACAAGGGAAAGAGTGAAAACAACAAGCTTTTATAAATTTAAACAAAAATAATTTATTTCACTAAAAAACATGGAGAAAAGGTAAATATATGAAACAAGATTTAACAATTTACAAAGGAGATCCAAAAATCGGTTCTAAAGTTACAAAAACACAAGTTTCTGTGAACAAACAGTTCTATATTAATACAGTCTGAACTTTATTTCTGGTCCAAGATGGCAGATGATGACATTAGATGAAGGCAAACACAAAAATCCCAAAATTTATACTGAAGCACAATTTGTAATGTTCAGTTCCAATTTAGAACTAATTTCAGCAAAATGTCTTAGTCTAAATCTATTAGTGTTGTTCTCTAGGGAAAAAAATTATTATTAGAAATTAGATGAAGTACAATTATTTCAACTAAAAACAACACATCATTCTATATAGATGTATGAACAGACATCTTCTTCCAGCACAAAAATACCTTTTTAAGGTAATAGAAGCTGCTATGTGACTCTCTGAGATGTTGCAAACTGTGACTGAACTGCACTAATGCCATGACTGAACTTTCTTACAGATAACTTAGCTTATAAAAGAAATTAATATGCCTTTTCATATACACACACATGAAGGACATTTGTGATTTTGCATTCCATCTGGACATTAGGAAAGCCTGAACAAGTATCAGCTGATCATTTACATAGCTACTTCTAAATGTTTACTTGCGACAAATTTACTATCATACAAAGCTCATGCTTACATGAGTCGCATTTATGATTTAAGTAAACACAATGTTTCTAACAAAACATTAGACCCATGCAAACATAATCAAAATATAATAATAACTACATTTAATGATATAAAAACGAAATAAAAAGATTTATACAGAATTCATTCCTTACCACACATAATTCAACTACAGGGTCGTAATAGTATCATTTTAATATTGTTGGATTTTATTTGTTTTGACATTCTTGAACCGATATTTGAGTTTGTCTATGTGAAGCTGATATTTAAAGAATACCTGGACATTGTGTTCATAACCATTTGTAGGAAGAAGCTGATGACTTAAAAGCCTGGATAGGGCTTTTCAAACTTGAGACCAAGGCAGGTCATTAAACTTGTCAAATAATTAGGTCTGAAATTTTTATTTCTTGGTCTGGAAAAGGTCTTGAATCTTTTTCAAAATTTGTGTCAGGAATCCTGTTGTGTTTACAGTTACTAATATAATATTAGTAGAAACATGATGACCAGTTTGGGTTGTTTCCTAATAGACAGGTCAAAGTAAACTCTGGATTATTCAGTGGAAATAGAAAGTGCTTATTGGAGTAAACTATTATTTTGAAACTTGTCAGTTATTCATAGAAGTTCTGGATGGTACCAAATTGATATAACAGAGCTGTTAGAAGGTCAATACATTCAGTGATTTGAAATTCATTTGAAATATTGATTTCATTGGACCTTATTAGGAATATTTTCTTTTCAATTCTTAATACTGTAACTTCCTCATTTTTATTTTATACCTTTGATAATTAAATTATTTGTTAAGTTTTACAAAACTTGTTGATTTTGTTGTTTTCAGTTACTTAGTTTAGATTCATAACCCTGGAAATATTTTTGCAGAGCACAACTTGAAAACTGTTCCAAACTTGGTATACATAGTAGTAGAGTGAAATGAGGGTTTTTTCTTTTAAAACTCCACCCTTTACCAAAAGGTTTTGCTCTACTATTTTCTGCTGTTTTTTTAAACGTGAGAGCAATGACACCGTTTCTCATTCTTTCATAAAGTGGAATCATATTATCAATCTCTGTAACCGTGTTTATTTCATCTTTAGCAGTAACTCCGTCATTAAATATTACATCTAATCTATCGAGTAATTCTTGATATTCTACATCAGTCCACTTGTTTATATCATCAATACCCCTTATATTTTCTTTGTTTAAAAAATCATCATATTCACTACCTTTTATCTCATCATTTGCTTTTTTTATAAAATAAAGTCTTTGATCTCCAACTTCCATAAACTTTACAGTAAGCTCACCAACTCTTTGTTGCTCCTCTTTGATATCTTTTATATCTCCTGATAAACTTGTTATAATATTTGTTATTCCTTGCGTTGTTAACTCTGCTAATCTTCGCTCAAGTTCCAGTGGATTGTTTATCAATCGATCTGTTTCAGCTTGTCTAACCGCAGGATCAGCTATATTTGCTGTAAGTGCCTCAATTAGTTTTCTTTTTTCTTCATCAGATCTAGTAACAAGTTTTGCAGCAGCTGCTTCCTGTTGTTCTCTAACAATTCCAACCAAACCTTTTTCCTGTAGTTGTTTAAGTTCTTCTTCTGACAGTGGTTTAGTTTCAGGTTGTTTACCTAATAATGCTTCAGTAACCGGCTTGAAAATTGTAGCTGTTGTTTCTGTAGCAGTTACTTGCCCACGTCGCGCTTCTTGTACTTTTTGCTTAAGTGATGCCTGAGATTGAGCAAGTTTTTTTAGGTCTTCTATGTGTTGTCTGTATCTTGCTCGTTTGTCCATTATTATAATTATAAATTTTATAAAATTGAAACGCTTTACTGTAAGTAAGTGTCAATACAACAGCGAAACATTTTAGTTGGATCATTTGTAAGTTTATCAAACAAGAAAAAGTTAAATTTATCTTTTGTAGCATTACGGTAAAGTTCAATAAACTTATCTTTTGTCACGCCACCGCATTGCTCGCTTGCAATATTTCTAACGTCAACATTATCCAGTCCTGGAAATAAAATAAAACAACCCGTATTTCGCCTAATAAACCTGTCAACATTATAAAATCCTTGAGCGAGATAAATAGAATTACACTGTTTGTTACGTGACAGTGAGAAATATGATCTTATTTTGTTCATCTCCATGTTATTTAGCGGAATATCATCAAAAACTACTATCTTATGTTCATCTGCATCAAGTTGATTGACTGGAATAAGATCTTCTGGCTGCCTAATTATAAAAAAATCTTCGCCAGCTTTAAGATCATCACGAAGTTTTTCATTATACTCACTTAATAACTCATATTTATCTTGCTGTGGATTGATTGTGTAAATATAAACTCTATCGTAGTTAAAATTATCACCAAAAAGCAAGTTCATAAGTAAATTTGTTTTCCCCGATCCAGTTCGCCCAACAATAAGATAATGACAATCAGGAAGTTCATTGTTATGTTTATGCTTCACTAGTCTCTCTGTATCAAAGTTTAATATCGACGATTTTGCCATTTTATATAATATTAAACTAGTGTTGATAATTTTATCTAGGACAGTAAATAATGAGCTACTATACAAAATTTGGAACACTATTAGGAGATTTATCCACAGGTGACTTATCCAAATATGCAACTCTTGATCGGCTCAAAAATGAAATCAATAATTTACTAAATCTTACCAGCGTAGATCCAGATGAAGTTGTCATTTTCCAGGATAAAGAAGGACGATTAAAAACGAGTGATGTAAAACTGCCAGATATAGTTGTACGAAATCCAAGTGGGAATATTGTTATGAAACAAAACAAGATTACAGATCTTGGAAACCCAACTGAGGACGGGGATGCTGTCACTAAAAAATACGTCAATGATTGGGACGCTTCAATTAATAATGAAATCACAGCGCTCAAAACTGATTTTACCAGTCACGTGAACACATTTTTAAGTTTTCGCAGAAACATAAACAAAATTAGAGATGAATTTTTTGGAAATCCATCAAATGTTGACATTACACTCGCTAATATTAACACAAAACTCAATGATATTAACACAAAACTCAATGATATTATTAGTGGAATTCCTAATATTGTTGACAAAACGAATATGATTAAAATTCCTCACAAACAGATTAAAAATATTGTGTATACTGTTGCATCTGGTTATATTAGGTGGACACCAAAAAATAATTCTATTAAATATATTGCAGAAGTTACCGGTGTGTATAGATTGTCAGTGCTTAGCAGTGCAAAGTTTAGAATGTCTACCAAATATATATCTCATCATCTAAATGATGACTCATCTGGAGTATTATCTGTAATGATAAACAAAAATTCTGAAGAAGAATTTGTACTTGAACCAGTTGATAAAACTTTAAAATTATTAATTTTTCTCTGGTGTTTGGAATTTATAGCTGAACAACCAGCTCTTATTATGGATTAACCAAACATAGGACTATGTGAACTAATATTATAATGAAAAGAAGTATAGTTGATTTTAATCATATTTCAAAAGATATTCCAAAACAAGATGTAGACGCACTAATACAATACTATAAATATTATCATAAAAAACTTTGGTGTGTAAAAAAATGTTACAAATACTACAACAA
This sequence comes from Potamilus streckersoni, assembly GCA_016746295.1. Taxonomy (NCBI): domain Eukaryota; kingdom Metazoa; phylum Mollusca; class Bivalvia; order Unionida; family Unionidae; genus Potamilus; species Potamilus streckersoni. Next base: position 1,511,362 of record JAEAOA010001910.1, on the reverse strand, counting down.
AATCCTTCGAGTAATATCATATCTACCCTTGTTAATGACCAGTTCTGGTATAATTTCAAGTGGGGTATCATTAAATCCTTTTTTGTTAATCATATCCGCTATTGGTGTTTCACTTACAGCGGCGTGTAAAAAAGTAGAACCAAGACTTTTGATAAAGAAGCATGGTTGTTTAACATCAATTAAAACTTACAAGAAACTACTTGATCAGATCTGGTCTTACCTACGAGGAGTTAAATATAATATGGATGATTTATTACGTGAATTTCGTATTATTGACAATATGTTAACAGACATTCTACCAATGAGGGTTAGCAAGTATGAAAAAAAATATCACAAAAATATGAGTAACATAAAATTTTATCTAAACTTAAGATATAATATAACTAAAATAATATCATTTTCATTCTAATGCTAGTTTAATTTCCGCCTTGTTAACTGAAACGTTCTAATGCACAGTTTAATTTTCATCCTATTATCTGATAAACAATTTGTGGTAAAATCTATTTGCCGTCTTTAGAATAATCATATTCCACACATACACTCTTCTAACAAATTCGTCACTTCTGTTGACAGAGCTTATGGCATTCCAACACCTGTTGTTTTGTCTGGTTACAAAATATCTGTCTACATAGTAGTAGTAAAAAAAAATAAGGGGTTTGGCGGAGGTGGGGGAGGAGGTGTGGGAAGGGGGTGGTGGGCCAAAACCCTCATTTCACTCTACTACTTACATGTTAACAATTAGGTAGAGACATCTTTTGGTACTTAGATTTTGAATCATTTTCATGTTGATACATAAATTATGCCAAATCTGAAACTTTTCTGTTTCTGTAGCTTAACTTTTGAAGCATTCAAGGTGTTTTGTATTATCATAGAAACAATGTGGGCAAAATGCCAGTTGTCATTTTCTGGTTTTATTTTCATTTATTATTTAAAATTGCTGGTAAAGCCATGAGGCTTGGTGTATGTGCACATTTATGGAGTACTACCTTAAGTGAAATATTTTCTGTTCTCCAGTATAACAAGCCAAAGCTATTTATGAACTTTTGCCAGTGTACAGTGTAGGTATAAGGAGTTCTACCCAGCATTACAAAATACAGGTCACTGTGACCTACTTTAGTACACTCCAATGCCAAATTTACTTTTTGTCATAAGCTCCATTTCTTAAATAGTGTTGCTTGTAAGTATAGTCATGAAACTTTTATATGCAGATGCACCATGAGGATTACCACCCAGACAAAATGAATTGGAATTCCTAAAATTTGTTTATGCTACAGCAACATTTAAGTGGATGCAATATCATAGAGACACTTTTAAGTTTCTGGATTGAATTTTATTTTTTGGACACCTTCGCCTGTTGAGTTATGCACTTGGTGGGCACATACATTCTTGATGAAATACAACCTCCCAAATTTAATTGTATTTCCATGACCTATATTTTATGCACCATATTCTGTTATTTAAACTTTTCCATATTCATTTTGTGGACCATGTTAACTGTTTATTTACAGAACTTGATGTGTATTCATCCAAGAGTGCTATCTTATTTAAATTTATAGAGATATCCATTTTTATTCTGTTGATAAAAAATTTTGCATGGCAGTTTTGAACTGACTGCTTAATTGCAGTATTGCTAATACTACATTACTTTACTATACGTTTTTCTAGAAGTCCAATGTGAATTGTCCCTCCTCCAGTTAATAACTGGTGGTCTAGAACAAAAAACACAGTCTGGTTCCTTAACTATTTCTGTTAATTTCTTAGTTCTTCTGTACCTTGGACTTTATGTCATTCTCCAATGTCTCTTGTGTGCTCTAGTTTTCATCATCTAAGTAGTCTTTCAGTATATTTACCATCAATTTGTACCTTTTTAGACCTTGCATAATTTGTATTTGTCTGAGTACCTTGTCATTTAATCTGGGGTTTTCCTTAATACCTTGCCATTAAAGCAGAGCTTTGTTGTTTATATTCCTCTCATAGTAACTGGTGTTGGTATAAGTATTCTTTTCATAATAACTGGTGTTGCATTAAGTATAACCTTACTAAATCTCATTCTGGATCATTATTTCTTTTGTTTCCTTTCAGCAATCAATGTGGCTCAAGGGGTTGGTAAATACAGTTGCAAAAAGTCTTCTAGGGATACATAACACAATGGCCTAGCATATACAACATTTGTATACTTGGATGGTTGTCCTTTTTAATTGCCTTTGGTCTGAGAAGTATGGAACATTCACTGTTCCTCTAGGTACAGGAAAAATGGACCACTTTCTCATCTACTTCACTGGAAGACTGCTTCATTTTTAGGAGGGGCCAAGGTACTTGCCTATTTAGGTCATTTGCCTGCACCAATAAAAGAGGCATCTGTTTTGCTTTCTGGATTATGGAAATCATGCAAGTGTGATCACTAGAAATCTATACCACTTCTGGTTGAGGGAAGTCCATATCACTCAGTAGCAAGACCTTCTTTACAATGCAAGTGGCCTGTTTCTTATACACCTGCCATAATATATAGCATATTATGTTAGGAAATTGTCCCTTTGACTCTTGCCACTTTGGTTTCCAGACAGCTAACATACACTGTCCACTATATACAATTACCAAACTTTGTGTATGGCTTGTACTTTGGGTAAGGAAGAGCCTTGTCAATTTTGGGCTAAAAAGGTTAAGGTAACTTTTACTAAAAGGGATCTTATTCATTGGACTTATTTCCTGAAAAGACTACCCAATAAGATCTTTATTGCCTGATTGGTCATTGCTCAGTGACCATTTGCCACACCTCCCTTGCATCAGAAAGGCAAGACTCACTGGTGGATGATGCCGACCTCCCTGAACCAGGAAGTGCAGAGGTAATGTGTCGAGTAACAGTCATTGAGTGTCTGTTACAGGGCACTGTGCACTGAGTACCAGTCTTTAGGTAATGTGTTAAGTGACAGTCACCGAGTGTCTGCCACTATTCACCAGGCACTGGTCACTTGGTAATATGTCAAGTGATTATCACCTGGTCATCGAGCAGTGATAGCCAGTTACCATATCACAAGTTACTGGGTGCCAATGACTAATTACAGAGTGCCAAATACTGGGCAGCAGGCACCTTGTTTAGTCTTCATACCAAATGCTAAGACTTGACCACCAGTTGAATGACTAGGATTGGGTCAGTACCATCCATTGTACTTGATGACCTTTTAATACAAAATGAGAATATGCACTGGGTTTTAATGACTAGTGTAAAGAAAATAGATTGTATCAACATCTTTCTCACTAAACCCTTATAACCCTAATTGGCATGGGGACTACAAGTAATAAATTTGTCCATGGCTCTCTTTTCTTACATGGCACCATGAAAAACTTTTCCATGACTCTATGGTCTGGGTGGATCATAGACCCTCCCACACCAGCCTCATTCTAGAAGAAAATGGACTAAGATACATGAATGAAATCCTTGACATTGGATGTTTGTCACTTTTTCTACCCTGTTCTTGTGGGGTTACCTGTTGAGACTAATTGAACTAAATGGAGATCCTCAAAAGAGGTTGAGGGCTCCTAAAGCGAAGTTGATAACCTTTCTTTATTGAAGAAATGACCCAAGTATTAATGAGTTTGTACTTAAATCTGAAAAAGGTTAAGTCTGGTACTCACTGAGACATTGAGAAGAGCAGGACCTGGAGAGACATGGGTTGGTTCTGTAAGGGAAGAGGAAATATCCATGGACTTCCTCTCTGGGCAGCTTCAGCCATCTTGTAAAAAAGATGAGTGAAGAGGAGTTTTACTCTGGTGTTGAAGGTTATTTTGTTCTCAGCTTAAAATATTTATTTAGTATGGGATATATATATATATATATATATATATATATATATATATATATATATATATATATATATATATATATATGCACATACGCACACACTTTTTGTTAGATGGGGGGAGGTGTTTATGAGCCAGTTTAATTATGCCTAGTGCAGTTTTTGAGACCACTGTTCATTGAAGCCCTCCAAGTAATACCTCTACATCAAGAGGGGTAGCCTCAGAAAGTATTTTGCTGTATTCCAGCTAAGTTTTTGATTTCTCCAAACAGCATCGATAAGGGGTTGTTGAGAAACTTGGCAGAAAAAGCCTTGAATATTGAGAGTGCAAATTGTGATGCTTTGGCAACAGACTGTAAAATTACTTGAGATGATTATTCTCCCCATCAACAAAATCAAAGGATGCAGACAAAAAAATCACCGTGGGTCGCTCTAGTAACTAGTGTATAAGTGTAAAGTCTAAAGCCTTGGAACATGAAAGAGAAATGAGGTCTGTGCCGAAATCTTCACCTTGGAAAGTTGAAAGTGGGTGGATGGGTGCTTGAGTTTGCTTAGAATGTAAGAGGAGAAGAAATCTCCAAAATATCCCTTACACCCCAAAATACTATCCATTACACCCATTATACCATCCATTAAATCATACTCACCATTGTCGCTTTTGTCTTAAAATTTAAGAAAAGGAAATAAACTCTCACAATACTCTTGCACTCCCAAAAATAGTGTGTAGAAAAATTCCAGTGTCTATTTATAGTCGCAAGTTGTAGAAAATTCTTATAGAAAACAAGTATATATTTATAGTCTCAACTTGTGTGACGATCCTTTAAAAAAAAAACAAACTAGTATCTGTCTATAGCTACGACCGGTGAAAAGACCTATAGAAAAATCCAAGCTTATATTTATAGCCTCAAAATTTCTAGCTTAAGTGACAAAACGACTAGATACTAGGGGGAAAATAAAAACTGTGTTGCAAATGTCTAACCTGAATACGCGCTACTGTGGGTAGGTAGGTAGATAAAATGAACTTGATAATGACAAAAGTAGTTTAGTAGGGACAAACGAAGGCATGCACACACTCCAAACATCCAGTGGTAGCTTAAAATGCAAATGAATATGAAATTTCACAAGATAGACTATACCTTACAACACAAAAATACTAGCCATTATATTCACTGTACCATGCATTATATCATTCTCACTATCCAAATGCCCTCTTAAAATGTAAGAGAAAATCTCACAAATTATAATATCCTTTACATTACAAAAAATATTCACTATTTCATCCTCCAACCCACACGCTTTTCGAGCTGTTAGCTCAAATCTATGTCGGTGATTTCAAAGACATGAGTAAGCCTGCATTAATGTCCACCCCTTCTGTCACAAAGCCATGATATAGTCCTGATTCAGCCACAAAGAAATTCGTTATTGTCACATTTGAGAGACCCAAAACGCACTTACAGAAAATTGAAAACGATGGCTTATATCTACACTGTGAAATGTAAAAAGTTCAAGTAGTATGCTAAATTTAGTCAAATTAAAGTTTGTAATCAAGATGAAACGATGACACATTTTCAAGAAGAAAGCAGACACCAAGCGACAAGAGTGATCCGTGTCACAGTACCTTCCAAATCTGTTGGAAGTTTGTGCTAGCGATTATGAAGAGGACATGATTACTTCATATTCAACACCATGTACATCCACTGCAGGGAGAGGAGAGAGAAAACGATGGAAAACTGTTATGACAGAATCAACAAGTAAAGTAAAAAAAAAGAAAATCGTTTTGGTGTCTCATGAAGATTGTTTTACAATCTAATAGCCCAAAAGTGACGTGCAGAGAAAAATTGAGAACGATGACATCAACCAATTCGGAGAAATTAAACTATTTAAGTAAATGGTTTTTATGTCTCTGTATGTAATGTTCATATGAAATTTTGATAGCAACGAAATCTAACACACACGCACGTGCACGCGTACGCGTACACGTGTTACTGCATTGAGTGACCTTAGAACGGGAACTAGTGATTTGAGAGATGTTGACGTTAAAGTTATATTTGAGAGAGAATGGAAAAAGATGGAAACGTAAGAACTTTTGGGGTTCTGGTATTACAGGACTGATAATTAAGACAACGATATATTCTATGTGAGAAATGTTCATATACAATTGTTTTCATTCAACATTTGTTGGATATCCCAATTTAGGAGATGTCATGTTTGGCAGCACACCTACAAACAATGTAGCAATGTTTCCAACAATACTACGAACGTCACTAAAACAAAACATGTTTCTCCTGCACTCTTAACCAACGGAGAGAAAAAAAATGGGACTAACATGTTGCATTTTCTGAACACATATTTTAGTTTTAGAATGAGGACTTACTATAGGCAGGGTCGTAGAGTGCACTGAAACTCGCGTTATTCTTGAAAAAGACCTGTGTTTGTTTTATTTCTGAAAAAAAAAAACAGTCGATATAATGCTATAACTTATGTCCTGTGGCATATGGTAGTGCCAAATAGGATATTAAATGTGAGATGTGAACAAGTTTAAGCCAATTCAAGATTTTATAGCAATCAAAGACTTACTCATGGAAAAAAAATCGCTATACAATTTTTAGTGTGTAAGTGTTTGAAAAAAATACACGACAAACGGAAGAGTTCAAATCATTAAGGTAACGGTTGATCACATTTTTGGATATGTTTCTTAAAACGAGAGAGAGAGAGAGAGAGAGAGAGAGAGAGAGAGAGAGAGAGAGAGAGAGAGAGAGAGAGAGAGAGAGAGAGAGAGAGAGAGAGAGAGAGAGAGAGAGAGAGAGATTTTATTTTATTTTTATAAATATTGCGACACTCACATTGAATATAGGTTCGGTTTGTATGGGAACAACAGAAAAAATGACGTCACGGTACTAGACAATGGAAAAAATGTTCGCTGACCACAGTCGGGCCAAACAGTGACAGAGGGACAAAATAAGTTATAGCGCTTGGTGAGGAAGGGACGAACTTCTGCATGATACTGACCAACAAACGCAAACAGTTATCTCTGATCACGTTTGGAATTTGTGTGTAACGCTGTTTAACATAAATCACGTCTGTATTTTTATGTCAAACTGGAGAAAATATCCTAGCTGGATAATATTGTCCAGCATAAAAACATCGTACACTACCAAATTTTTAATAAATCCATCTAGGTCGTCTACACATGAAACTTTAATAATGGTGATAAATTCAATAATATCGTTTTTTGTCTTCATTCAATAATTTCGCATATTTATTAAAATGTTTAGGTACTTCATAATATCGTTGATCCTATACAAACAATGCTACTAATATAATTTATTCCACTTAAGCCATAGCATTATCAGATTAAGTCTTACCAGATCCAGATGGGTCTATTATAATCATTCTGATCAAATTTGGTAACGCTGGATGGTGCCTTACTGGCTCATGCTTTCGTGTCGCTGAGAAGTCAATTATATCCATATAATAGATAATATGAATTTATATTGTGTTAGATGCAGAGCACTCACTGACCCATACTAGTGGATTAACAACGATAATAACAAAAAAAAAATAAAAGACTTGTAATTAAAGGCATATGTTTAAAATGTGGCACAAGAAGATATAAATTTATTCATCTTGACTTGTCACTTAAAGGTGGAAATATAGCTGCTTCATAGGGGAAATCACCAGGAGCTCCATGGACTAAAAACCCCGGCGAGAAATATCTTAATGGATATTAATTTTATGGTCCTGGAACTCGACTTGATATCCGACTTGATGATCAAGATAAACCGCGACATGGGGAGTATTCAATAAATAAGATTGATAAAGCGTGTCATGTTCATGATGTCACATATAAAAGTAAAGATTTACAACAACGGCATCTCGCAGATGTGAAATTTGTTGTTGTTGTTGGGCTTATCTTGTTCAGCACAAGATAGGCTATTCATGGCGGCCAGTATTAATGGTGGAGGAAGAAACCGGGAAATCACCGGAAAGAACCACCGACCCACGAGAAGCTACTGGCAAGCTTTCTCACATATCTACATTAGCCGAATCCTAGACTCGAACAAACGCAGACAGAGGTGAGATGGCAGTGATCCGTAACGGACAGCGCTTTAGACCACTCGGCCACTCGGCCTGTGTTAAATTCTATACCCAATATATCTCGGAGAAAAACTCGCTAGTTGTCTAATAAAATCTGCCATGAAAGGTAAAATAATGTTAGTGTCTGGTAATTAATTACATAACTATTATAATGAAATCTATTTATTACAGCCCAAAAGGATATTGGAGAGGCAGAGCAGCGATTACTAATTTTGCTAAAGCAGCAAAAGCAGAAGTCTCACTTTCTGTTGCTGCATATTAGTTAGCACGACAGGCAATATGACAAATTTATCACCATCTAAAAAGATTCAGTACGCACACTTTGATGTGAGCACCCCTAAAGAAGTGTATCAAGCAGATATTTTATTTTTACCACATGACATTATTCAAATTGGTAGACGTCAATCACGATTATATAAATACGCATTGACTGTCATTGACGTTGCAAGAAGATATGAGGCAAAACCAATATCAGAACGAATTTAGAATTGAGGACCCTTGCAATGGCTACAGTTATTAGAGGTTGATCCTGGCAAAGAATTTTTTGGTGCAGTATTATCGTTGATAAAGAAACAACGTTAAAATCAAACGAGGACACGCTGAATTTCATCGTCATAAGGCAATCGTTGAACAATTTAATCTAACACTTGCTTAGCTGTTATTTGGATATCAATATGCAAAGGAAATATCTACTGACTTTAGGTCCGATCTTCGATGAAGCCTGCTAATGCAATCACAAACACATATACCCAGAAGCGATAGCTACGGACAAAGACGTGAAAAACCAGTATTAGGTACTGGAGTGTGACTACACATAAAATTTCCAGCATGATAAGATCCACAGGTAGACATGCAATCTATAAACTAGAATTGATGGCCCCTCAACGTGCATCAATCAGAAGAAAATTTATGAGGACACAAAATTACCACCACCTTCACTTATGTAACCAACGTCGATCACATTAAAGACATGTTATCATCATATTTTCATGTGTATGACCAATACTACTATTACTTCTTTCTACAGTGAACTGTCTTGGATAATTATTCGAATATTGCCACAACATTATTGTGTTACAGCTTGCATAATGATTGACATGTCGTTTTAAAATTATTATAAATTCAGCATCAAGATCAAAGTCATGCTCATTTTTTATCACAATGTTTATAAATCGCTAAATATTTCCTTGATTACAACAAGGTCGATAGTGACTTCTTCGCATATTACATAATCTATAACAACCCTATGCAGTTGAGATATTCTTCTGACTAGAGATAATGCAATATAAACTAAATTTGATCATTCGATCCGATCATCGACAATCCAGATATTTGTATCAGAATTAGTTAATCCCTGTGAAAAGTAAGTCGTTGTAGAATATCCTATACTCAACGCACGCTCAACAACACCAATAGCAATGAAACAATATCACTTAGCACAAAATTTCGTATTCCGCCACCAGTAATTTCAATTTCAATATTCTGTCTTAGTATCTACTGGACGATACCATAATTTGTACCTGTAGATTTGAAAACTTTTCTTTTTGTAACGTAAATAATTTCTTTTGTGATTCATCACGAACAATCTTTCTGCTTGTGACTATCAAATCGGCATATATCCATAAATTCAAAAAAGCATTTAAAGAATTTTCTGGAATTACTTTACGCATTATCTCACATTGTATTTTATCTGGCTGTAGTCTAACTTTTTTAAGTTCTTTCAGCGGTGCATCAATAGCTCTATGGTCATCATTTATTTCTTCATACTAATCAACATTATTATTTAGCCATTCATGTGGACACTGTCCAATAATAAGTGGTGGTTGACCATGATCGCTACACATTATTACAGCAGTATTCTCTGTAAATCTCCAATCAAGAAATATTTTTAATATTTCTAACGACACCGTTTCTACCTCATCCCAAATAATATATTTAGCTATATATTTTCACCCATTCGCTCAGGAGTCCATGTGTCTCCACACCATCTAAAGAAGCTATGATATATATGTACATGATTTTTGTAACAAGATAACCGAGTTTGGGATTTTCGGATTAATAACAAAACACCATTGATGGGAATGCAATACAATGTTTAATGTTATATGGTGGTATGAAACGAAATATTATAGACACGTGCTTGCACTGGGTCCCAATAGGAGACTAATTAATATAATAAGCACGATCTTTAAATGCAACAAATATGTTACCGAGACAAATGAAAAAAACGATCCAAGGTATATCACAAACAGAAATATGATCGTAAAATACGAATAATGTTATGTTCAAAATGACGTATTGATATAATGGCTAAAGTATGATTGTTCATTCAAAAATAACGAATTGTATGTTTTACTCATACTAGTAAAACGAATAATGGTTCGTTCATAATAACGACTTGATAGTTCTACAAACAAATGAGATTTCGCTCAAACTAGCGTAGTGATAGTTTTTTTACTCACGATAGCAAAACACTGGATATTACAAAAAACCCTGCATTAGCCCACGGCTAAAATATTATGTATCTGGAGCAATGTAGACACTCCCTGATTCCAAGCAAAGATTTGTAGTCACCGACCACCATTGATTCCTGGGTTAGACTATCAGCGTCCACCACGTTGGTCCGCCATGCTTGATCAACCTCAACCCGACTAGCAACGTTGAAATATTCGAAGCACTCGAATACACAAGCACAGCACCCCTCAGCACTGCACACGTAGCTCTACACTGCTGTACGACACGTCACAGCAGCACAAAACAGCATACGCCCTCACAGTACAGACAGCTGCACGCGGCACAAACTGCTGCACCCGACACAAACGGTTGCACATTGCACCAACACAAACACAGACAGACAGCTCTATAGCTGGAGGTTTGGGTCTCAGTAGACAGACGTCCGATTGACAGAACGGTCAGTAATGTAATGTAATGTTTTCGTTACAGTTTGAATCATATATACACAGGCAATGTAGCTCGACATCGTCCGTGTAATCCATGTATTCGGTTTTTCCAGCCCGAAGCACTTCGCACGTGCCGAGCAAGGAAGAACCGAATTCACTATTTTTCGAAATGTATAATATACATTGATCACCCTCGGGTATCATTGTACACTAAAAGCGAAACCCGAGTACGTTTACTTAATAAAAAAAGCACATTTATACAATTCCGTGACAATTTTAGTCATCGTTCTTTCATTTCTCTGGCGAGTTTATGTGTAAGGTGTTAACACAATTATATGTGAATGGTTGTTAGGAATAATTTAATCGCATTAGTTGTTTTACCCGAACCACCACATCCATTAATATAAATAGTCTTATGTCAACGTCAGCAGATTCAGAATAACTAAGTATGTTTCCTTTTTTATTCTTCATAATCCCAATTTACCAATACCGAGTAATGGTTTTAATAAATTCGTATATTTTTATGTATATAAAATGAATATGATGCGACTATTACTGCAATCAGAGTTAATCTATTTATCATCAACAGTGGATTTATCGAAACATAGGCAAGCAAGAAGATTTTAAATGAGTAAACTGCGGATAATCGCCATCAATATAACTCACAAGTGTACCTAATTTATTTCTGTCTGATAAATAAGTATTACTTAGACTTATAAATGTGGGTTATTTTATTTTTCGCTGTATCAACAACTACAAATCGGGTTCAGCATCGTCTATAATTAGTATAGTACAGTGTCGTTTATAATCGATGAACTACCTGGTGTAAATTTATCAATTATCTTACTACTAAGATCTTTTAAAAATTGCTCTTCGTGTTCGTTCCTGCATTTATGTATATCATTAGTAATTTTAAAAATAAAATCTTCATTAACAGCAGGATATTCTTTCTTGGCATCGTCAGTAGTAAATCTATCCGGTTCTGGTAGCCAAACTTGTTTCTGTGGACGATATGATATAATTGCTTCATTTACTTTCAATGATATGAAAATTCAACATCAAGCATATATCGTAATAGCACTACTGGAACCCAACATTTTCCTGCAAAATATTTTCCAAACCAAACATAAGTAATCGGATGGAGATTTTCCGTAAACTTGAATGAGTCTATATGGGCGAATTCCGTTAAGTCAAAATTTGGCAAGGGTCCGTTTAAATCTCCTTAAGTATTCAAAACATTCTCATTATCCAAAAAACGTTCCAGGATAACATGCTACCATGTCAACTGTTATAACGTCGCTGTAATCGTATTTAGTATTCCATATTCTACCATGCCCATATTCAATACAACTTGTCTAGACATATTCAAAAATTCCGATCGTGTCGGTTGCCATGAATTTTTCACCTGAGCAAAGTGAGCATTAACTGATGGAACGGTAAAGCAATATTTTTAGTCATTATCTAAATGATTTATATGGCTATCGTATGCAAAGCGTTAGACATGTGAGTCTAGGACGCAGATCGTGTGTACAGTATGGTGTTGAAGTCAAAGGAAAACCTCAGTTGTTCATAAAATGCGGCATTAAAAATAAAGACAACTAAAACGATACTATGATTAAAAAAATAATACATTGACATTGACATTTAAATCTCCTATAAAAACCGCAGAATATTATCTAGCCAGATTTCAAAATAATGGTTTAGGCAATTAATATTATTATATAAATGTAGTAAAACGAGTTTGCAACGCTTCTCATAATTAAAAATTATGAAGCATCTCGTTATGGTATGATCAGAAAACTCATATTGAAAAACCCAGTTAGTAATGTTGATGAATTTGGTTATCTCGAACTCAGTGTTTGGAAAAAGACATTAATATCAGGTTCGTATACGAATGTTTTCATGGGATCATTAAATATTTGTATATGTCACCCGCAGAAAGATTAAGATTGATACCTTTATTTAATTGTTTGGTTTTATTGAAATTTCTGAACTGACGCTCGATCAACGATAATATATTTGCAGCGCTCATTTGTTCTTTTTGTGCGTTACTTTTATTTCACAGTTGTTTTCTGATGCTAATTGTAGCCTTTTAATCTGACCAGGAGTCAGGGTAACACTAATGTGATTATATGACATTATAATATTATGAGTGATAAAATTAAATGTTTTCTACTGGATCATCAACAACTCTCATTCGTCCACCGGCACCTTCAAGTAACATTGATTTATCGCTGATTATAATAGCGATTCCTCTGTAATTAGTAAAAACTCCTCTTGTCACACGAGCTCGAAAATGTATGACAACAATAATCTACAAAAATCTAAATGTTCCAGCGAAAAGTAATAAATCGGATACAGTGTTGTAAAATATCGCTGTGATATATGTGAAACAGTATCATCATTTTGATCACATCCAATGAATGTCATTAATTATTTGCACGTGCTACATGACTTTGCCCAATATTTAATACAATATCCTCGGATAGTTCTTGTTGTCCATTTATTCTTACCGAGATCCCGGAAACACCACAATTGTCAAATATCACTGCAGTACGAGTTTGATTATTTAATCTTTCTATATCTTGAAATGCAATCAATATATGTCCTGTTGCAGAAATACCTTGCTGAGAAGCTATTTGTCATGTAAATAAACTAATAATGTTACTCTAGATAGAATCTGTGGGCACTGGTAACCATGATAACATCAATTTACTACCTTGATCCATAAAAGGAATTAATATTTGTTCTTCGGATATTGATGGAGTCATTATCGACATCCACAATGAAAGTTTGGTAAGAATTACTTTACCAGCATCAACACCGACGAGTCGCCATATTGCATCATCATCGGTTGCTTTTCGTACAACTGTATGCTTAGATCTGAAAATAACCTTTCTAATATTTCTACAAAATCTGAAAATGTGTAAAAGTGCAATAGCACATGGAAGCATTTTAGTATCGCCAAGCATCGCTCGAAGCGGTGCGAATCCCGAGTTGAAATTTTCATTCATTGATGCAAAGCGTCCCTTGCTGCATTTAACTCTTCATTCCTGTGATTTACCTAATCAGGTGTGTGCGTGTATCCTTCTCAAAACTCAATGATGGACCAGCCGATCTTGAATAATCATCGCTGTATCTAGCCAGACCAAGTATTGTTGTTGCAATGGCAACATCTTTTTTAATTAATTCAATAGTTTTTTTTCCATCTACCATGTACGTAGCACTATCAAATAATGATGTAATGCCGTTACTAATTAAACCAACTCGATCACCACTTCCATAATCTGTATGATTTGCATTTAAAATTCTACCTTCTACTTTAATAAATGTCTCAGCAGGTAAGAAATACCTACTTGTATCTTGAACTTAAAGTTCAATTCGTCCACGCTGATTTTGAGTTCGTGCGTTAAAAGAATAATACTGACAATCTTGCATAGATTTATCAGTGAGCACTGGTGCGCCAATATAAAATGCGGGATCAAATATACGTTTGAACTTCTTTATTATATTTATTATTGTCTACCACGAAAACCACTTCGGAAAGTGAGACAACTTCCTGCTATCAGACTAGCGGTTATATTTTTTTTTCATTTTCTGATAATGGTAAATCAGACAACTTTGCTATCTTTTGATTCGCATCTTGATTTATTATTTTACTAATATTTGAAGGCATCACTTCAATGCTGAGTAATTGTGTTCGCTGAGGTTTTCGTCGTGTTACTCGTGCTAGCCTATCCTTGATTGTTGAGCATGATTTACCGGCAACATCACCAATACCTTTTTTCACGAGCAACATCAATAGCTTTTATTCCTAGTTGCTTTGCAATCGTTATTGCTTTTGGGGCTAACCTTCGAAATAGACCCTGGACAACATCACCTAATGAATCTTCATAGGGTGTTTTGTATACAGGTAATTGTAAATTTATTACCCTGACCATAGTCGGTCCAATTTGGGTATTATGTAAGCTCATTTTATTATAGTAACTGTACCTAATTATATACTTAATCACTGTGGTAGTCATCGGAGAGTTCAATAATAAGAGACAGACACGCAATAATATCCACGATGCCAACTGTAAGTAATCGTTTACAAATATCAGCTGCTTCATTAATGATTTGTGGGGATTTATATCCTGATCCTTTTCCTCCAATGAAGATTTCCAGTCGATCAACATCAGCAAGGACGTTATTAAGACAATTATAAGGCCGCTTCCTTAAAAAGTAAATCCACTTCCAGTATGAGGGTTTTTTTAACAATCCTAATTCTTCTAAACCTTTTCATAATTTTTTCTCTTCATCTGATTATTTTAATATTTACATTTTGTTTCTTAGTTTTGAAAACACTGGCTCTTCCTTAAGTTCTGATTGTCTTAATTTTTCATATTGTTTTTGGAATTCACTAGAAGCTGTCAACGGTCGACTAAAAATTACTCAACTTCTGGTAATATAGAAGTCTTTATTTTATGTGGTAATTCCAATGTTATTAATGAGTCATTTCTCCATGTGGTGGTGGTAATTCCAACGTTAAAGGAGCTATTGGTCTTGCTGCTTCTTACTGTTTCACTTTATTCTTGTCTTTTCTTCACTTTGTTTTCTTTCTTGTCTTCTTAATTTGATTAAATCATGAATTTCATTAGCATAATTCTGATATAATGTACACAATTAGCTTTATCTTTATATATATATATATATATATATATATATATATATATATATATATATATATATATATATATATATATATATATATATATATATATATATATATATATATGAGATATAATGATTTTTTTTTCAATTGTTCAGATTTCATTAATTTATTTCTAGACCAAAACCATCCGCAGCAAACAGTTAATTGTTGTAGGTCTTTAATGTCATTTTTGATTACCTTAACATTATTTTCAATAAATTTACTTAACAGTTCAGCATTACTTATTGCAAGACTCTTTTGTTTAGGGCCTGGTACTTTTTTTTAGCGCCTTCAGATATAAGGATTTGCTGAGCAGCAGCTATATCAGCTGGAAGTCCCCGTAAAATTATTTTTGTTTGTTTTGTTCTTGCTGATATTTTTCAGTTGCTTCAGCAGCTTTTTTTTTCTAACGCAAGAAGAAGACCTTTACTGGTTTCTGTAACAAGTTTAAATACTTGTTAAGTATCCTCTTCAAATTCAGCTTGAATTTCCTGACAGATTGTAGTTGTTGCTTGACAGAATCACGGACGGGTATACATTTTTTAATTGCCTCTAATCGCTCTAGAGTTAATCTAGCTGAGAATGGTTCTCTAACCATTATTGATATGACAATGATTTAATTATTGCAGAAGAGGAGGTGAACGACCAATTCTGAGTTATCCGGGGATTTAGCGAAATACAAGCAAAGAGTCGGAAATACTCTAACCCAATTAGAATTTCAAATATCATGGTCAGTTAGAGGCTTTGGTTTAACAAAATCGACATTATTTTACAGCCTTAGTAGAAATTTTATTTCTTCGACAAATGACGATTCAGATGAGTGGTCTGTTCACTTCCTCCGCTTCATTTTACCTATCTACCTACCTACCTAGAGCGTAGTTAGGTCAGCCACTTAGTCTGTAGTAGAAAATGACCATGAAATATAAAAATAGGGACATGAAATTAGCATACTTGGCGACACTGTAGAGACACTAAAGAGACAAATATAGACATACAAATCCAATGGATATAAAATGTAGCTAACTAATCAAATTTATAAGTAACCCATCTATAAATAACTACGAGAACTAAGGCTCGGTTCAGCTAAATCTCTGAACCTCTCGAACAGATCTCTTCGTCTTACTTAACAACACCTTAGCGACACTATACAAATAAAAATTCGGGACATAGAAAAGGGACATTATATAGACACATTTAGGGACAGTGAAGGGAAATTAAATATACGCAACCTTTTTACTATGAGATCTCCTGCTAAGTTCAGCTGAAGTTTGGAGTATTTGTGTGTGTGTGTGTGTGTGTGTGTGTGTGTGTGTGTGTGCATGCGCGCGTATATTTGTGTGTGTATCTGTTTGTGTTTCCCTAACAAGAAACACTTGTCCCTAAACACAAAAGAATGTGTGCGTGGGTGTTTGTTTTTGTGTGTATGTACGCACGTACATTTGTGTGTATATATATGTTTGTTTTCTCCTCAACAAAAAACACTTGTTCCTAAACACAAAAATTGCGTGTGTGCATATATGTGATTTTGTATGCACGCGTTCATTTGTGTGTGTATTTTGTTTGTGTGCACGCGTACATTTGTATTTGTATGGGTTTATTTTCTATCCCTTAGCACAAAAGTTTTTGTATGGGTGTGTGTATCTGTATGTTAGTGTGCGTTCGCGTAAGTTTGTATGTGTGCATGTGTTTGTTTTCTTCCCTTAGCAAAAACCGTATCCCTTAACAAAAGTGTTTGTATGTGTTGTGTGCATTTGCATTCGTTTGTATGTGTGTTTGTGTGTATGTATGTATGTATATTTTCTTCCCTTAGCACAAAACGTATCCCTTAACAAAAAGGTGTTTGTGGGTGTGTGCTTGTATGTGTTTGTGTGAATTATATGTTTGTATATGTGTCTATGTGTGTTTGTTTTCTCCCCATAGCAAAATCTTATCCCTTAACAAAAAGTATGTTTGTGTGCATTAGCGTACGTTTGTATGTGTGTGTTTGTGTGTATATATGTGTGTTTGTTTTCTTCTTTTAACAAAAAGCTTATCCCTTAACATAAACGAGTGTGTATGTATATGTTTGTATGCACGCGTTCGTTTATGTGTGTGTGTAATTTGTGTGTGCACGTATATTTGTATGGGTTTTTTTCTCCACTAAACAAAAACACCTTTTTCCCTGCTCAGTGTGTTTGTTTTGTGTAAATGTTGAGTAGTATAACTATAATCACTCTTTGCTGATGTGATTATAAGTAAGGGTGTGTTTTGTAGATAAATCAAATGTCCTTTTCCACAGTGTATTGATAGAAAATAACGTGGATTTTGTTTTGTATGAGTGTTTCTATAATAATTTATTTTAGATTAGCATTCTCATCACTATGGATAGTTTGTTAGGTGATTTTATGTATATCAAGTTATATGTCCCGCCCCGACAGGCATTATTTTTTTTTTCACTGTCACTCTTTTGTCCTCTTGCAATATTACTGCAATGTCCAGTACCGTGACGTCACCCCACCTGTTCCATTCCTATTATCCCTATACAAACCTAATATTTTATGTCGCTATACAGGCCCAGACATTCGTCAGCCTGTAGACGGAGAAGTTCTATTCTTGTCCGTCTACAGGTTGTTTTGTTATATTAATTCCTATTGTCCGTGAATCACCGTGAAAAACTATAACGCTGGCAGGGAGGGACATATAACTTTATATAACACCTGGCGGGGAGGGACATATAACTTTATATAACACCTGGCGGAGCGGGACATATAACTTTATATAACGCCTGGCGGAGCGGGACATATAACATTTTTTACAACGCCTGCTGACATTGTTGTCAATGTCCAGTACAAAGACGTCATCATACACCGATAAACAGTTTCAGAGTCGCCGCCAATTTGCTTAGTAGAGCCCGGGTGTACGAGTAAACTTACTAGGCTCTGTATAAAACACCTGTAAACAAGAAGTTGTTATCTTTTGATCTTGCAGTAGTTCTAAATAAAAACAAACTTTAATGATACATGAAAGTAATTTTTATTTCGTTTTTAAATACTAGTAAAAAAAAGCTATTTAGACATAAATTAGTAAAAACAAATATGCCTTCTGAAATAAAATATTGTTTTGACTTTAAAAAAAGACTGGCATAGTGTTTCACACATGCCACTTTAGGACGGTGTCGTGCCATAGAGTTTTGTTTCCATGCCACGCCATTTTTACCCCCTCCCACGTCTCTTTTTGAATGGTCAATGACCTTTTTATGTCTCATTATCACAAATGGTGTTTGTGTATTAATGAAGTGCAAATGCATGTCATTGACATCAAGTTATGTACAAATTAGTTTCATGCCAGTTTATATGTGACATATGAGAAAGAAATATGTAATTAAAAACGTTGCATATAGGCAATTATGAATTTTTAGGCATTATTTATATTTTTACAATATGAATAGGCAGTCATATGTCCTTGTAACATCAACGTATAGTTGAATTTTTATGGCGCACCAGCACAATGAGGCTATTTAGCGCCATACAAAAGGTTATATCTTTCATTGTTTAAAAGTGGTAAAAGGTTTCGTACCGACCAGCGATACGAACCAAATAGTTAAAGGTACGATAAAAATTGTAACTATGATAAATTAATAAAGTTTTCCGATCAACGGGGAGTGCAAACAATGTATGACAACGACAACATATGAAAGATAATTAAAATCTAGTGACGATATATATATATATATATATATATATATATATATATATATATATATATATATATATATATATATATATATATATAGTACCTTAAATTGTTCAAGGTGATGACATAAAAGTTATAACTTATAATAAATGTTTACTTTCTTCAGATGTGTGTTTCCTATTTCACTGGTTTTAAAATTAGATTTTTTTTGGTTTATACAAAATTTTTTTTATAAACATTATATATAAATCAAATATTTCCAGCTCTTCAAAGTACTACGTAAAATCGGCTCAATTAGATACACAAATCAATTTCGGCCAAACATTGTTTTTATATCATTGGGTAAGAGAGTCGAGGGTTGGCAGTGACAAACAGGCACATTCCTCCAGCTGGAAAAAAGGTATTTTTATTATATTTTTTTATTTGCCTAATCAAATATATGACTTGACTTCCTACAGTTAAAGCTTCACAGCACATATTACGCTAGTGTTTACTCGCAAGTCTAAATTTTACCTAATTTATCTGTGATTAGGTAAAATTTCGGACTTTGGACTTTATTTACTTTGTGAGTGATTAGGTAAAATTTACACATCGATAAATACCCAACCATAATTATTTAATTCTATAATAAAGATTGTCAGATAAATTTGAACATGCCCATTTCGTTCACTGCTTATAACCCTATTGAAATGATTTCATCGTTTCCAATTGTAAACACATTTCTGAATAGATCAAATTTATTTTAAAAATGACATCTCGTATTCTTTATTCTATATTGTAATGGTACTCTGATAAACTTATGGATCGGACACTAAAACATCCATTCTTTTATGTGATCGGTTTAGGTGAATCATTTTAGGATTAACCCATAAGTGGCTTTTATTTGTGGGCATATAGATGGAGGAATTCTATTCCAACAACGAACATGTTGTACCGTCACTTGCTCCCTGTCCAGATGTAGTATTTAGCATTTCAAACAATCCGTTTGCAGCTTCATGAATTTATTTCCTGTTGATGATGTCATCAACCTTAATTTTATGACACCATGTAATATTCACTAATTTGCAGAGAAACGTTCTATCCTATATAGGACACTAAAAATTCCAATGAGTCTTTACATGCCAACCATGAAATGCGCTCTCATTAGCAGCTAAATTGTATCCTGAAACTTGCTATGATTTTGTTACGGTTTCATTAATTCCGTTTTCTCCTTTCGTTCTTAGTAAGAGGACCAATTACAGGTCCTTGCACACGTTTTCTCATCATTTTTTAAATTTTTGTTATCGAAGGTTCATTGACTGACATTACGATTTATATAAAACAAAAACTATATTGTTTTCTTAAACAAACTATTAAAATAACTGTGATTTCCTGCCAATTTTTCGAGTATATACTTTTCGCCATTTATTTGATTGATTTTCAAACATATTTCAGTCTTATTAATTTCATCCTGTTTGTCCTACAGAGACTTTGGTTATTCGTGAAATATTCTGCCGAAACACAATTATGCAAAAAGATTACTTCGATAATTGATGGAAGTCCACCAGCAGTAAATAGCATTCCTTATATCAAATCAGGTCGAATTGTCCTTCACGGAAATACTTGCTTAGTGATACTAGATATAGCTTTGACACTGTTACACTTATTTTCATATTGTATTCGGTGTTATTCATCGTAGTGTTTACAGCAACGTTCGATACCATCTTTGTACCCCCAGCTACATATTCAAAAAAACAAATGGATGAATAGATAACATTCCTTCGATACACACACCCTTCTTGCGGACCTAGAGATACACAAACTGCCAGAAATGTATATCAATCATTAGTCGGGCAATATATTTTATCAAAAGCTTTATCCACTGTTTTGGTAAGAATTACAAACTTAAATCGAAAAAAGCTGTGTAGCGGCTTAGCAGCGACATGACATGAACCCCAACAATTGTTTCCTATTAACCATCTGTATTAGTCCATTGTAATACAAGGTATACTACAAATCCCACTATGACAACTTTAAAATACAGTGCTGCACATGACGAGTTCTGCCATTTTATAATCTCAGAGATATTTGACATTCACGAATTTAAATCGGATCAACCGAATCCTAGATTCTGTTTTAAAATGGTGCATAGTTTGAATTTGTGTCGAACTGTTGATTTGTAGTGACATAGATAAGTATGGATAAAATGATAGATACAAATGAAGATATCTGAAGCAGTATTTATTGGATGTTTTCATTAGTATATTACGTTTTTTTTTTTACTCTGACCAACTTCAATCCCCATCTAAAATATAAATAAATAAATAAATTAAAACGACGACGACAACAACAACAAAAGATCAATCGAAGACAATGGTTGCTACATAACGGACAAAAAATTTGAATTTGTAATCATGCTATATTGTTCTCCTTTTACGGATATATTGTCTGCGTCTGCCTGTATACCGCTGTGCTATTTATGAAACCTTAACTACCGTGATGTTAAAATTTCATGGGAAGTGGGTGATAAACGACTGTGGTATAATCCTAGAATTACCGACACAAATCCAAATAATAAAAGCTCTGACTAAAGTTTAGTAGAAATCCAATTTAAATCCAACGCTGTAGGTGTTGATGTTCCTGTTACGGCCTGTATTGTGTTGTTGTACCAACAGGAATATTCTTCTAGGTTTGAATTAATTATAAAATCTCAGCGAATGTCTCTTCCAAGAATATTATTTTCTTATGAATACTTTGTATTTCCAAACAAAATAAGAATTAAATTCCAGCTCCAAACAAAATAAGAATTAAGTTTCAGCTCATATGAACTTCTGCATGCAAAAAAAATAATAAGAAATTTATTCTTGTAGATTATTAAGGATGAATAAATAACAGTAACATAATTATATAGTTTTCCTCTTGACCAGTAGACACAATTAACATTTTCGAAATTACCCATTACCTAATAGAAAATAAACTTCTTGGAAGTTCGTAATGTGTACCTTAAATGTTATTTTTTATTAAAAAGTATGTTACTAAAATTATAATATATTACCTGGACACCAGGTAAACGGTAAGTAAACAACAATAACATAGACCCATTCACAAAGACAAAGAATAATTTAGTTATATAAAAGTTGTTAACAGAATAAAATTTTTAAAAAAAGATTAATTCAGTTCAGGTAGAAAATAAATTTGATTTTAGGCCAGGTTAAGTATAACATAAAATGTTACATTATTATAGCATATAATGAAATAAATAAACGTAAGAAAACCTGACAAGCAATGCAATACATAACATCCACCCCCATATATATATATATATATATATATATATATATATATATATATATATATATATATATATATATATATATATATATATATATATATATATATATATATATATATGATATGTTCTGACGCATGTAGAAGGTAAATGACGGGACGGATGCAAATTATTGTCAGAAAGAAATTGAATGAAAACAGGTCTCTTTATTACTAACGTGTTTGATTGATGAGATTGCAAAATTAAATGTACATGTACTATTCTACTCTTTACGACATTGATCGAGTCAAAAGGAAGACAGAGAGTGAAAGTCAAAATTTGTTAGGTCAGTCACACAAAAGTACAAAGTCAAAGTAT
Organism: Potamilus streckersoni; assembly: GCA_016746295.1. NCBI lineage: Eukaryota > Metazoa > Mollusca > Bivalvia > Unionida > Unionidae > Potamilus > Potamilus streckersoni. Next base: position 1,488,577 of record JAEAOA010001910.1, on the reverse strand, counting down.
ATGGGTACATAATTAAAACAATGGTAAACTTTGCATTTGATGGTGGCTACCCCGGTAGTTATGATATATCCAGCATGTATGAATGATTGGGAAGACACTTTAAAACGGATGCGAGTAGTTTAGTTCCTGAATGAGCTGTTGGTCTTCCGGAGCTGTTAGAGTACCCTTTCATGCTTCTGGCGGTCGAAACTGCAGGTAAACACAGATTAGTCCGGGTCGAATGTGTGCCATCCCCGCAAAGCACGGTCGATGACCAGGGATCTAGGTCTGCGAAACCCAAGAGACTTGAATAAGACTGTAACCAACACAGCAGAATGACGATCTTAGAAAAAGTGACTGAAGTGTTGCGAAGCTGAAACCCTTGAGCCTAACCTTATGTATTTCTTAAATGCATTTGATCTCCAGCGGCCTAATCCCCTTATCTGGTTATCACTTAAGCCTTGTCTAGCCGCCTCAAGGGCGGATCCAATTCTGAAACTATGGGATCTAAAATGGTAAGAGTTTAAGCCACAAACGCAAAGTGCTATTCTAAGTTCTGTACTAAATTCTACTATAGAAACTGGTTGCCCATTGCGGTTCATGAAAAATGGTCCTGGAGTATTACCTCTGAGCGTCAGGTTTGCCTGTAAATGAGCTATCGGACATGTAGCAGGACTTTGTTGGGCAGCAACATGTGTTTGTTCTGAGCCGTGTTTGAAGTGTTGAAAAGTGATTGTAAGACGCTTGTGGGGAAAAAATACTAGATAATTGTAACAAATTATCATTTTGATGTACAGGCTCTTGCACTGTAATCTCACCTATTCTGAGAAAGGAATGGAAAGCCAATGTAAACATGGCCAAATACATGATACGTATAAAATAGTTTAAGACGGTATGCATTATTAAAAATGTAAGCTTATCCAGTACAACTTTGTCAATTGGCAACTAACATCGCGAGACTTAACTTTTGTGAATGGTTTTAATCAGGTTTTGAATAAGTAAAGATGACGAAGGGTCTGCGAAGACGTTAAGCTTGTGCACATTGCCAACTGCAGAAGCAAAAGTGGATTTCGAAGATGCTGCATATTTCTTGTTGATTAAGTGCGCTATGAAAAGGGCCAAATTGACTATTGAGACTGAGAGAGAAAATTCAGTCAAGGTGTTTGATGTGAACTCTTTATATAATGTCCAAGCCCGCTTATATGTGGTTTGTGTAGCTGGGTGAAGATGTTTTTAAGCGAATGGTGAAGAGTACTCTCTCGCTGACAAGGTTGGAAGAAGGGGATTGCAGTGATGGTGTGAGTCCGCATAGGAAGCCATGGCGTGGAGACTCGAAACCTGTTGGCGAGAAAAGACATCGGCGAGTTTGTGTAACAGGTATATGTTTTGCTTGAACATTAAATATTTAGTTTAATGCAAGAGAGTACAAATGAAATGCATGGTTTTGTGTGTTCTTAGAAGAATACTTATTTATGATTTCAACTAGGGTGAAAACATATACATTTATTGTATAAGTTTTCACCTCAGATCTGAACTGCCAGAATTTTGGGGGTAGAATTCTAGAAGTCTTAGATTTTGATATGCCCATGTCTGATCCCAAATGCGATAGAAATAGCGTGTGCCTAGGACCGCACTGTATCCCACTGAGGCAGAAGCATCTGTGAACAAGTCCAACGAATCAGAAGTCATCCAAATATCAGGCAAGAATAAGGATCTACCGTTAAAGCAGGTTAAAAAGGTTTTGCCAGGCTTTTAATCTTCTTCTACCTCTTTTGTTAGTCTAATGTGGTGATGCTGATTTGAGATGTCAATTGTCAAGTTGATGAGTCGCATACGAATGGCTCGTCCCGGAAAAACAACTGCGCAAGTAAAGTTAAGAGTACCAATGATGGATTGCAACTCATTAAGAGTAATTTTATTTCGAGCAAGATATAAACGTATAAGTTTATTACATTTTTCAAGTTTATCCGTGGGAAGGCGAACATCCATTCTCACGGAATCCGATTCGTATTCAGGGTAAGTCATAGTTGTTGATGGGGCAAAACTTTGTATCCGCAGCCATAGGAACGCCGATATCAGAACATACAGGCAGGAAGCGATCAAGCTTATGCTAGCATTGGAGATCAGGAGTTGTATCTAGTATAAAAATTGTCCAAGATATGTGTCATGTGTGTTATAGATAACTTTGTGTTTGCTATCCATTGAAGGGAATTGCTAAATGTATCAAATATCTGGCAACTGGATCTACAACCCTTTGGTAAACATTTGTCAAAATAGGACCTGTTCCGGCACAAAAAGCCGAAACAATGAGATTGCATGACGGGAACTGGCAGGCTAACACACAATCCAACTTAATATTGTGGTTCCAGAATGCAAGATAGGTGTGTTCGTCCACATCTAGTCGTATAATAGTATTTGCTTGTTGTGCTTTTGTTCTGTACGATGTTATGTATGAATGGTCTAATTTATTGGCACACGCCCCAGCTTTAAAACGAGGCACTAAAGCAGAAATGACTATTTTTTTAAACCTGATATTTACATTCAATATAGATGCTAAGCCTAAGATTTTGTACGCGACATCTTCTGGCGATGTCGAATCGCCCCTGTTGAAATTGTTTTGCCCAACCTAAAGGATATTTATGTCTGGTTTAATTTTGCGTACGACAGAGATCGTACCTGATGATTTTTATTGACAGTCTTTTTCCCAATCCCATGCATATAAATTCTAGAATAACGACGAAAATTAAAATCTGGGGCGCAATCTATTGTCTGTTTCTGATTTCAAATGACGCTGCAATCAAACGGTGAGAAAGCATTGCGATTCGTTGGGCAGAACACGTGAAACAAAACTTTAAATGTATTGCCCTTGACAACTCGTGTGTGTGTGTGTTTATTATACAGACATATTGCATATTCTCCCCTAATAAGTAATATGAAAGATGCAGTTGTTTATGTGATAATTCTATAATTGTATATTTCACACGGCAGTTCAATTAGGATTGCGATCCACTCAACAGTATTAATCATGACGTAACTAAAGAATCTAATGGAGACGGGCAAACAGCTAAGAGATTCTCTTAGAAAATTTCTACAGGAGCAGCAGTTTTGGAAATGAAGAACAAAGATTTAAGGAGAGGGGTATAGAAAGGTGGAAATCAGAATTAGAGTGGAAGGCAGATATGGAAAGAATGCAAATAGAGAAGGTAGCTGAGGAAAGAAATTTAGCATACGCAAGGGAGAAGATAACATTTGAAGAAAGGAAGACAGAATTAGAGAGCAAAGAAGAGGATCGGAACGAGAAGAAACGCTGGCAAAAGAGTTAGAACACATGGATAAAGAAACTGCATTATTAACAGCTACGAGAAAGGGGGAGCACAGTTCTAGTTCAAGCATGTTGACAGGCCGAAAAAAGGTAGCCATTAGAAGACTTAAAGGAAAACATGGATATATCTTTGCATTGGCTTGAAAGATATGCCACTGTTTAGAACCAGACAAAGATGATTGGTCGCTCCATCTCAAAGTGTTAGTAAATGGTAAAGCACTAGATGTGAATTCTTGACTATTGCGAACGATGCACTTTACAACGACGAGCTAAGACAGACAATCCTTATGCGATACGAGTTGACCGAACAAGAGTTCCGAAACAGGTTTAAGCATATTAAATCGATGAGAGGTGATACATTCACCATGTTTGTCAGTAAGACGGGAAATTATTTATAACGGTGGGTTAAATCTGGTATGATAGAAACAATGTTTCAGGGTATTGCCAACTATTTACTGAGATAAGGAGCTATGTCTGTTTCCGAGGGAAAAATCCTTCATGAATATTTTTGATTTTTGCTACACAGGCAAGTTCGTTCACAGAATATTATCTCGATAATAGGCCTGTAATCAATCTAAAGACAGAGCACCAGATAACCTGAAAAACAAGGTACTAACAAGGGTGGAAATTTGGATAGAGTGCAAATCGTCAGGACAGGCAATGTTGAACAAGGAAATGGGTTTGTCTAATGAGTTGTAGTTGCTATTGAAAGCATCTTCCCATTAGACTTTCTCCCCCGGACCCCCCCCCGACATTTCCCCGCCACCAGACATTAATTTCTCCTCCCCCTGGACTCCCTCACTATCAGATAGGACTTCCCACTCCCAGTCATTCCCCACCATTATCTTTTTACAACTTTATTTATATATAGTAACATTTTGCTTTGATGTATACCCTCATCCCGCATCACCGTTAGTGCACAGGTATGACTGTTGTCACCTGAAATAAATGCGTTATTAAATATAAAATATCTACTTTGCTGACACCTCTCTCTCTCTCTCTCTCTCTCTCTCTCTCTCTCTCTCTCTCTCTCTCTCTCTCTCTCTCTCTCTCTCTCTCTCTCACACACACACACACACACATACACATACACACACACACACAAGGATCTTAAGGGTAACTTGACACCACATTTGAAAAGTGAAAATAAGAGTTCACACCCATTTTTAAGCAATGTTAGTTATAACAAAAATGGGCATTTTTTATTTGTCAATCCATTGCTAGTGATTTTACTCACTATAGAACAGGAAGTTTCTTTAAAATATGTTGAAAAGGCTTGATTTTAACCTTTATTTATTGTGCATAATTGGTATATTTAAGACAAACAATAGAAGTGAACAGAATTTAAATAATGTCAGCCTAAATCAGATCTTCGGTGGACATTTACCTCAACAACCAAAAAAAGTTGTACAAAGACTGTACTTCGAGAATTGCAAACATAGTCGCCTCTCTCTCTCTCTCTCTCTCTCTCTCTCTCTCTCTCTCTCTCTCTCTCTCTCTCTCTCTCTCTCTCTCTCTCTCTCTCTCTCTCTCTCTCTCTCATGGATCTTAACAACCAAAGAAGTACAAAGGCTTTTCTTCGAGAATTGCAAACATATTCACCGACGTCGACAATAGTGACATCATAGAATACTTAAAAGCAATTGCTTACAACAGTAACTTTTAAACAATACGTTTTTTTTAATATGTGAAAATGTTAACTTTGTTTAACATTTACTACTGAAATTTATTTCAAATAACATTTTTCTTTTAACATAACTTAAATATAAGTTTTTTATTTTATTGGTAAAATGTCATATTAAATGAATTAAGTTTTAAGATCATGGGGGTAATGACTGGGGGTGAGTCCTATTAGATGGGGGAAAGTCCAGGAGGGGAAATGTCAGGAGAGATATATATTCGGAGTAGAAAGTCTGGGGGGGGAATGTCCCGGGTGGGATGTCCTAGGCTCGGTCAGGATGTAGCAAGAAAGACGATTTTCTTCATGATTATTCTGGAACTAATACCGCTAGTACGGTATACGAATCAACGGGTGCGTACGCCGGGAGAACGAGCGTCCTGCTAAAGCAAAGTCTAATTAGGGATGAACGAATGTTTGCTTGGAAATCCCCATGTATGTTATTAGCTCAAACGATTGGTTGCGTTCCCGTCGAGAGAATAGAAGTCGAGACGCGTTCCCTGACTGGAAATGTCGAAGTCTTATGTACGAACAATTCCATATACTAGCCAAAGTTTGGTATCGTCGAGGCCTGTTTTGATAAGCAAAACGTGGAGTGTTTAGAAAATGCTGCTCAAACAGTCAATGACTATTCCTGGTTTCAAAAAGTTTCATTTGTAAATTAGAAGTCTTTTATTTTAATCAAGTCAGGTCTGTCTCATATTAGTACTTCCAAATTTTAATCTTGCACAACTTGTAGAAATCAGACCTATGCTAGGACCGATCAGGAATCCTTAACTTCTACGAAGAAAGGACACGCTTGTTCTGATTGATACAGAATGTAAACTAAGAAACAGACAAAAGGCAGAGCCGTTCCAAATGTTCTGATTTCAAAGACATCACAGTCACTATTAGGTTTTTGACAGAATACATATGGACGAATTTATGGTTGAAACGCTATTTCTGGATAACATAGAGACAACACGCACAAACGTTAATATGATTTAATTAAATGAATACGATGAATACAAATATTGCGCAATAGTAACAAGAAAACAAAACCGTTATTTAATAGTGTTGTCTATTATTAAAGATCATAAGAGCACTTTATGTTACTGATATAAGTTTTTAAAATTTAAAAAGTCTATGTCCAGCTATATATCAGTATAACTCATCTCAGAGAAGAATTGTGAGAATAAGATTTTGTTGTAAAGTCCGATCGACGATTTTAATTCTACAACAGCCAGTTCATAAAAAATTTCCTTTTTCATTCGAACAGAATATGGTTTTAGTGCATCTAGTTGGTGTCGCTTCAGTGATTATTCTAGTTATTGTCGTCGTCAGAGTGGTTGTGGTTTATGCTATTATGGGTATTGTAGGAGCCAAAGTAGTTGCTGTAAGCGGTGTTGTGGGTGAAATAGGAGCTACTGAATTTGCTGTTGGAGTTTCTATATTTGTTGCTAGCGATGGTGTGCTTGTTGCAGAGGTAAACGTGGTTGCTGTAGGTGCAATTTTGGTTGCAATTTGAGCAAGAGTGGTTGTTGCTTGAAACGCTGTGATCACTGTAGGCGTCGCTTTGTTTGTTGTAGGAGGTAATGTCGTTGCTGTGGAAGCTTCTGTGGTTCTTGTTGGAGTCGCTGTGCTTGTTGTAAGAGTTGCATTGGCTGCTGCATGTGCTAATGTGGTTGTTGTAGGAGCTTATGTGATTGTTGTAAAACAGCCGATGTGGTTGACGTGGGTGATGATGTCGTTGTAGGAGGTGATGTGGTTGTAGTAGAAGCGTGTGTGGTTATTGTTGGAGCCGCTGTGATTGTTGTCGGAACTTCAGTGGTTCTTGTAGGAAGCGACGTGTTTGTTGGATCTGTTGTACTTGTTGAGAAAGGCGACATGGTTGTTGTAATGGCTGATGTTGTTGCAGGAGCCAACGTGGTTGTTGTATGAGCCGCTGTAGTTGCAGTAGTACCCAAAAAGGTTGTTGCAGTCTCTTCTATGGCTGTTGTAGTCGCTGCTGTCATTGTTATAGGAACTGCACATATCCTTGCTGGACTGGAGCAGTTGTGGTTCTTATAGGCGCTGTTGTGGTTGTTGTAGAAGCAAATGTAGAAGTTGTTGGAACTGCTGTGGTTGTTGAAGGCGCTACTGTGGTTGTTGTAAGAGCTTATGTGGTTGTTGAAGGAACTGATGTTTTAGTTGTAGAAGCTGATGTAGTTGTTGTGGTTGTTGCAAGAACTTCTGTGATTGTTGTTTAAGCCGGTATGATTGTTGTAGGAGCTTCCGCTGTTGTTGTTGTTGTTGTTAGAGCCTCAATGGTTGTTGTAAACATTGTAGTTGCTTCAGGTGTTGCTGTGGTTGTTGTAGGAGCAAATGTAGTTGTTGTTGCAATTGTTAATGTAGTTGTAGACGTTGATATGGGTTATGTAGTTACTTCTATGGTTATTGAAGACATTGTAGTTGTTGTTGGCTTTACGGAAGTTATTGTAGAACCAATGTGGTTGTTGTAGGAGCTTCTATGGTTGTTGAAAGAGCCGCTATAGTTGTAGCTGCTGCTGTGGTTATTGTAGGAGCGGCTGTTGTAGTAGCAGCTTCAGTTGGTGTAGTAGGAGCAACAGTTGTCGATGTAGGAGCCGCTGTGGTTGTAGGTGCTACAGTGGTTGTTGTTATAGCCAATGTTGTTGTTGTAGGAGCCATTTTGGTTATTGTAGGCGCTCCTGTGGTTGTTATAGGAACTCTGTCGTCGTTGTATGAACCGTTGTGGTTGTGGTTGGTGCCGCTGTGGTTGTCGTAGGAGCCGCTTTGGTTGTTGCAGGTGCTGCAGCTTTTGCAGGAGCTTATGTGGTTGTTGTTAGAGCCGCTGTTTTTTGTATTATCTTCAGGGCTTGTTGACGCTAATGTTGTTGTTGTTGAAGCCTCTGTTGTTGCTGAACGAGATGCTGTGTTTGTTGTGCGAGCTCCTGTGGTTGGAGCTAATGTGGTTGTTGTAGGAGCAAATGTAGTTGTTGTAGAAGTTTCTGTGGTTGCCTTTGGAGATGATGTGGATGTTGTAGGAACTTCTGGCGTGGTAGTATGCGCCACTGGTAGTTGTATGTACTATTGCGATTGTTGTAGGAGCCAGTGTAGTTTTTAGAGGAGACTTTGTGGTTGTTAGTGGATTCCGCTATGGTTGTTTTTGGAGCGGCTGTGGTTGTTATAAGAGCTTGTGTTGTTGTAGTAGGAGCTGAGGTGGTTGTTGTAGGAGTCAGTGTGGTTACTGTAAGAGCTTGTGTGGTTGTTTCAGAAGTATTTGACTGTCGTAACAGCCGATTTGGTGGTTGTTGCAGCCGTTGTTGCTGTTGTTGTAGGTGGTGCTGTGGTTGTTGTAGGAGAAACTGTTGCTGTTGCAGATGCTAATGTGATTGTTGTAAGAGTTTCTGTGGTTGTTGTTGGAGCCGCCCTGATTGTTGTTGGTGCTGATGTGATTGTTGTAGAAGAGAATGCAGTTGTTGTATGAGTTTGTGTGGTTGTTGTAGGAGTTTCTGTAGTTGTAGCAGCCTATGTGGTTGTTGTTGGAGCCGCTGTTGTTATTGCTGTAGGCGTTGCGGTGGTTGTTGTATGAGCAGTTGTGGCTGATGTAGTAACAAAT